>JANRMT010062792.1:89208648-89256064 GCA_026402145.1 Polypterus bichir lapradei | reverse complement strand
CCCGGGGTCCGTCCCTACAAAAGAGAACAACACAGGGGCAGAACCGCTGCCAAGGCACCCTTCCTGTGCCACGCACTGGCAGCGTTCCCCCCTCCATCCAGCACCCCGGCACTTGCCTGTTCGGCACCCTCTCCGCGGCTTCCGTGCCCCTCTTGATGGTGGAACCGCCGGCACCGCCTGCGCTCTCTCCGCCGGCCTCAGGGATTCCCTCTGTCGCCGCAGAGGGCCGCCAGCACCCGGACGCGTGCACCCAGCACCGCGTCCCAACATATCGGAGGAATCGGCACCCAGCCTGTTGTTCCTCCCTTCGCTCTGGGACGCCATGACGGTTTGAGACTCCTTATGGAAAAGAAGGCGCCTCTTTCCCGTCTGCGTCCCTACAGTGCGGCGTGAGACCGCAGCCGACTCGGGGCGGAGGGCGCTAGGACCCGGGGCACTTAGCAGCCCGTGTCCATTAAGCGTCCTCTCGGACTCCCCCCTCGTCGCGCATACAGCCCGCGGCGCCGCACCTCCTGTCGGAGGGCTGCTTACTTGAAGCTGATCCTTAGCATCACAGCCATGTTCAGCAGACCCTCCTGCATGCTGTACGGAGTCGGTTGTACTCACCGCCTCCGCTGTACCCCTCCGGCTGGAGATTCCAGCGTCGCGCCGTCCCGTTGTTGCTAACGTCTTCAGCGCCGCGAACGCCTTCCTCTCCAGTACCAGCACTTCAGCCCGGATGGCACATAGCATCTGTAACACACGCTGCTCCGTGGGCTGAAGAGAGATCTCCAGCTTCGCCAGAGCAGCCGGCAAAGACAGGAAGTTAACCGACGCGGAGCCTACCTGTCTGTCAGCCTCCGACGTCGGCCACTTCCTGTGGGCCTTCTCCTCCGGCCCAATCGGGTCTCCCCCCTGCCCGTGATGGACGTTCCTTGGACCCGCCTCTCTACGGTCATTGGCGGGCACACAAGACACACCGTCCAATCGCGTGCCTGTCAGGGGGAGGGACTTCTGGTCCGCGGCCATCTTGCGTCCCCTTCTGCGGCGGCGACGTGGTTGCCGGCAGCCGTGTTGTTGCCAGCTCCTGTCGAGCTGCAGCGTCTCCTCCTCCGCAGCCCCCGTGGCTGCCGCCGTGCTGCCGGAGCCCCGCAGACCAGCATGCGCCTGCCACTGACGTGGGTCCGGGAAGTCCCTGCCTGAAAAAGAAAATACACGCCCGGCCCCCACGGGCCGGCTGCCACAAGGCAGGGAACTCACCTCCCCGGACTCGTCAAACCGAGAACCACTCCTCGGCGTGGCTTTTCTCGACGCCATGCCGTCCCGGGCGCCTCCAGCAACGGTGCGATCTTCAGAGCCCGCTGCACTCCTGGTGGACACGCCGCCCCCCCGCATCAGGGAAACATGGCCTTCCTGCGGACCCCTGGCGGTCCGTGGGGTTCCTTTACCCCGCGGGGCTGTGTGCACGCAGCACCCGCGGCACGTGTGTGGGCGCACCTGCTGCGCCGGGCCGTCCACAAAATATTTATAATTTGGGGGTCCCCGTCTTGAACCAGACGGATCGTCCCTGTTCGGGCGCCATTGTGGAAGTTGACCCGGACACAGACAGGCAGACACGTTCATGTCACCCACAAACACGTTTATTTACAATATTTACAATAATATTACGGGTCACCCAGACCCCAGAAATGGTCACACAGACCCAGTCACGTGCACAATACCCCAACACTCTCAGTCCTGGCCACAAATGCCTCTTCTTCGGGCCGCCTCCACACCTCTCTCGTGCCTTGTCCTGCTTCCACCCGATTCCAGCCTCGAATGAATGGAGACGGCCCCTTTTATATGGTTCCCGGATGAGCACCAGGTGTTCCCGGCATTCCTCCTCTGGCCACGCCCCAGCGTGGCGGAAGTGCCGGCTGTCCTCCCGGCTGCTCTCCGGGCGCCGTCATAAATCTTCCCCCCAGCACTTCCTGGTGTGGCGGAAGTGCTGGGGTAGCAAGTCCCCAAGGCATTGGGGCGCCTCCTGGCGGTGACCACAGGCCCCTACAGGGTGGAGCTTCCATGCCCTGTACCCGTGGCCCCCAAAGCAACCCGGAAGGCAACCCCCACGTGATCCAGGGTGGGCCCAGACCCACATCCGGTCCCTCAAGGCGTCCCGGCCGGGTCATGGCCCCTGGCATCCCTGACAATATATACACACACACACACACACACACACACACACACACATATATATATATATATATATATATATATATATAGAGAGAGAGAGAGAGAGAGAGTGTTATGTATAAATCTTCATTTGTAAATGTTATTATATGGTAAAGGAAATGGTTGTGTGCACATGTGTAATATAAATAAGGGGGTGTGGAGTTTAGAACAGTGTGTGTGAAAGAAGCGAATGAGAGGCACGTGTGTGAGAAGGATAATAGCGTTTGCGGTTGGTTCAGTTTTGTAAAATAAAGTGTTAATGTTGTTCATCACCCTGTGGAATTTGTTTGTGTCAAAACGTATACAGAAAATACAAATATATAACAAACTGGCGACGAGACGAGTCCACCGAACTCAACGCAAATGCAACGATGGCTCAAATAGGAAAAATATTGGAATACGAAGAATCCAAGGAGGACTTCGGTTCTTACCTGGAACGGTTGGAGCTCTGGATGACAGCAAATGACATGCCAGAGGATAAGAAAGTCTGTGCTTTTCTGTCTGTTATAGGCGCAAAGACTTATGGCTTGTTAAAGAATTTAGTCGTGCCAGCTACTCTAAGTACAAAGACGTACGCGGAGCTGAAAAAAGCTCTGTTAGCACATTACAAACCGCAGCCTTTGATTATAGCGGAGCATTTCCGTTTTTATAAACGAAACCAGCACGAAGAGGAAAGTATCGCCGAATATGTTGTGGCCTTGAAACAGTTGTCAGTGAGCTGTAATTTCGGGACTTTTCTGGAAGAAGCGCTGCAAGATAAGTTAGTATGTGACATACACTGTGAAGAAATACAGAAAGAACTTTTGTCGCAAGTAGACTTAACTTTTCATAAGGCTTGTAAAACGGCGCTGGCTATGGAACTTGCTGCTAAAAACTCGAAGGAACTGGCTTGCAAATCCACTTTGCAAACAGACTTGGTGTGGAAAGTGTATCGCTCGGAAGAACAGTCTTCTCAAAAAGAATATCCCCCCATGTCATTTAAAAAGAAACCAAACATGATCCAATATTATCTAGAGTGCTTGATTTAACTTTAAATGGGTGGCCAGATAAGGTGCAAAATTTGCTGTTACAACCTTTTTTTATTCGGAGGCATCAACTCTCAACTGAGTAAGGATGTGTACTTTGGGGTCGCAGAGCAATTATACCACCTAAGTATCATGAGCAGTTACTTAAAGAATTGCATGAATCACACCTGGGAATGTGCAGAATGAAAGCACGAAGCTATTTATGGTGGCCAAATATGGACAGTGAAATTGAAAAAAAAGTAAATCAATGTGATGCATGTTGTGCAGTATATAACCAGCCACCACTTGCCCCTTTGCACTATTGGAAATGGCCTACTAGAGTATGGCAGAGAGTTCATGTGGACTTTGCTGAGAAAGACCAGCAGTATTTTGTAGTCCTTATTGATATCCATTCTAAGTGGCTTGAGGTTTTCCCAATGACTAGGTTAACAACAACCCTGACAATTGAAACTTTGAGAATATTATTTGCAGCATATGGAATTCCGGAAGAGCTGGTATCGGATAATGGACCACAGTTTGTGTCAGAAGAATTTAGGCGATTTATACAATCAAATGGCATTAAACACACTTTGATTCCTCCATACCATGCAGCTACAAATGGTGCAGCTGAAGGAAGTGTACAAATTTTGAAAAGGGCACTTGAAAAGGATGTGTTGGAAGGTGCCAAGACACACAGATCTTTATCTCTATCACACTGTTTAGCAAACTTTCTGATAATGTATAGAAGCACTCCTCATTCAGTCATGGGTCATTCGCCTGTAGAACTGTTTTTAAAAAGAGAAATTAAACTAGACTCTCCCTGCTAAAACCAAACATGGAACAAACAATAACAGATAAACAAAGCCATGAAAAACACATTCATGACAAATCCGGATGTATGGAACGTCACATCTCAGAGAATTATGCAGTTTGGGTAAAAAACTGGAAGGGGGGAAAGAAAAATGGATTAGAGGAAATGTTTGCAGAAAACAAGGGCCAAGGAGTTTTGTAGTCAACGTAAATGGAGAACTTAGACGAGTCCACTTGGATCATCTACGGAAGAAAGCTGAAGCCAGTGTGGCAAATAGTGGAAATGTGGAACCCACGATTTTAAGTTCACCACTTTCATTAGATGGACCAAAAGCAGTTACCTCAGGAACTCAAAGTAGCCAAAGCAGCTCAGTTATAATAGATGCTTCCAAGGTACACAACACTGAGAACCCCCCTCTGGACAGTGTTCATTTGAATGAAGGGAATGCACCAATTCCTGAAATGGAAGAAGCAGATTCACCTATATTTTTAAAAGAGAAGCGCTATCCATTTAGGGAGAGAAGGCCTCCACAAAGACTCAGTTATTAAGAAGCTGACTTAATACATTGAGGTTTTGATAGGAATCCAGTTCTCAGGATAAGGGCAAAATAACTCCTTGAACTGTAGGTTGATTGGGGGCGACAGTTTTCATCCTGTATTCTGTCTGTATAATACCTCTGTGTAAAATTTGAGGTGGAATTCGTATAGAATATAGAATATGTTTAAAAAAAATGACTGTTAAACTTAAGGGGGAGGAGTGTTATGTATACATCTTCATTTGTAAATGTTATTATACGGTAAAGGAAATGGTTGTGTGTGCATGTGTAATATAAATAAGGGGGTGTGGAGTTTAGAGCAGTGTGTGTGAAAGAAGCAATAGAGAGGCACGTGTGTGAGAAGGATAATAGCATTTGTGGTTGGTTCAGTTTTGTAAAATAAAGTGTTCCTGTTGTTCATCCCCCTGTGTAATTTGTTTGTGTTAAAACGTATACAGAAAATACAAATATATAACAGAGAGAGAGAGAGATACAGTAGTTGTAACATAATAACATATTGATCTATTCAAAAGAAATTATGTTTCATTTAAGTTTAGATGAGATAAGTTCAATATGGGAAGTTCTGATGCAGTATCAATATAAGAATTAGGACAATTTTACAAAGGGGGAATTTATTATGTCAGTAGCAAACTTGGTATTTTAAGATTGTTCCATTAGGACAAGTTCATCATCATTAGCAACACTAACAGAACACTTAGGGCCGATTTATACTTCACGCTCAGAACGCGTATGCGCCCGCATCATGGCCGCCACGCATTCCCAGCGTTCATTTCACACGTCCTCTGAGCAGGTCCTCAGAAATTAATGCGACGTGTGCGCGAGTTGCAGTACCAGCAAAAAGTCGGGGGGTGCAGTGTGCTAAAAGTCGGAATGTGACGGCAGAGTCTCTGTTTACTATCTACATGTGACAGAAAGCCTCTATGCAGATCCTACGGGGATTTATGTGCGTGCTTCGCTGTTTGATGAATGGTTCGATGTGGTGAAGCAAAATGCCGACATACAGATGCATTCGTGGTGCTTTTATATTCGTCGCATATTCCCGATCGTAATGACACGATGCATTTTAAAAGTCTCACATAACATCTTTGTGCCATCTTTTTTTTTTTTTTGCAACTTCACAACAGCAACATAATGTATAGCGCTGTATTTGAGCCACTGAGAAAAAAAAATAAAGGACACGGTAACAACGTGTATTTTGTGATTAAAGTGGAAATTTCGGCTTTAATCTCGAATTGTCCACTTTAACCTCGTAGTTTACTTTATCATTAAAGCAGACGCTCGTAAACGTCATCCCAGTTTTTAATCACTACGAGCTTCTTGGATCTGACAGCTGCGGCAAGCAGCAACAGATCACCACACAGAACAAATAAAATGTATGATATTCCAACTCTCTGCACATTTAGAATCTTTAGATTTATACTTGATATCACTTTCATGATGGAATGCATTAAAGTGTGTATGTTACACTTTACATATAATTTAGTTTAAATAATGAATACTGTTAATAATTACACACATGGGGGTGATATGGCGGCGGAGCGATAGCACTGCTATCTCGCAGGGAGTTATGTTGCTGGTATATCCTGCTTGTATTCCACACTGTGCTCCGGTTTCCTTCCAAAGATATGTAGATTTGGGGATTTGGTGCCAGGAAAATGACGCCAGTGTATGTGTGTGCTTGTATTCACCTTGTGATGAGTTGAGACCTCGTCCAGGGATTGTTTCTCAGTTGTGCCCAATGCTTGCTGGAATGGACACATCCCTGGATTGATGGATTTATTCAATGAACATCCTTTTCAGAGATATTGCGGTAAGGTGTTATCGGAATTTAATGAGTGTTCTAGGCAATTCACTACAAAGAGAAGCCGAACATGTTCTCACCGTGATAATATCTCGCACTGCCACCTGGTGGATTCCTCCAGATTTACGTAAAGTACGCGCGCAAGTATAAACACTACAACGCTTGCGTAGCAGGAGCGTCCTCTGCAGCATGCATCGCGTCACGTGAAGTATAACTCCGGCCTTAGGCTAACACTAACTCTATTAGCCAAATTTACCTCACACTTAACCACCCATAGGCGATACCCAGTTTGGATTTAGGGCAAGTTTTGGAACCCAAGGAGCATTTCTGAGCCTTACAAGTTTTGGCAGAAAAATGCCTTGATACAGAGCAAGATCAATGCATATGCTTTAAATATTGTGAAAAGGCATTTTTCAGGATAGGGCATGGTCATCTTTTAGAACATTAGTACAATCTAAACGAGAACAGGCCATTCAGCCCATTAAAGCTCACCAGTTCTATCCACTTAATTCTTCCAAAATAACATCAAGTCGAGGTTTGAAAAACCTTAAACTCCTACTGTCTACCATACTACTTGGTAACTTGTGTTTTAAATATCTTAAACGAAATAGTTTTGGACAGAGCAGATATTCTAATTATTACAAATATATTGGCAGCAATAGCAATGATTAGAGTGGAAAATGAAAAAACACCTGAAGCAGAAATAAAAACAGGAGTATGGCAAAAATGCATATTGTCACCAGTTGAACATTTGTTCAGAGAAAATTATACAAGAGTCAATATCATCCAGAACAGAGAGAATAAAAATAAACTGATTACTTCTAAACAACATAAGATATGCGGTTAATACTGTGCTGTCAACCAGTACTGAAAAAGAGCTGCAGGATGCAGGTACTCAAATGGATCTTAATTTGAAGGTAATGAAAATCAAAACAGAGTTACCTTCAATATTAGAAGGGACAACACTCAGACTGAACAAGTTCAGAAGTACAAATAACTGGAAAGGAAGGCTGACAATCACTTTAACACTAAGGAGGAACTAAAAGCTAGAACAGAAAAGTATGTTCTGCATTTATAAAAATTATAAACATCCTTTGTAATAGAAAATTAAATTTAAATTGAAGCTTCAGATTGTAAAACATTATATTTTGTCAAAACTTCTTCACGATTGAAAGTTGTGGATGCTTCAATCAGACACCATACATAGAATAAATGCTTTCAAGATGTGGACTTTACAGGCCTATTCTATGTACTGTATATCACAGACAGACAAAATCACTAATATAGAAGTTCTACATAAATTAAATAAGACCCTGGAGATGTAGAAATATAATACAAAAAGAAAACTGAAATGTGTTGGGACATACTGTATAGAAAGATATGAAAAGTACAAGATATTGCAATACACTACAGAAGAAAAGATTAAAAGGAAACATACAAGAAGAATGAGAAGAACAGCAACGATGAATAAAGTAAGAAACAGGGTGGGACATAACAGAGAACTACTAATATACACAACTAGTGACAGATGGAGATATGCCATTCTATTAGCCAACCTCAGTCCCTGAGAAGGGAAAAAACAAATATATAAACCATCAAAGACATTAACCATTCGGGACCTGACCAATAAACAAAGTATCACCAGTGGTAAATCATTCACTACATGTACTGCTTTGCTGATTGGTCAGGCCCTGAATTTTATTTGTGGCAGAAGGGAATTTCAGCACAGGGTTTATAAAGAATGACATGATCATCATGGACTGCCTTCTAGCCAAGTGAAGATACTGCACTTATTAACAGGCATTTTTCTCTGCAGGAACAAAAAAAATTAATTTGGCATAAAATCAAAAGTAAAAATAAACATTTAGAGAATTATAACAAATACCATTTGCATTAGTGAATAACAACATTATTTAGGATATTTTCAATTACACAAACTCTTTAAAGCTGCTTTTGTAACAAGATGCTTGTCAAATTAGGTTAGTCTAGGAATCATTGTCAGGTTTATGACATTTGCTGTTGATGTCTGCATCAGCATAAACAGGATAAATGAACACTTAGTGAAGAGAAATATTTAATGGAGTAGTAAAATTGTGGTGATTGAACTTGTAAATGTCACAAACTCCTGATGCTTTTAGTTTTTCTAATCTTGCTATCCTTTTTTTTTACATTTGATCCAACCGTTGTAAAAACACACTTGCCAAATGAAGATTGTTCCATTATTTTAGAAATTCCTCTAAAAGAGCCTTTGTTGTGTTGTTTTCAGGGTACCTCAAATAACAGACCAGACTGTGTTATTGCTTAGTTTTGGTACTAATTCAGAATTAGCCATTGAACTGGTATGACTGTCAGTACATTGTAACTGGAGATTTCATCCCATTCACTTTCGTACCACAGTATGCATCATGCATGCTTTCACTTTGTTTGTAATATTTTAGTTGTTATACAAAGAAATATTAACTTAGCTTCAAAAATACATTGAATGAAACAATTTTACTGTTTACCTTTTCTGTTTAAGCTGCCCTTTTAAATCAGGCATCTATGCAATTCTGCATTTCTATCTAAGTATTTCAAGTTGTATCATCAGTGAGATGTGTGTGAAAGTGTGGAACAACATAAATGTTTGGCCAATGTGGAACTTTTGAAGCAGTAGTTAAATAAATTTTACATTAGAAATGAACATATGGAGCAGCTCACTTTGTCTTTGTTGTAGACAAGCTACAGATCCATACAAAGCGAGTTAGAAAATGTATAGATGGTTGGACAGACAAGTGTAGCCATGTCCATTACATTCAGAGGAAAAATGCTCAGCCTCTGTTCTTTTACTGAGGCTATGTGCACAGTAGTGCTGTATTGTGAAACAATTAATCTTGCCACTTCAAGATAAAACAATTGCAGCTCACAACTGATTGGCCATGTCATTGCAGTCTCAAAGCGTAAAAGAATCAAATATTTTAATCTTAGAAGAAATTCCATAATGGGATAAAAATGACAGTGATGCAAGGCTTTTTTGCCTTGAAAGAGTAGCAGGATTTTCCTTCTTTATTGAGTTAAAAAAATCATATGGTATTTTTAATTAATAAGCACAATTTCTGTAATCTCACACTGTTCATGCAGTAATGCATCATAACTTTTTTTTTTATATTTTTGCTGTCATTGGACTTTGTGACACCTTTAAAGTGTTTAATCAATATACACTTCTATTTCAAGGCAACTGAATTTCCAATAGGCGGCAAGGTAGCGCAGCTGAATCGCAGTTAGGAGACCCGGGTTTGCTTCCCGGGTCATCCCTGCGTGGAGTTTGCATGTTCTTCCCGTGTCTGCGTGGGTTTCCTCCGGGCACTCCGGTTTCCTCCCACAGTCCAAAGACATGCAGGTTAGGTGGACTGGTAATTCTGAATTAGCCCTACTGTGTGCTTGGTGTGTTTGTGTGTGTCCTGCGGTGGGTTGGCACCCTGCCCAGGATTGGTTCCTGCCTTGTGCCCTGTGTTGGCTGGGATTGGCTCCAGCAGACCCCCGTGACCCTGTGTTCGGATTCAGCGGGTTGGAAAATGGATGGATGGATGGATGAATTTCCAATTTCAGTGTTTGGCGTATTGGCCCATCTAATAATTATAAACTCTTGTGGTATTGGTGGTGAATTGACCTTTGTTTTTTGCAGTAGCCAATCATAAAATGGAGCTGTCTATTTTTACAATGGCAGCTTTTACAATGTTAGTCAGATGAAAGGGGGAGAAGCGGAAACAGTAAAATGACTGACATTAAAAGCAAATTAAATTATGACTAATATCACACATAATTTGGGGAGGGAGGCATTTTTGACCCTGTGCTTGTGTTTTAAACAGCAAATCTGTTTAATCTGGGGGCAGTTTTGTCCTTTGTCCTCAATTATTTCTGATATAGGAACTAAGTACACTTTAAAATGCCTTAAGTGATAATTAACCATAAACAAGGAAATCATAAATGACCTAATCAACAACAATTATAAGTAAAAGTCCTATTCTTTCTTTTAAAATGCCTCAATGTCATTAATACTATGCATTTCACTAACTCACTAAATAATAACATAAAATTATTGAAAAGGAGACTTTAATCCAAATATTATTTTTTCATTTAAAAAGACTGTGATTCCCTGTCATGTCACACCTTCAGATGAGCCCATCATTGAACCTTCCACTTAACGGTAAGTAATTTTCTAGCAGTAATCATTTTGCTTCTTTACTGTGGTATTTAAACAATGATAGTTATGTTTATTTGGTTAATGCTTTTAAGCCAATGTATTTAAACTTATAATCACTCATCATTCACATACTGTACATCTTGTCTAAAATGTGCCCAGGGCAAGATACAACCTGTGAATGATGTCATAAAGTGCCCACGTTATTAGGTCAGTCAGTCAATTTTGGGAAAATAATTTTTGTACATCTGGGGAAGGCCTAAGAGAAGTTTTATGGATGTGGTGAGAGAGGACATGCAGGTGGTGGATGTGACAGAGCAAGATGTAGAGGACAGGAGGATATGGAAAAAGATGATCCGCAGTGGCAACCCATAATGGGAGCAGCCGAAAGAAGAATAACAATTTTTGTACATCTCTCAAATTGCCATAGATCTAAAATCACTACTAATACTTTAACAGCAATATAAGGAGTAATAGCAGATGGGATGGCATTGTGCTATAACAAATCTGTGGGGATATCCTATACCACACTAATTGCATGAAGCTTTATTTTGATCAGAAGAATCCTAATCCACCCTCTGTGGGACAGCAATGTTCTGCATTATCTGAAATTGGAAAAATTCCAAATTCATTTTAAAAGGATCTCTTCTGCATTTTTTCAAAAGTTGACAAGAACTCATTAATGCATTTCTAAAGTAAACCTGCAGGCTCGGTGCTGAAACTTTAAATCTTATTTGCTGTTTTATCCTATTTAAAGAACCATTGTAGACAGGGCTCTCCAATTCTTCATTTGAGTAGGGGTTGGGTGCACTGCTGAATTTCATGGACTGTCTTTAAAAAATGTTGAAGTACTTAATATGTTATTTTTAATTTAGGTATGTTTAATTATTACATGTTTTAACTGGAAAAAATACAATAGAAACAAAATATTTAAAAACTGTAGCTGTAAGACTGAGTTTTTCCATCCATCCATCCATTATCCAACCCGCTATATACGAACTACAGGGTGACGGGGTTCTGTTGGAGCCAATCCCAGCCAACACAGGGTGCAAGGCGCAAAATAAACCCCAGGGAGGGTGCCAGCCCACCACAGGGCACACACACACACACCAAGCGCACACTAGGGACAATTTAGAATCACAAATGCACCTAACCTACATATCTTTGGACTGTGGGAGAAATCCGGAGCACCCAGAGGAAACCCATGCAAACACGGGGAGAACATGCAAACGCCACGCAGGGAGGACTCGGAAAACGAACCCAGGTCTCCTAACTGCAAGGCAACAGCGCTACCTACTGCGCCACCGTGATACTGAGTTTTTCTTGTCTCATAATTCATCAGGAGTTAAATTTTGCTTGTATTTCTGACTGTTGAAGATATTTCCTTATTCCGTTATGTAATCTCTTAAATCTATTGTTGTGATTTGAACCCACTGCATTTTTTAACTATTTGTATATTATTTCTGTTCTTCCTGTGAATATGTCATGGCATATTTGGCAAACCCTTTGCTCTTTCAAGATATCATGTCTTTTGAAATCTCACTAATCTCTTTACTAAGATTCAAACGTGAGAAAAAAGTGCCAACCTGGTGTCATGTCTTGGAGCCTTCACTTTTGACCCTCTTTCAGTTTTAAATGGTTAATATTCAAATGCCAGGATTTACAACTGAACACCAGAAATAGAAAAAGCTGCTCACATGCCTTTGATTAAAGTACCAAATGAGAAGTATACAAAAAGATGTATAGTCAAGCAAGCTCTGGTACATGAACAAATTAAGAGCATAAACAACTAGACAAACCACCCAGTCATAAAGCCAAGACTCCCCATAGAATAGAGACAACAAATGAAAACCAAACTTGCTTATAATGAAGACATTGGCAATGTCACAAATGGCTGGAGTCAGGTGGAAGAGGACAGAAGTCGGTGGAGAGGAGTGGAGGCAGTCAGAAGAGAGAAAAGGCATTGTATAGAGGGCCTGGACTTTAGGGTGATTGGTGCTGCAGCACTGGATTGTGTGTGTTCACCATTGTAAATAGTAGTGTAAATAAACGTGTGTGGGTTTGAACCAACATGTCTACCTGTCTGTGTCTAGGCTGCTTACCACAGCTGATATAAAAACTTGCAGAGTCATCTACCTATACTACATATAAAATATTTTTAGCTTATTTATTGAATGGTATTTACCATAGCAAAGTCTCTCTGTATACAAATGCTGCCTTGTAACTCATTCCCTGCTAAGTAGCTAAAACGCAACAGATTCTCACTGATCTCACCTTGTAATAGGCCATCAACAGTCTAGAAATTGAGGTTCGGTATCAACTTAAGGTAAATCATGATCCCTTCTTCAGAGTACTACCCTCCTTTCTGCCAGATTTTGTCAACCTCTTAAACTTAATTGGGTGGATTAGGAACAGATCAGTTTGTACTTATCAAAATCTTTGTATATAAATCTTTTGCTATTAAAAAAATCCTAATCTAGAGTTAGAAGTCCAGTAGAACCGCTGCAATATCTCACTTACTCGAAGCTAACAGTGAAGAAGAGCACATCCACAGTATCAGACATTTTCAAATTAGCAGCCACCAAAAGAACCCATTACTAACACAGCTCATGCTTTCAGGTATCATGCTGACTCAAGGTCAGCATCCTATTTTAAAGCTCCAGGTGCTCTCTGAATTGTGTGCACTTGGGGTCTAAATTGTCTCATTAGCTGGCATTCTAGCTTCATCACACTTTAAAGATGAAGATGCTGCTGGGAAGATGTCTACATTTCTGCCAGAATCCTAATGCCTGCCTATCCTCTAACAATGCAAACACTATCACGGCTGCACACTAGAAAGACGGATCAAGGTTAGCAAAGGCACCATCCGACCGTACTAGAGTTTACAAAATATTTCACACATGCTAATTAATCAACTGGTCAGACTGCAGCTGCTTGCTCATACTATAGGACTTCCTTGTCATAAGCCTCAAATTAAAACCAGCCCCTCTTCAGAATCATTTCAGATGAGTTTAAATAGACCAGCCCAATATTTATTAAAGCAAGAGGCCTTCACACAAAATTTTCATAAAAAACATCTGCAGGAATTAAAATTTACAGTTATCCAATGCATTTAAATATTTTAAGCAGAACTATTCTTCCCCCAGTTTTGAATCCCTTACAATGTGACACATTGTTTAAAAAAAGATGTGTCTCAACTCTTTGTGCCGGGCCAGTGCCCATGTATAACTTGTGTTTCTTTCCTCTGTCTGCATGGCTGTTGTCCAAGTGCTTGAATTCCCTAAGGTAAGCATGCTAGTTTATTTGGCGACTTCAACTAGGCCTGGTATAAGTGACTTTGTATGTATGCCGTTTGCCCCCGTTCTTGCTGTAGCTTGTGTCTGTTACAGGTTCTGGCTTTATGTGACCCTATGATTGGATTATACAGGTTTGAAGATGGATAAATGGATACATAATATGTATGTACAGGGTAATCTTATTACACATCTGTCATTTAATAAACTGAAAAGAATATGCTTTGAAAAATCAGCTCTTATCCCCTCTCTATTTCAGCCAAGGACAACATATGTTGTTTTTGGCAGACGTATTAACAGAGCTATTATGAAAAACTCCTGAAGCAACCATCAGTAAAATTATGAACAGATTAATCCCAATATGCAGGTATCAGGACACAAAATGCATAATTAGTTTCCTTCTCTAGTCCATTGTTGTCATTAGGTTTCCTGGTGATTGTAAATAGTTTACTGAATAAATGTGTGTTCTTGATAGTCTCCTGCTGCCCTATCCGGTGTCGCCCATGCTTGGGCCCACTTTTACTCATATGCGCTCCAGTTGCCTGCAATCCTCATGGAAACAGGCAAGATTGGTATTGCATGGTCAATTCTATACAAACAATAATGAATCTAGAAGTATTTGGATTTGTTTTTGAAAGAAATATAAAGCAAGAAAATACTTCACCTAAAACTTAAAACTAAAAAAGTATTAGAGTAAATATCTGGATAGAAGTCAAAACTAGAATACACTGTACCTGCTTAATGTGTGAGCTTAGAATGCTCTAAAATTCAGCAGGAACTCACATTAGTTTAAGCAAGACATTGAGTGTTGAGGGAAATCTGCTAAATATAGTAAAGAAATGAAAAGTATAAATTTATAGGGTTTTTAATGTCATCTGTACAGGGTATAGTGAAATCCATACTTGCATGTGCTAACCAACATGCAATACATCACCACTTCCTGTTTTCCTTGTACACCTCAGACTTTAGGCATATAACTCAATCATGACATCTGCAGAACTCTTCCATTGACACAGTCATAGTTGAGTATATCACCGGTGGGCAGAAGAATGAATTTGGGACACCAGTGAAGAAATTTGTTGCATGTTGCAAACTGAACGATCTGAACCTCTGTATCAGTAACACAGTGGAGATTATCGTAGACTTCAGGGGGGGTCAAGTCCACTGTGCCTTAGGTTCTCATTGATGGTGAGGAATTGAATGTGATGAGGACATATAAGTACCTCAGGGCAGTGTTGTGCATGAACTAGTTCAAAAGAGTGCTTTCACTCAACTTTTCTAAGAACGGTGAACTGAAAGTAACGTATTTGCAAGTGAAGAACTTGAAAATGAGCTAGTTCAGTTTTATGTGACATTCTGGATACTGGTTTAGGTCCAGATTAAACTTTTTTCCTTACCCTGTAATGTAGGGGTGGAACCGAATCTGAATACGGTATTCGGATAAGCACAAGTAGTGGATTTTTGCGAATATTTATTTCGTACAAATTTGTTGCCATTTATTTGTATTCGGAAAAAATAACGTAAAATCAAATAGGCACCTTCTGTGTCTGCCTGCTTGTGCTGAAGCTGCCCTTCCACTGAAATGAGCATGCAGTGAAGTTCCGCTTTCGCTTTTAGGAAAACGTTGTACTTCGTGAGGTCACTTTATATTTTTCCCTGTTGCACGTTCAATATCCTTCCATCCATCCATTATCCAACCCGCTATATCCTAACTACAGGGTCACGGGGGCACGTTCAATATGGGACGCGAATTTTGACCAGCAGCATAATAGGTTAATTCACCTACATGCTGGTTCTACAGTCACCATTTGTGTCACACAGTTGGAAATAGAGCAGTAATTTATATGTATACTTGCATCTATTTAATTTCTTTTCTGACCAGGAGGATATTAGCATATATGGTTATACATGTTTGTTGCCGAGTATTACTCAATAAAGTGTATTTAAATAAAAAAAAAAAACCACTTCATAAGAGTTGTATTTTATTCAAGAACACTGTAATAGCATGGAAAACAAGTAAACTTATGGGTCATTTATTCTCACTCCTTAAAAAATACAAAATGAACTGAACATGAACTAGTTCAAAATTGAAATGGTGAACTATGAACGTGAATTTATTCATTTTAATCTGTGTGAATGGAACTTTGAGCTAGTTTTTGTGAGGTGTGATCTTGCACAACACTGCTACAGGATGCATCTGAACAACAGGCTTGAGTGAAGTACTAACATAGGGGCTATATAGAGGTATATAAGAAGGATCAGAATCATCTCTATTTCCTGAGGAAATTGCTGTTGCTTGGTGTATGCAGGTCACTCTTACTGTACATGTGCTTTGCCAGTTCGTAATTTTCAGTGTAATTTTACATGCAGTAGTTTACTGGGGAAGTGGCATTAGTGCAGGTTATGCTAACAAACTGATTAAAGAGACTGGTTCAATCTGGTCAGTCAGGCTAGACTTACTAGAGGAAATGGTACAACAGAGGTTACTTGGAGAGGTGCTTTACCATATTGGTCAACGACTCTCACCCATGGTATGAGGTCTTGGCTAAACAGAGGAGCACCTTCAGTAACAGTCTGTGACAACTGCATTGCTCCAAGGAGCACTCATGTGAGGTCGTTTCTACCATCTGCCATCACTTTAATGAGTAACCCCTCAGCTGAGGTGGTTTTGTTCCCTATTTGCTGAATGGTACTGAGCTGGTTGAATGCAGACAATGATGCTGTGTGTAATATACTGTGCCAGTGATTGATATCCCATGCTCTGAAACTGTGACTTATAAGTACTGTAGGTACAATTCTAATCAATTTACACTTAGTAAATACCTACACTTTGTTAATAAACTTACAGGTGATTCTTGTTAAATGGGTATTTTTTAGTTTGTTCACATATTTAAGATTATGAAAATTCTTGTAACATTCATCTTACGGGGACGACGGCAAGTCTTTATCCTCCAGAGTGCCGAAAACATATTTTTTCCTATTCAAATGTTTGTGCTGTCATGCCATGCAATGTGAGACGTACACAGTTTGCAACTCACAACCTTTTTTTCTGTGTTCAGAGTAAAGTAAACTCTGGAAGTCTTAGGTCACACTGTCTTTTTTGGCACTTACTTACTGTCTGTCTTTTTTCAAATGCGTTCACGACTAAATAAAGTAGTGGCACAATTGCTCGGCACAATATACTCAGCCTAATGACGCTAATCGATGAAAGTGATCGTGGCCAACCTTTGTTGATTATGATGATTAGTTGTTGCAGCCCTACAGAACCAAGCATTTTCTTTTTCTATAAAGACAGCACTGGTCTATTTGTGTTAGGAGTTTTTGAACAATAATCTAATATTTGCACATGCACTTCTGGAGTTTGCCTTTATTACCATTCTATCAGTCCTCAGTCCCAATATTTAACATCCACAGCATGCCTTATATTTCAAAGAGGCTTATTGTCTTATTCCTAAAGGTATAAAGCACTGTACTAGATTGTTTTCAAAAGTTCCAAGTCACTTAATGGAGCTGTTCATCCAGAAAGCCAACGTTCATAGTTGTTTTCTGACCCTGAGAAGATTCTGCAGGTGACAGCATACAGTGATATTCATTCCTGTTTTTCAAGTTGTTTGTTGAAGTTTCTGAATGAGAGTCAGTAGTCCATATTAGTACACCAAATAGTAAAATCCAGGCACTTTCAAAGTGAAGCCATTCAGCATTGATAGCCATTGCAAATTTAAGGGTGTGGTTGTTATGATTTAGTTAATTATTTCCTAAAAAGATTTAGAGAAGAGTGGTTACTTTCACTAATACTTTCTTACTTTAGTTGGCTAAAATGTGCAGATCATAAAGACAGGATAACATAGGTTTGGGAAATTTAAAAATGTAATTACTTGTCCAAATAACAACATCAAATTATATGAGGCCTCACTACAACTTTCTTACTTTAGTTGGCTAAAATGTGCAGATCATAAAGAAGTACAAGATCCCCAAATGATGACATTCCCACCACCATGCTTGATTTTTAGTATATGGTTCTTATGTAGTACCTGTACTTTCTCAACATTACTATGATGGTAAGTGAGACAGACTTATTGGTCAGGACTGACCTCAACAAGGTCTGATTTTTTAATCAAAGCATGCAAACATGACATCCCTGTAATTTGGTTGAGCTCATGGACAGAAAGAAGATCTCATGCTTGATTACCTTGCTTATCAAATACCTGAAAGAAGCTCCATGACGTTATTTGGTATGATAATATGTACAATCTTTGCAGATTAATCTAAAAATTTAAATTTGGTTGAAAAAAAAACAAAAAACCAGCACCCCACAAATATAAAAGTGAGAAAAAAACAAACTATATTTATTAGAAAGGTACTGGGCCAAAAAAGTGAGAATAAAAACCCACTAAATTAAGATATAAAACTAAAGAGTTAAGCAGTGAGACAGTCTTACCTGCACCTCAAAGTGGAGGAGATAATACATTTTATCAAGCAAGAGTTTTTGTGAAGCAGACTGAACAAGGCCTCAATATCTAGCTCCATCTAATGCCAAGGAAGAAATCAATTTTGTAAACCCATTCTTGTCTGCCTCATGAGTTCAACAATCACTGAAACGCTTGAACTCTTCGACAAAGTTACAGAAGGTTAAATTGGTAGCTTAAAAGTATATATGGAGGGAAGTCTTCTTATTATCTCTCTAAGTTACTTGAATTATCCTGTCTTTTTTATAGCCAGACTTTTGATAAAGTTTAGTCTCTCCATCAATATCAATAAAATATGTTACTTCTTCCTATAAAATCTTTATTTGGTGAAAGTATCATAGAAGCTTTGCGTTAAAGAAATTCTCAATTGTTTGCTTTTATTTTATTTTTTTACAGAACTAAACTGAATCTCTATGGTGACCCTGTGGGGCATTGAAAAACAGAATAACATAGGTTTGAGAAATTAAAAAATTGAATTACTTGTCCAAATAACAACATCAAATTATACGAGGCCTCACTTAAACTTTCTTGAACCCGTGTCACAATATATACTGAAATGAAAGGTGAAATTTAAGATTTTGGTTCTATCTACTCAAACACTTAAAGCTATAAGCTGATCATTTGTGGTCTATGCACTTAAAATATTATTATTTACAGTGATTCCTAATGGGGAGATGCACTGAAGAGTTCATACAACTAAAACCGAGTTTGTTTGATGTTCTGGCAATTTGTTCTTTGGGGCAAACTGGAAGCATTGCTAAAATTGCTGGACTTTAATAAATAATTTTGTAATTTTAAGACAACATGTTGTTTTTCCCATCAGTGTGTAGCTGCCACATGGGTTGGATGGACATCCCGGCCAGGAGAGGGGATGGTTCCTTACCCAGACGGGAGGACCAAAAGGGATGGACAGACAGCTCACTAGGAAAGAAAGACGTCGCTGGAAACTTTTTATTTCCCCAGCACAGTAGATGGTGGCAGCCCTGGATGTTGGTGCCCCATAGGAAACCAGCAAGGCATGCTGGGAAATGCAGTTCGGCAGTAAAGAGTCACTGGGGGCCACAAGGGCATTGCAGGAAGACAAGCTCCCTGTTATAACGGACTTCTGTATGACACGGAAGTGCTTCCATTGGTCAATCGCCCTGGCACCGGATGTACTCCCAGGTCTGTAATAAAAGGGATTGTACTCCTTTATCCAGGCGAGTCGGAGCTGGGAGGTAGTGGAGCAACGCTTGAGTGGAGGAGGGTAGTGCAGTAGGAAGAACGTATTGTGGAGAGAAATCCTGTGTTTTGTGCTTGTGTGACATGTTTGAGGTGATATGATTAATAAATCTATTATTTGAACCCGGGACTGCTTGTGTGTTCAAGTTGGGGTTTGGGATTGCTGATTCCCTGGTATCCTTCACAAGTTATTGAGAATGGAATAGAATTCTTACAATTGAGCAAGATAAGACAATAAGCAACCAGTGTGGCCTAAGATATCATTTTTCTCCTGAGAGACGGTCGTCCCATCTGGAGTTCCTCCAAAAAATACCATAAGAGGATTTGGTGTCATTGTATGTTCACACCTATCTGCCATAAGCTAAGAGTTTTTGCCCATAATTATTTCAGTGTAGTACAGTCTCAAAGCATATTACTAAGCAAGCACTTTGATAACATTCACAATTTAGGTATTGTCTGGGATATAGTCCCGACACCTTAGTCAAAAAAGATGCATGCGATATATAATTTTTAAGTTTGATAAAGTGTATATGTAGTTGATGGCTATTTCTATTTAATAAGTGAGATTCTATGTGAAAGGTTCTGTTCCCATCATTGTCTTGGATCACCTAGGGGTTTCAAAAGTCTGTCTAAATCTTTCTCATGTCACTAGATAGTTTCAGCCATGGTTATTAATGAAAGATTAGGAAAGCAAGGTGTATTTTTTTATTTGGAAATTTCATATTTCTTAATTTATTTCTTTAATGAATAATTTTTGTGGATCTGGTTACAATGAGTCATTACAGGTTTCCTCCTCCATATTGACTTATTAATTTCTAAACTACAGTCGTCAAATGGGTCATTGTTTTACATCGATGCAATGTTAAAAGTAGGATTAGTTGTAAATCAGTAAATGAGGAAAAACAAAGCATTATAAAACAGAAGCAACAAAATTTAACATATTGCTTCATTCTGGAAGCTTTTTCATGCCTGTTCTTCTGGAAAAATGAAACAACTTCAATGCTAGTCATCTTATCAACAACATCATATCTCAGTAAAAAGTCATGTTTGATTTGCAGAAAAATCCTACTGTCAATTTTTTTAAATTTTGCTTTCTGCTGTGAAATAACTAAACATGAAAACTTTCCATTCCATTACTAATACAAGGTTCTTTGTCTGACACTCAGACACTAACTGCTTAATCTCTACATGCATCATTTATATGGCATGCCTCTTATGTGACAAGTGGCTTTTTACGAGTGATTTTACAATATGAATACCTGGTATCAAAAATTGCAGAGAAAGGCATAATTGTTTAATTCATAATGTGTTTAATTGAGGAAACTGATATAACATGATTTAATATGGTGAATTGTGAAATATAACTATGAAAAGCTTGAAACAAGTAACCTAAGGTGCAAAATACAGGAAACTATGAGGAGTCTGGGACCCCCTAATTAACACTTTACATCTCCTGAAAGTTCCTTGAAAGTAAATTTCGAGTGGTGTTAAAAATCACTCAGTGCCTATTACTGGGTATGCGGATAGGCAGGGCAGAAAGGCATTTGTCTACAAAAGCCTCCATATTAGACAGAGCTGGAACTTTGACTGGCAGCAGCCCATCTGGCAAGGAAGGGGATTGCATCCTTTGACATGCCTCTGAAGGATTTGAGAAATGAGTCTGACACTTTTATTGGAAAGGAATAAACAGGAGCTGCACTGAAGAGTGCAACAGCGAGTGCTGATACAGCGTAACACACAATGGTCGTCTTGCAGGGGAGCACTGTAAGCCCAGCTAAGTCTTATGCCCAGTTTGCATGTGTTGTTTTGGAAGTGCTTAATGTGGTCTGTAACAACGGGGAAACAAAGTAATCAGCCTTTTCGCTTTGCGCCTTGCGCCCTCCCCCACCATAATAAGAAGAAGCGAAGGCTTTAGATTTGTCAAAAATTTCGATCTCTGATTTTCGATGGATCTCAATGTTTTAGGGTCCCCGGATACCAAAAACATCGATACCTCAATGATGTCTCTGTGTGTGTGTTTGTGTGACAGTTTCTTGAGGACGGTCTAGAGCTAAAACAGTTGATAGAAAAGTACCAAACTCAGAACAAGTCTGTTATGAGATGGTGATATGCTGATTAGTTTTTGATCCAAACCCCCAAATACTGTAATTTTGCAATGAATTATGAATTCTTCTCATCAATTCCTATTGTAATGACCTATTTTAGGATCAGAAAGATCCTAATCAGAGTGGTAAATAATTACTGAAATGATATAGAATAGTTTGGGTAATTTTTATCGTAGGGCACAAAGCCTACTGATGCATATGTCCTAACTTTAAAATTCTTATATGACATTGTTATTTATTAATGTTCAATAAATAGGCATGATCTTGGGCTGAACTGTAACTCACTGTAACTCAGTGTGTGCCCCAGTCCTTCTATTTAAGAGATCCATACAATACAAATTTTAAAAAAAATGTAATGGTTTGGGCATTTTCTTTTAGCCTGCTTTCCCCTCCCTTCATCGTGAGATGTTCCTGCTTTCCATGCTATTAACTAACCAGAGCTGCAGTGCTGATTTGTGGAGGAGTGGTGCTGCAGCAAATTGGTTTATGGCATGCAATTAGGCTCAAAAGAGTAGAAGGGGCACTTTACATGATAGGCTTTGTTACATTTTAATCCTGGAAACAAATCAGTGTCCATATTTAATTCTGTGTTTTTTAATTTTATGGGAAGTTTGGATGTACTTAACTTCAGAAGCATTATAATATGCGCAACCTTAGTAAAAAAAATATTTGTCCATGATTTTGAATTCTGTTAGACTACTGGAAAAAGCCACTACACACTCCCTCACTGAGCATACACTTTATTTTATTAATAGAACAAATCTTAACAAGGCAAAAACAGCAAATAAAACAATTCCCATGAAATGCAGTTTCCTGGCAGCAAGAGTTCAAATCAAAAGCACAAAGTGCATTTTGTGGGTCATATATTTGGGAAGGCACTAATCTAGTACCATATTTCACCAATTCACCATACCGTTTTTGGGCATTAGACTTTCAGCAAGGATAAAACGAAATAATCCAGAACCTTGAAGAACAATGTAAATTGATTTACTAAACACCATAAAGTATATATTAGGATCACTCATTAACAAAAGCAAAGTAAAAATAATAATACAACTTCTTCTATCTGAAGCCCAAACCTGAAAACAGTCCCTCTTTATTCCTGCCAGAGTGGGCAGGCATGGAGAAGCATTGTCATCGACACCTGTGGTTTTATGAGGTTATGGGCTGAGACTGACATGCAGAAAATGCTTTGTGCTGTGAAAAACAATTATTTTAATAAATACTTTTTAAAAGTCGGAAGAGGTTCATAACTACCATAACAAACCAAGTAGAAAAGATGGTATAATAAGGAAAGTACTGTAATGTACTGTAGGTGTGGTTTGTGCACTAACATTACGGCTGCCTTCTGCAACATAATGTCATACAAACTAACATGACTACCAATTCAAATATTTATTATGCCGATGTGTAAAATTAATAGCAATAATAACCATAGACCATACTTCTTATTTACATGGGACCGTAACTTGTAGCCTACCTAGCTTTAACTAGGCACATTTCTTATTATTGGTGTGTCTAAAAAAAAGGAGGTGCACAGGTCTTGTACTCGAAAATGATCAGTTTGGTCCTAATGGGAGAAAAGGGCACTCGGGCCGGTGAGAGGAAAGGAGCAGGGACTTGAGTCACTACATCCTCCTCTCTGTGTACATCTCTGCATGCAGTTACCTTAGTGCCACTTTAGCACTGGACAGAGTGCCCAAGTGTGAATGTCTCATTCAAATTAGCTGTATTTTGTGATGCGGGGCTGAAGTACAAGGCGCAAATGGTCTTTGTTTTCAAATATTTGTGCATGATGCAGTTTGTCCACTTAAGATATGCATATCCTAACTGACAGCATTAGCTAATAGCTAATTTATAGTATATTTCACAGTACTGGAGTAAGAACCCATTCCATACTTCTGGAGCCATGTGCCAAAATAATATTTGGTGAAGTTCACATTATAACAAATGGTGCTATATTGGCACCGACCCGGCACAGACTGACACCGGAGGCACGAATAAAACCAAGAAACCTTTATTTCTCTTCACCTGTGTGGCACGTGTTCCCCGTGACCCACAGGCACAACACAGTCCCAAGCACCAAAACACCCAAAACACCACACTCTTCTTCATTAACTACCACTCCTCCCTGCAAGCATTGTCCTCCTCCTCCCGACTCAGCCTCTTGGAGTGGTGGCTGCTGGCAAAAACACTGCCCATAAGGGCTCAGGAGTCCCAGCTGCAGCACCCCCTGGCGGCACCTGTGGGACCCAACAGGGCTGCACAAAACTGCAATTCCCATGGAGCCCTGCGGGAAACCGAGGCACCGCTCCAACCCAGGGGGTTGCCATCTAGCATCCAGGGAGAGGTATTGCACAGTCCATGGCTGCTCCCCCTGAACATATACTGAAGGGGCGTCCTGGCCAGGCATGGACCCTGGCTGTTTGCCACAACATGTACCTAAACTCCATCTTTTTGAAGTCGAATGTTTAGAAATGCAAGGTGTAGAAAAGTGCGGGGTCGTATGTTGAAACTCTACTGTCAAACACCAAAACCTCAGATTCTACAGACCTTGCCAGTACACATCAGCAGTTATTAACACGTATTATCAGTAACATTTCATCATTTATTGCCTAGATATGGCATTTTTAAAACTTTAGTTCAGTTAGATCTGGTTACTGTTTTCCCTTTTGAAACTTAAAATCATGATCTGCATTTTGTTTTGTTATTTCTTACAATTAAATCATTCCTAGCATATGTTCATATTTTATGTATTTTGTCAAGTAATGTAAAAGAAATATGTTTTACTTATGATAATGGTTTAGCATTAATTAGCATTGCATTAACCTGGATATTTTTCTGGGAAAGTTTTAAACATGAAAAAGAAATGAATAATACAGATATGTTTATGAGAGAAAAAACTCTTATATGACTGGACTAAATTAAAAAAATTCACTCAGGTACAATCAGAGTACAAGAAAATGAGCTACTACTGCTGCTGAAGAAAATCTTGCACATCACTGACCAGTACATTTAATATCTACAGTAATCCTTGAGCAACAGCAAGTCCAAGATTCTTCCTTGTTTTTTTTGGGTCTGGAGGATTTCAACTATTTCCTCACTACTACATTTTCATTTAAAAACGGCGTATTTAATTAAGAACAATCTTCATCCACACCAGTGTTTTCATGTAGTTTACACAAGTATCTGTGCCTACAATAAAATGACAGAAAACAGACCTATGCTGGGCATGTGAGCATCAGCAGAAACAGTTAGAGGAAACGTCCTCCATGCACAACATTCATTTGCAGCTCGGTTTACACAAGAACAATATCAAAGACAAAAACAAGAAACAAAAACACTGTTTTGTTTGGGCCGACGATCATGCAGAATTATGACTGAGACAAACGCACCAGTATGAGGCAAGCAAAGCAGCTGAGAAAATGTTTAGGATCCATTGAGGGATGGGCTACATAATAAGAACAAACAAATCAGTGCGCAGTTTTAGTCTGCGTTTTCAAAACTCTCAGCTTTCACCCATCCACAGTGCAACACTGAGCTAGAATATTAAGAAATCTAAGTCCCTGGAGAGAATTTTCAAAAGTATCCATTTTTGGGGGTTAAAAACACTGGAGTAATGTGAGTGAAAAGCAAAGACAGAGATAATTTCTGCTTTTTTAAACAAAAACATACTACTGTGGATATAGACTTAGACTCATTAAATATTACTAAAGATGCAACCGATGAAGAAACATATTTGTTTCCGCTACAAGTTAAATAAACAAAAGTCATAATAATATAATGAACTGGAATTACCACAGAGGGTATTGGTTGACATCTATCTGAAACTATGGGCTTCAGCCTTTCACAGTGTTATCAACATGTATTCAATCAGCTCAGGTATTTAATTCAGGAATTTCATTCATATGCCTAACATAGTGACATTAATTTAAATAGTAATATGTTGTACTGTTTTATTTGAAGTAATTCTGTGTGTCTCCATTTTGCTGCAATTACAATTCAACAGGCAAAATGCTGTCTATTTCTAGGTACAGGATGTTTTGCACTAAAAGCTGAATGATAATGAGATCTCAGTGGATGTTGAAAGTATTTATAGAGATCTGAAATAACATTTGGACAAATAAAGATAGTGGAGACAAAATTGGAATAAGATTTGTATAAGATAAGCAGAATCACCATAGAAGGGTATCTTGAATGTCACCTTCTGCTTGGTTTATAGGGACAAGAAAAAAAAAACAAGAAGAGGATGGGACTCGTGCCAATAGAGTAATGCAGTTGTCTGTCTCTTCAATAGGCTGGAAGTCACCAACCCCAGAGAAAGATGTTGCAACCTTTATTTGTCTCTGCCCATTGGCACACCCTTTAAATAACCTCACCTAGAGAAGAAGAACTCCACATCGCAGCAATAGTTGTTCTTGACAGTGTGCCTGTGCACACTTCTCTCATTGACATTCTCCACCAAAAGGATTCTCCCACTTGGACACCAATACTTTTTCTTTTCTCTGTTCGTTATTTACAAAGGTCTAAGAAAAATCACTGGTTAAACAGGTACAGGGATTATAAACGCAGGAAATCTGAGAAGAATGTGAGAACCTGATAGAGTATAAAGATCTTGAATAGCAGATGAAGTCAGAGTACTGAAAGCAAGAAACAGTCAAAGAGTTAAGCACAGTCTCAGTTGAGGCAAATGATTTCAGGCGTGTGACGCACTAAAGAGGCATACAGTGAAAGTGCACAATGGAAAGCATTACAAAGGAAAAACAGCTGAGGCTTCCTGAACCATTGAAAGCCGGAAAAAGAAACCCTTATTCTGAGTAAACTGGCAGAGAGCATTATACTGTTCAATTCTACTCTTCTATTAGCAGCCATGCATAGAAGGCAGTGCCTATGTGGCTTACCCACCAGAGAAACTATTTCTTTTTAAGGTATGTGGAAGCATGTGTTACACTGGACCAGATGTGATGAAAAGCAGGTAGAATATGCTAGGGTGGTCACTGCACTGCTTTGTCTGACTGGCGTAATATTTCACAAGCTGTTTCTACTTATTATTGTACTAATTCATTTGTTGTTGTCACCAGGTGCTCCCCAGGTGATGCCCAAAAAGTGCCTGTTTTCTTACTCCAGAGATGCTTTTATTTGCCAGCACTGGCTGAACTCCTCTTACATGCTCACTTGATGCCACACATGTCTATTAATGCAACTGTATGACTGAATTTCATTCAAATCACACCAATTATTTTTTGTCTTAAGCAGAGAAATGGATGAAACCTGACAAACATGAGAGTAATTAAATGAGTATGCAAGTGGCATTTAATTGTGTGAAAAGTTCAGAATGACCTGTATGTAAACAAAGATTTAACAAATTTTCTTGGGCGTCATTTGAGTAAGAATACAATTAATCACAATTTAACTAATCAAATAAGTTACTATAGCATTAATGGAGGTTTTTGTGGCATGGGGATAACCTTTGCCTATGTTTGTCCTTTTGCAGATGTATACTGCCACATCCTATTGCCAAAAGCTTTGAGATTAAAAATCAGCTTCAGGATGCTTAACCACTTTCCAGCTTTCCTCTTAAACCTTATCTTATATCAAATCAAATCTTATGTTTTGAACTGATAATAACATATAGTATATGCAAAATAAGGTAGGTTTATAAACAGTAAATAGTAGGGAACACTATTTGTGAATCTCTGAATCAATGAAACATACTAAAGAGACCAGCCAACTCAAATATGGTGGTTTATTAAAGAAATAATGCATACTAAGAGGGAAAATTCAAGCAAAGCAAAGGACAAAACACTAAACTTCAAGCCCCTGATGAACAAACAAAGCCTCTGTCAAAAAGATGGGGTGTCTACAGAAACTCCATTTATCTTCAGACCCAAACAAAAATCACTCTTTTCCCACCTGCAACATATTCTCTCCGCCACCTGCCAGTTAAACGCTTGTCTAGCACTCCTCCAAATTCAAAGTATAATAGCCTCCTGGCCAAGAGTTCCCCCTTTTAAGCTTCATTTCCAGTTTTCACAGACACTTCTGCCCATTCAGTAAAGGACACCAGGTCAGATCTCCACAAAATGGAACCTGTTGTTTTTATAACCTAACAGCAGTCTGTCCGAAATAATGAGCGGGGTTCAGAACAACAACTAAAGGATCCCTGCTGCAACCTGGGCTGAGGCTCACAGCACATATTTTGCAGCTAAATGACAGCATATACTTCTGAAAGCATACCACAATAGTACTCACTATAAAATATCTGTACAGCATATCTGAAATGCTAACAGGTATATGTCTGTCATGCAAAAGCTCACAAACCTCAAGGCCTTGACCTTTGATTGTGATCTCAATCAAGAGCTTAAATCGTAATACATTTGGATGTGGGGTGTACCTCGGCCGCAAAATTGGGCTTTGGGTCCTTGTCACGGCAAGCAGCGGAGTGGCCATGTAACAGTGGTGTGGGCACATGGTATTGCTGACAGGAAAAGGACTGTGGCAAGCTCTGCTGAGAGTGAAGCACATTGCACAGGCTTACTGATCATTTTGATCACAAACACTAGCCATACACTTCGTACACAACTGAAAGTCACATATGACTAAAGAAACTTGGGGAGAAATTTCAAACTCTATACTGACAATAACGACAAGGGCTTGGGATTGGGATTCAGATCCAGCTTTCTGTAACTATGAGACAGCAACAGCCACCAGTGTGCCACAGGGATGTCTAAGGACTAAGGTATATAAAAACACTCAAAATGCAAAAATTACTTGCAATATGAAACAGAAAAAGTCTCTGAGTATGAATTTCCCAAGGCTGCAGGTACTGGACAATTCTAAGGTCTGTACGCCTAAATATAGCAAAACAGGACAAAACAATATTGCAGAAATAACTTAAATATATTCTACATTAATAAACACACACTGAATTCTTCACAGTATGTAAAGTATTTATGAAGAGCAACACAGTGTTAAGCACCACTGCCTCAGTTAGCCTTGGCGTCACTCACTGTCTGTGTGGCATATGTGGAGATTATTTGGTTACTCTGGTTTGTAACTAAATTCCAAAGACATGGAGGATTGGTTTACCGCAGAGTGTGAATAACTTTTGTACAAAGAAGCATGAATGGACTTGTGCTGGTACACGTGACAACACTGTTACACCAATTTGGTTCCTGTCTTTTTCTGTTCCAAGTCGAATAGGCTCCAGTGACCATATAATTGAATAAACACATTCAGAAATTGATCAAATGAATACAAGAATGAAAAATTTTCAGTATTAACAAATGTCAGTGTGAATAATTTGCAAGACTTGTCAAGTACTTGTTAAGTTTTTTTTTTTTTATTTTCCTACCTTTTAAAAATATTACAGACACCTTCCTCTGAAGAATATAATTGGAAAGACATGAATAATTCCATCAGCGCTACCTTTAAATGACTACAGACTTATTTTTCTTGAGGTTTTCTGACAAGTAGGTTGATTTAAATTACACAATGTCAAGGTAATATACTAAAGAGTGGTGCCCTACACGTCAATGAAAGATATCTTGCTTGCTACAGAATTCTTATATTGCAACCTTTCATTATTTTCAAAAGCAAAATAATTACATTAGTATGGGCATAGAGGCAGCAGCTATTGTTTTAAGTTTGCCATTAGGAAACCAAAGACATATCTGGGGCATTTACATGTAGAAATGAACTGCCTATACAAAGCAAGCACAACCATCCAAAAAACAGAAAATTAAAATGATTTAAGTACATGCACTTGTTCATTTCTACATACATAGAGTAACCATCACAAATCAACATGAGTTTTATTCGTTTTAGATATTGCCAGGGACTGAGCATTTTGCTAGCTGTTTTTTACACCTAAATGAATAATAAACATAAATACAGAAATATTTAGATGATGTGGTCTAAATGTAAGTTTATACCATCCCAGATAAGGTTGACATAATATGGATGGTCCTTCTTCCAGAGATTGTCCTTGGAAAAAACACACCTAACAGGGAAAGGAGCAGCGATAAGGCACACGTAGCTACACTGGAAAAGTGTCCATAATTTAAGGGGATGATCTAGACCATATTTTCTTAAAAAGGTTTACGCCCTTAGTGTCGTGCAGGGTCATGGCTCACCATTGTATTCAATGGGAAAGAGTTGCAAATGGTTTGCGAAGTGTCTCACAATGGGTCACCAAGGGCAGTTTAATCAGTTGATATATCTCCACTATGAGTGTCAGCACCAGTTTTCCTGGGGGAAATCATCATGGACTGGGTCTCAAAGACACTAATGGAAAGATTGGGTCACAAGGAAAAAAAAAAAGTTTAAGGAACACTGATCTAGACACAATGCAGCAATGTAAATGTAATTTGACAGTGGTAAAATAATAATTACACATTGAATCAGGTTGGACAGTTTGGAGACAAAGCCAGAGAGGTGAGATTGATAGCTTCCTTTCAGAGTTGTACGTCTCCATTGGGTATAAGGCAGGATCCCACCTTCCATGGGGTGCCAGTAAATCCAAGAGTTGTTTCGTTTCCAACTTCTCAAAATTTACCAGTAAATAAGGCAAACATAAAGAAAAATATATAAAAAAAACGGGCATATTATGCAAATAGATTTCAAACACCAGAATTTCCATTTAACTAATTTAACTCATTTCTAATACATTAACAAATTAAAAGCAAACAAAAAAAAATATAAATGTGCATTATCATATTTGCATTTACCCAATATGAAAACGAGAGGGAGAGAGAGAGGTAAGGAGGGAGCATGCACTGATATGACATGTTGCAGCATCTATCACATGACGAACCACCTTAGGATCCCAAATTAGAACCCAAGCGCAACTGTACAACGGGTGACACCTCAGCACCAAACTAGTTCAAATGGAATGGAACAGTGTGAGACAGGTTAACGTCACACCCAGGATGGAGAAACTGCAGATCAAGGGCATTGCTCAAGGGCCCAAAGGAGTGGAATCACTTCTGGCATTTATGGGATTTGAACTGGCAATCTTCTGATTGCTGGTGCAGATCCCTAGCCTCAGAGCCACTGCTCCACCTTATGAAAACAATATGAAAACAAGAAAAAATACATTTATTTTTCTTAGCATAAACACACACACACACAATACATATATCTGAGTTGAAAGAGGAGAGGTTGTGAAAGAGAAGGAAAGGTTCTTAGTCCTGCAGTGGGTTCTAGGACTGGACAATAAAACTAGTAACACAGCTAAAGTGATCAGATTTCCACCAATTGGCCCACATCAATTGCTAACTTGGTACAGTCAATAACACATCACAATGCTTACCAGTATAAAAATTTTTTTTCTGATCCATTAACTGGTTTTATTTTTGGACAATTTTAATTTAATAATAAAATCATCCCTGGTTATACTAGCATAACGAGGTGTGCAGCTGAGAAGCGAAAAACCTTCCAAAAATCTGAAAGCAAGGAACACAATGACCAAATCACAGTGTTCTTTTAGAATTTTTGGCACAGATCGCTAAAATAAACCATAGCAAACTGCCTGATAGCTTGCTGAAAATGATTCTCATTTTGCTACCATTTGGATGAGGTGGGGTACAAGCTCTTATTCTAAGGCCTGCTAAGGGTGGGTCCCGTCCCGCACATTCACATCTATGCTCACTCACATCAAGCCAGTTGTTGGTTCATTTAGCAGCTTGAGAAAGTGGGAGAAAAACTGAACTCTAACAGCAATGCAAATAATTACAAGGATAATATATACAATTCACACTGAAGACATCCTGGGGAGAATTAATCTAGGATCACATTGACAACACTACCACCATGGTGGCTGTGGTTTCAACTGTTAGGTTTAATTGACTTTAATTTACTCTTTATTGCTTCCCCAGCTTCAAATGTGCATTTATATTACAAATAGTATTTTATAAATAATACATTTCCAAAAATGAACATAAAAAATATTTGGCTTTTACTAGCAATAAAATAGTAAACAAAGTACTGCTGTCATTTTGACAGGCTTATCGAATAATGTACCTGTTAAAAACGATTGTTGAATTTTTTTTATAAAATACAGCTGACTAAAACAAAGACCTTCTGTCTTTTTTTCTACATATTATAGCTTACAATTAAATTACCCTAATAAGTGCAAAATTTGTTTGTAAAGTCATCAAGTGTAAAATATCAGAAACACAATTAACTACTACACCCGAGACAGCAGGCCTTTTTAACAAGTGAAGGGTTTTTAGACCACAATCAGCAGGTTTTCACTTATCCTGCCAAAAAACAGCGAGGTATCAAGAGCTACTTTTGTGCCAGTTAAAGCACCTGATTCCACCTGCGGCTTGTTTGGAAACAGTCCATCTTGTAAGCATGGCATTCATGGATGTGCTCCAAATATAACAGGGCTGTCAGTAAAGGCTCAAAAATTTTCTGATAGACGGGTGTATTTGTACCTGGCATTTTTCAAGTTCAAAATACAGAAATGTGATGGGAACCACTGCACTTTTTTTGATTATATAAAGATTTTTCATAATGAAAAATATTTAGAAATTGCATAACATGCAGAATGTTTTCATGTGACAGAGAAAACTAAGACATTTTATTTTTTTTAAAAGTGACAAATAAATACAAACACACAATACAGTCAAAGATAAACTCAAGAACACTACAAAAAATAATGCAAGTGGAAATAACAAGATCACAATGTTGCTTAAAAATGACATAATCGATTGATCTTGTTATTTTATAAAAGTAAACACCTCAAATTAATACAGTACATGAGCGCTGAACATTGCAACACAAATTACACACACAGTTAGAATGACAGATTTCTATGGAAAAAAATAAGTAGTAAGTCAAACTCCTGACTATAGTGAGCATTGCTGTGAAGGATTAAGTCACATGGTTATCACCACAAAATTCATCCCATCGACTTGCAGCTCTTTTACCTTCATTTACCTTCAGAACTGCAAAAAACATTCATTTTTTGTAATATGTAAATAGTCCACCCTCCTGGCAATCAGCACTGAAAATGCTAAAGGATGAAGAGAAAATCATTTAGTCGCTCAATCTCTTTTCATTAGCTAATTGCTAATTTTTCCTAATATCTCATCCACATACCTTTTTAAGGTTGTCAAGGTTTGCACTTCAGCTACATGACTCAGTGTTTGTTCCACGTTGCCACAACTCTTTCAGTAAAGAAGTGCTCCCTGGTTTCATCCTTAAATACACCTCCCCTTAATTTCCAGAGATGTCCTTGGGGACAAAATTTTTTAATTAGCTGAAAGAACTCTGCTGGCTCTAATGTATTGATGCCTTTAAAGACCTGGATAAGGTTACATCAAAATTTGCTCTAGTATTTCCCATCGGGATTAATAAAGTTTATTGAAGCTAATCTAAAACCAGAGAGATTCCATTCCCTTAGCTTCTCAGAGTAGGACATGCCCTTTAGTCCTGGGCTGTACTTAGTCACCTATTCTTGGTAAGGCTTGAGGTGCTGTTGTCTGTTTTGTAGCAGAGTGACCACAAATGCACACAAAACTCTAGATGTGGTCATACTGCAGCTTTAAAAAGTCTTAGCATAATTCCTATTGGTTTAAATTCAGTTTTTAGAATATAACATAATGGTTTTATTTGTCTTATTTCTTGCTTCTGCACATTTTCTAGATAAGAAACCCTTAAATCTCTTTTAGAGGTTGTTTCCTGTGTGATAGCATAACCTATCTTGTATTTATAGTTTACACACTTGAGCCTATATGTACAATTTTGCACATCTCTAGATTAAACCAATTGAAATGAACTGGTTTTGTTAACCCTCAATGTTTGCTATGCCTCCAATTCAAATCAAGTTTAATGCCAAGTGTTTGTAGTGCAATGAAATTCTTACTTTCATATCTCATCAGAACTGCTGACAAAAATGCAATACAAAAAATGGATATAAAGTATTTATAGTATGTAACAGTTTACAGATGCTTCCTATCCAAAATCTAATGAAGCTTGAGAGGATCTGCCAGGAAGAATGGGATAAACTGCCCAAATACAGGGTGCAAAGCTTGTAGGTCAACTAATCACATTCCATCTGCATCCTAAATCTACTGAAACTGCTATGGACCATTTTATTTGCTTTTGTATCTTTTTATTAACTTTAATAACATCAAATTGTTTCTGCTAAATGGGTTGCCATGTACATATACCTAGGTAAAATATAGATATATACTGTATATATGTATCTTTATCAATTAGATCTGGATGTTCTATAGTTAACCTTAATGTATAAATATTTTAATTAGAAAACTTCTGATAAGAGTGAAGGTTCATTTTGCACTTTAATGGTTAAATTTTGCTTAACAATACCAGGCTGATTTTGTATTTAGTCTACCTTCATTTATTAGAAATTATCATAGTATTAATTGATGATAATAATCCTAGTAAATGTGGTATATGTTTGTTTTTGCTGATTAATCCTTGGAAAGCATATTGAGCTACATGTAAATGTATGATAAAGTCCTATATAAATAAAGCTATCATTATTATTTGTAGTAGTAGTAGAGATGTAACCATTAGAAGATTTAAAGCTGTAATTGCTGCCAAAGGTGCTTCTACAAAGTACAGAATTAAAGGTCTGAATAATTGTGTGAATGAAAGTGTTTTGATGTTTAATAAATTTGCAAACCTTTCTAAAAACATGTTTTCACTTTGTGATTAGGGGTTGCTGAGTGTAGAAAGATGTGCAAATATGACAGATTTATCCATCTAAAGATAAATGTACATCACAATAAAGTGTGCAGAAAGTCAAGGGATCTGAATACTTTCTGAGTCCACTGTATATTATAACTTTATACCACCCTCACATGTACATTTTCCCTAGCATCAGAGGTAATTTACAAAACTGGACTTGCGATGGTTTCTAGTTTTAGAATGAATCTTCTGTACTGACAACTGTCAAAGGCTTTAAAAAGTTCAAGCAGATTAACCATTTGCTTTTCTTCTGACAGCTACTCTTGTTACCTTTTCAACAACATCTAACTGAAAAAGCTTGATCTTCCACTCCATGTTAGCTGTTAACTGTTATATATTATTTTTATACAATTCATAATTTTATTTATTTCTTTTTGAACTTGCCATACTTGTTTCTATTAGTATTTAATTATCAGGATCCATATTGTGGTCTTCCTTGAGAACTGGATATGCTTTTTCTAGATTTTCAGTCAATAGGTACTACTCTTATCGGAAGTGACTACAGAAGTGGGCTTTGTTTTCTAAATAATGTCATTCACTGTTATTACCATCAATTAGCACATCTACAGCTGCTGGTCCTGGATCAATAACATTTTTCCGGTACCATACTAAAGAATCAGGAGAACACTATTGAGAATGTGCTTTCCTCTAGATCATTATGTTCACATTGCGTGTTTATGGCTCAGTGTTTATGTCCATGCAGCCAGTTTTTCAACCTTCCAATCTGAACATTTGTTCAAATGCTGTTTCTTCCTACTTTTAGTTACATTACCTATCTTTTCTTAAGAAACAGAAAAAAACAACATTTTGCTTCTTTTACTTCAGGCAAGGGAAGGGATGCCATTTGAAAGCCATGAGAGGACCAAATTTAAGGTGTGCCTAGGCTGCTCCCTGTTCTCTCTTTAATGGTCCTTTAATATACCAACTACCTTTCTAGCTCACTCTGCTTGTTGCTTTTGTGTGTTACAGACAGACAGATGGATCAAAATGTGATTTTTTTTGTTAAAACTAATTATCAAATGTATATCACTGACTTCACACAATTGCCTAGGCTCTTCATAATGGCGACACAGCAATAAGCTGCGTCCAATATGTGACTATCTTGACATTAATTAATTACTACAGTGGGGAAAATTCATGAGTGAAATAAAGAGGCATGGCCATTTAAAATAAAATAAAATTTTACATTTCACAGATGAGGCTTTTAATGTTGAATTACAAGTAGGCAAGCATTAATGCACCTCCTGAATTTCTGTCTCTTGTGAAAACAGTTCTGCATGATTGCTGTTTGGACTTCAGTATAAGTGTGTTTAAAGGCAACACAAGACAAAGTGTTTAGCTAATCCTGCAGATGACTTGCATGTGATACGTCACTGACTTCCTGGTAAGCACCAATTTGCCTTACAAATTTTGAAACAGATTTATAAATATCAACAGAATGTAATACAATATGCTAAAAAATTAGGCTATGCAAAAACATTCCCTAAAGGCCATTGCAGTGATGCAGAAAAGAGAAAGAGACACAAAAAGAGTGCATGAGAGCTAGAAGTCTCCCATGAGCTGCACCATTAATACAGCAAGTGTGATATTCATAGTAAAGATGATGGGAATGATGTTGTGATTCACTACATTCAAGGCAAGACCAAATAAAACTTTCATTTTGGGTGTTAAAGAAATTTTGCTTTCCACAAAAAGGTGTAGCTCAAATGACAATCCAATTTGTTTCAGTCCTTTGACTGGAACAGAATGTATCTCTTTCAAAATAACTTGGAAAATCTTAAATGCTAGATCTGACATATTGAAAAAATGAAAACTCCATGTTCACAGATAAAAAACAATGATGATAAATTAGACAGCTAAGCTAAACGCCTTAGCTTGTGGAATGCGCAGGCAGTGGCTGATAGATTTAACCTTCCCACACAGGGACTAAACTCCTCTAATTACTAATAAAGTGAGCACAAACATCAGATTGTGTCCTAAGGAGAAAATATGTACTACAACATTTCCCACTGGAATAGAAACATGCCTCACAGCTTTTATTATTTTCATGAATAGCACTAGAGGCCACTGAGAATGTCATCCCATGCTCCTTGGAAACACACAGGCCTCTCATCTTGCCCCAACTCTTATTTTCACTCCACCAAAATTTAACCTTGAAAGGCAAGTAGAAGATTTCTGCTTACAAAACAATAAGCAACTCTACTTAATATCATATAAATTAAAAAACATTACAAGAACAATAAGTCAGCCAAGATAAGCATTTTCATATCTCCCTCAGTTTTAAATACAGTAAAAACCTGAGGGAGACATGTCTGGAGGCAGGAGGAGAGGAGGAAAGTAAAGAGAGTGCAGCTGAGGGTAGGAACTTTGAATGTTGGCAGTATGACTGGTAAGGGGAGAGAGTTAGCAGATATGATGGAGAGAAGGAAGGTTGATATATTGTGCGTGCAAGAGACTAAATTGAAGGGGAGTAAGGCCAGGTGGATTGGAGGTGGATTCAAATTGTTCTATCATGGTGTGGATGGGAGGAGAAATGGAGTAGGAGTTATTCTGAAGGAATAGTATGTCAAGAGTGTTTTGGAGGTGAAAAGAGTGTCAGACAGAATAATGATTATGAAGCTGATAATAGGAGGTGTGATGATGAATGTTGTTAGTGCATATTCACCGCAAGTTGTGTGGGCAATGGGTGAGAAAGAAGATTTTTAGAGTGAGTTGGATGAAGTGATGGACAGCGTACCCAAGGGACAAAAAGTGGTGATTAGAGCGGATTTCAATGGGCATGTTGGTGAAGGGAACAGTGGAGACGAGGAGGTGATGGGTAGGTGTGGCATCAAGGAGAGGAATGAAGAAGGTCAGAGGATAGTGGATTTTGCCAAAAGGATGGACATGGCTGTGGTGAATACGAATTTTAAGAAGAGGGAGGAACATAGGGTTACGTACAAGAGTGGAGGAAGATGCACACAGGCAGATTACATCCTATGCAGAAGAGTAGATCTGAAGGAGATTGAAGACTGCAAAGTGGTGGCAGGGGAAAGTGTAGTTAAGCAGCATAGGATGGTGGTCTATAGGATGACGTTGGAGATCAAGAAGAGGAAGAGAGTGAGGGCAGAGCCAAGGATCAAATGGTGGAAACTAAAAAAGGAGGAGTGCAAGGTTGAGTTTAGGGAGGAGGTGAGACAGGCACTGGGTGGCAGTGAAGAGTTACCAGACAGCTGGGAAACTACAGCAGATGTAGTAAGGGTGACAGAAAGAAGGGTGCTTGGTGTGACATCTGGAAAGAGGAAGGAGGAAAAGGAAACCTTGTGGTGGAATGAGGAAATACAGGAGAATATACAGAGGAAGAGGGTGGCAAAGAAGACGTGGGATAGTCAGAGAGATGCAGAAAGTAGACAAGAGTACAAGGAGATAAGGCGCAAGGTGAAGAGAGAGGTGGCAAAGGCTAAAGAAAAGGCGTATGATGAGTTGTATGACAGGTTGGACACTAAGGAGGAAGAAAAGGACCTGTACCGATTGGCTAGACAGAGGGACCGAGCTGGGAAAGATGTGCAGCAGGTTAGGGTGATAAAGGATAAAGATGGAAATGTACTCACAAGCAAGCGTTGAGCAGATGGAAAGAGTACTTTGACAGGCTGATGAATGAAGAGAATGAGAGAGAGAAGAGGTTGGATGATATGGAGATAGTGAATCAGGAAGTGCAATGGATTAGCAAGGAGGAACTAAGGACAGCTATGAAGAGGATGAAAAATGAAAAGGCCATTGGTCCAGATGACATACCTATGGAAGCATGGAGGTGTTTATGAGAGATGGCAGTGGCATTTTTAACCAGATTGTTTAATGAAATCTTGGAAAGTGAGAGGATGCCTGAGGAGTGGAGAAGAAGTGTACTGGTGCCGATATTTAAGAATAAGGGGGATGTGCAGGACTGCAGTAACTACAGGGGAATAAAATTGATAAGTCACAGCATGAAGTTATGGGAAAGAGTAGTGGAAGCTAGGTTAAGAAGTGAGGTGATGATTAGTGAGCAGCAGTATGAATTCATGCCAAGAAAGAGCACCACAGATGCAATGTTTGCTCTGAGGATGTTGATGTAGAAGTTTAGAGAAGGCCAGAAGGAGTTGCATTGCATCTTTGTGGACCTGGAGAAAGCATATGACAGGATGCCTCAAGAGGAGCTTTGGTATTTTATGAGGAAGTCGGGAATGGCTGAGAAGTACGTAATAGTTGTACAGGATATGTACGAGGGAAGTGTGACAGTGGTGAGGTCTGTGGTAGGAGTGACAGATGCATTCAAGTTGGAGGTGGGATTGCACCAGGAATCGGCTCTAAGCCCTTTCTTATTTGCAATAGTGATGGACAGGTTGACAGACGAGATTAGACAGGAGTCCCCGTAGACTATGATGTTTGCTGATGACATTGTGATCTGTAGCGATAGTAGTGAGCAGCTTGAAGAGACCCTGGAGAGGTGGAGATAATCTCTAGAGGGGAGGGCAATGAAGGTCAGTAGGAACAAGACAGAATACAGAATGTGTAAATGAGAGGGAGGTCAGTGGAATGGTGAGGATGCAGGGAGTAGAGTTGGCGAAGGTGGATGAGTTTAAATACTTGGGATCAACAGTACAGAGTAATGGGGATTGTGGAAGAGAGGTGAAAAAGAGAGTGCAGGCAGGGTGGAATGGGTGGAGAAGAGTCTCAGGAGTAATTTGTGACAGACGGGTATCAGCAAGAGTGAAAGGGAAGGTCTACAGGACAGTAGTGAGACTAGCTATGTTATATGGGTTGGAGACGGTGACACTGACCAGAAAGCAGGAGACAAAGCTGGAGGTGGCAGAGTTAAACATGCTAAGATTTGCATTGGGTGTGACGAGGATGAACAAGATTAGAAATGAGTAAATTAGAGGGTCAGCTCAAGTTGGACGGTTGGGAGACAAAGTCAGAGAGGCGAGATTGCATTGGTTTGGACATGTGGAGAGGAGAGATGCTGAGTATATTGGGAGAAGAATGCTAAGGATAGAGCTGCCAGGGAAGAGGAAAAGTGGAAGGCCTAAGCAAAGGTTTATGGATATGGTGAGAGAGGACATGCAGGTGATGGGTGTAACAGAACAAGATGCAAAGGACAGAAAGATATGGGAAAAGATGATCCGCTGTGGCGACCCCTAACAGGAGCAGCCGAAAGATTATTAAATCATATTATATAACAGCATACACCATGACAAGGCATTTTACAAATAAAATTACACTGCATTATGAAACTGAAAAACGTTAGGAGAAATTTTGAAAAAAAGAAAAGGAATAGATGTGAAATGAAGAGCTAAGAAGATAGCGCTAAAGAAAAAAAGAATAGTCAATAGTCAATAGTATATAAAAAATGTAGTCTGCAGTAAAAATAATAATTTGTTTAATTTTGTCTGGTTAAGCATTACAAGCCTGATGCTCAAAAAACAGATCCTGCGGCACACTGGATGAGCTCCTCACTTGCCTATCTGATTACCTATCTTCTAACTGGCAGTACATTTCATCCTAGTGTGATAAGAATAGGAACACTTTAACACTGCCATATATGCAAACTGCTCATAAAGCCTAGAATGAATGTCCAATCAGTACTCACAAACATTAAAGGACCATCCTCTGTGTTTTTTTGAAATTCTGGAGGAACAGAGGTTGGAGTAGCAACAGTCAGCGCAGAAGAGTAATGTGATAGGATCTTTATTATATTTATAATTGCATAAAAAAGATTTGATCAATTTTTTACTTATACAGGCTATCCTTTTACATATTGGGCATTTCATGTAATTCAAATATCTTCTGTTACTTTACTTACTTCTTTTACTTTACCCTCACTTTCTCCTCCCTTGTACTTCTATTTCCATCACTCTTTTGCCCACATATTCATCACATGTCCATAGCACTTCAACCTACTTTCCTGTACTTTCTTAGCTATCTCTCCTACTTTTGTTGTACCTGTACCTCTGATGGTCTCCTTTCGTATTCTGTCCATTTTTGTAACTCCACACATCCATCTCAACATTATAATTTCTGCCGCAACCAACTTCTTCTTCTGTGCTTCCTTTACTGCCTATGTCTCAACTACATACATCATTGCTGGTCTTACCACTGTCTTAAAAACCTTTTTTGACAACACAATATACCTGAAATCTTCAGTCCACACAACACTCAATGGGTTATTTCTGCATTTAAGTCTCCACCTTATGATACAATTGATCCCAGATATTTTTTATTTATCTACTCATTCCAATAGCTCTCCCTGGAGGCTAACTTTGAATCCTGATCATCATTAAACCTCATACATTTTGTCTTCTTCAAGGTCTTTCTCCATTCTTTTCAGTTCCTCTCCACTTCTTTCTTTCTGGTGCTACACAACACATTGTCATCAGCTGAAATTATTCATTTCATCTATATCTATCTATATATATATATATCTACTGTATATATCTCTCTCTCTATATATATATATATATTAGTCACACATGAGCGAGTAGGAGATAGCCTATGGGCTCGACTGTGGGTGGAAAAACACAAGATGGGGTTATGATGGGGGACAGCGCATTAAGATGGAGTCTATCAGGCACATGCAGGAGTCAAGCCAAGTTAGGATGCAAATCAATTGCAGACCCACCCACTTACACAACCACATATACTCACAATGAGTCGATTAACAGTCAGCGGTCAATTTAAAATGCATGTGTTTGGCATGTGGAACAAAAATGAACACTGTCTTTCTTACATATCACACATGGTCATTCATACAGTAGTGTACTCTATCAAAAGTGTAATATTACATCAAATATGGTTTTGTTGGTGATTGTAATCTTTAGTAGATTATGCTGTATATTTTTTCTTTTATATGATCAAGTATAAGTTTTAGCAAAGCTTGTGATGGAGAGCTCTTCTATAAATAAGTGACTTCTGGATTAGTATAGTTAATATTTATGCTTACAGAATTAGCCTTTAAAATTTTTCCATTTGCATTTAAACAAACTCTGTGAAAATACTTTATGTCTTGAGAGGATTAAGTGGTAATGTATTAAATGAAATAAAGCATTGCTTCAAATTGGTTTCTACAAAACCATGACTACAGATAATTACACTTATTTTTGAAAGGTCAAGGTCTTCACAGCAACAAAAACTTTGTACAGTGCCAGAATTTGACTACTTGTCCTATTTGTTTGAGATTAGTTTCAATTTTTTTCATTAAAAGGATATTTTCTGAACAATCAATTTAGTACATGGTAGCATGTTGAACACATATTTCTATTGACCCCCATTATACACTACTTCAATAGTCATGAGCAAATATTAATTCCAATTTATCCAAATAAAACTGTATGAAGATTTGTTTCAGAGGGAAAATGTACAGCAAACAAGTACCCCAAGATAACTTGATAAATAACCTCTAAACCAGGGGTGTCCAACTCTGGTCCTGGTGGGCCACAGTGGCTGCAGGTTTTCATTCTAACTCTTTTCCTATTCAGCGAACAGTTTTCATTGTTAATTAACTAATTTTCCATTCATTTTAAAAACCCTGTTTTTAAGGATTCAGTCCACTGAATTTATTCCTTTCTTCATTAAATGGCAGCCAAACAAAAATGATATGTGAAACAAGCCAACAGATGACCAGCTAAATTGGGGCTTCAAACACCAACCAATTTCACTCCAACCAATCTCTTAATGAGAAGCTGATTCATGTTGTTAATTAAACCCATTATTTAATTCCACGGTTTGTTGCTGCTCTCATTCTGCCACAGTAGACATTTCCAAAACTGTTGATTTTCTGTTTTTTCTAAGAACATCGTAGAGATGTTTGGGTGACCTGAGAGATTAACCTTACTGAGACCAACACCTTTCTTTATTGTTCATTATTGTGTGATGGGCACAGGTTAGCTGGTCATGTGGCAGCACGTTTTGTGTCTCATTAATGTTTGGCTGCTAATTAAGGAAAAAGAAGACAACTAAGGGGCCTGAGTCAAATTAATTAAAACTAAGGCAAAAGAAGTTAATTAGAAGCAAAAACTGGTCACTACTGAAGAAGATGTTTAGAATGAAAACCTGCAGCCACTGCGGCCCTCCAGGACTGGAGTTCAACACCCATGCTCTAGATGTAGCAGCTTCCAATTTGGGCAACATCAGCTATAGTGGCAAATCATGCAGAGACATATGCTTATAGCATTCACCAGCTGGACCAAGCTTCTGCCAAGTCTCTGTTTATTTTATTTTTCTTTTTACAATTTGGGGTACAGCAAATAGGGCAGTGAATTCAGTTTAGCAACTTTGATACAAGAGGTGACAGCTACATGCTAGATACTTTAATATCTAAATAAGTATGTTGTTTAAATAGAATATGCTAATAATTGGCTCTAGCTGAAGCCTATTATGAGTGCAAAGAAAAAAAGTGACTATTGACAAGATGCTTATTCTTCACTGGGCACAATGAAACACAACAATACTTGTATGATAAGCTCTGGAAAGATTTTACAGCACTACATACTTGTGTCTGTTAAATCTTTAAAGGAACCTCCAGTATTTTAATTTACCTCAAGATTTATAGAGGATTTCTAGTAGTAGATGTACTTCTCTTCTCAGGTTTGGATTCCTTTGACTGAATTTGAAGATTGATTTAATTTTTTTATCAAGCTTTTTGAAGTACAAGGTAATGACATAATGATGAAACAACTATGAAATTATTTCACCATAACAAAAGAAACAGAACCTATCCTCATGATACCTTACTACCCCAAACACAGACCAGTGTAGGAAAGCAATACAGATGTACAGTACATGGTCAAAAGGTTGTTGACACCTAATTTTCACACCTTAATGAGCTTTTTGGATATCCCATTCCAAAATCATAGCCATTAATGTTGAGGTGGCTCCCTATATTTAGCTATTACATTCTCCACTCTTTCTTCCATAAGATTTTGGATTGTGTATATGTGAATCTGTGCCCATTCTGCCAAAAAACAACAAAATCTGGTTTTGGTTTTGGACGATAAAACCTGGTTTACAATCTGCATTCCAATTCATCCCAAATGTGTTCAACAGAGTTAAGGTCCGGGCTCTGTCCAAACCACTCAAGTTTCTCCATGCCTTTATAAACATGGTTTTGTGCACAGGTGCTTAGTCATGTTTGGAGAGGACAGGACCTTCCCCATAGAGCTGCCAAAAAGTTGGAAGCATGCAATTGTCTAAAATGTTTTTGTATGCTGCTAGCATTAACAGTACCATTCTCTGAAACCGAGGTTCCTTGCCCAAACCCTAAAAAGGAGCCCCAAACCATTCTGTGTTCTCCACCATACTTTACAATAAGCACTATGCAGTATGAAAGGAAGCGCTCTCCTGGCATCCACCAAACCGAGCTTCGTCCATCAGACTGCCAGGTAATGAAGTGTGATTCACCACTCCAGAGAACACATTTCTATTGTTCCAGAGTCCAATGGCAGACTCCCCAGCCAGTGCTTGGCAAACAATCTAGCCAGTGCTTGGCATTGCACATAGTGATCTTAGACTTAAGTACAGATGTTTGGCCATGGGAGCCCATCTTATAAAGCTTCCAATGCACAGTTCTTGTGCTGATGTTGCTTCTGGAACTCTGTTGTGAGTGATGCAAAAGAGGACATGTGATTATATGCTCTCTGTGACCCTGCTCTGTGAGTTTGTGTTGTCTACCACTTCATGGCTAAGCTGTTGCTGCTCCAGGATGCTTCCTCTTCATAACAGCGTCCCAGGTCCTCCCTGTGTGGAGAGAACTTTGCGGAGTGAGAAAAGTGCTATATAAATGTAAAGAATTATTATTATTTTTATTATTCTTATTAACAAAAACATTGATAGTTGACTGGGCAGATTTAGCAGAGCAGGAATTTCACATACTGACTTGTGGTGTGGCCTCCTATGTCACTGCCACATATAAAGTCACACAGCTTTCCACTATGACCAGTTCTACTGCCAATGTTTGTCCATAGAGGTTTCATGGCTATGTGATTGTATCTGAACATTTGTTTGGAGAAAGCTTGCCCAAGCCAAACAGTCCTTGCTGTCCAATGGTAAAGTGAAGTGCAAAGTGGTAAAGTAATAGGAAGATGTGAAGGAGAAGAAGAATATTTTTAGGTTGAATTGAGTGTACAAATTCTGATGTTTTTACCACAACACTGACACCTTGCAATAGTCCCAAAACAGGTGTGAAGGTGCCTGGCGTGATCTTTGGGAAAATGACAGTAGGTAAGTCAAGGCCATGGCACATTGTCTATGAGTAGTGATATATAAATGGTATACTATTTAAATTGGATATGCTGATGAGCACAATTTTCAGAGGCATATTACTTTTTAATTTAATACTTCCAAAAATATGCATTACAAAATAAAGAACCAATCCCATATACAATATCACAGAAAGAGTTGTAATCCTAAACAACATTAAAAACCAAACCCAAGTCCAAATCTGTTTAGCAATATAAAGAGGCCATTCTGTTACACATCCTAATATTGATTAAAACAACAGGAGTTTAGCAGAGGTGTTGGCAGGAGCCCAGCAGACTTATTTTAGAATAACATTAATAATTCTTGTCAAATTCTAAAGAAGCACTGCACATTTTCACAGCAAACAAAGGAAGTGTTTTCTGTTTTTAAATATGACTTTACCATTGAGTTATGGAAGGTTCATTAGGATTCTTCCAGTTGAGCAGGATTAGGTGACAAACTAATAATGCACTGTAGAAAATCATAGCGAGCTTATCCCTAGACAGTCTAATTCCACCCAAAATTAACTCTAAACTTTTAGAACAATGGTAAAGCTTAAAGCCATCTGATACACCATCTGAGAGATGAGAAAATATTTTTGCACAAAAGCAGTCTCTTCATTAAAGTGTTTTTATACTTGTTCCATATTGACAGTGAATGATTATAGTAAATTGGTGATGATAAATGACTGGAGCAGAAAGCAAAGTTTACAAACAAAGTTGCATATCACAATTTTCTTTTTCTTTTCATTGTCTCAAATTACAAATATTTGCCAAAGAAGAAATACTGTAGAACTGAAAGTAGGGAAGCACCATGCCACCTTCTGCAATAAATCTTTGCAGGATTTTGTTTTGATAGGAGGTCTTTTTACATCCCCTACAAATCAGCTAACAACAGAGTCTTTTTAAAAAGAATGTGCTAATAATTATAGGAATGTTCTGAAACAGACATAACAAATTGGAAAGGACTCATTTTAACTATAATAATTCTGCCCACTAGACAAGTGAAGAGTTGGCAATCTATTGTCATCTTGTCTACTGCTTCCATCAAACTGCCAAAACTGAGTTTAAAGAGATCTTTAAGTTTCTGTGTAACTATAACCTCCAATACTTCAAGACACTGGGCTGCAGACTTGTGGACAGCGGATGCATGCATTGTGTTAGGGTGGGGATCGCTTAAGACGACGCTCTAAGGAAAAGTTTGGTCTCTATTTCTTCTTCAATTTATGTGACACCCAATGATGTTAAGCAACTCCGACATGTTTGTTCTATGGCATTGATTGGGATACGAGCAGGTTCTAAATGTTTTAATTATGGGTTTTATTTGAATATTTTTGATTATTTAACTAATAAAAATGAAAAGAGTGGTTACATTGGTGTCCTGAAGTTAATTAATGTGCAACCACAACTCTGGAATAAAAAGTACCTGAGCAGTGGGGGTGAATTAGTGTGGAATACCATTGGGTTCCCCATACCTGACAAATTTGGGGTGGCCTAGTCGATGTTTTGAATTGTTAGGAGGGATAAGGTGGGAGTGCCTGGGTTTTGAAAAATGGATACCTCCTATCTTTGGGGTATAATTCGCCCTGCCGCACCCCTAACATTAGCTGTAATTATGATGAATGACCCTGCTCAAAGTCTTTCATCTTTTTACGCACTTCCATAATGCTTTTCTTTCCCTGGCTACAAAAAAATTGAAACAATTTCTAATCCTGTAACATCCATTATCATTCTCCATTCTCAAGGTTTAAACTAATTAAAACAGCTTTAAATCCTACAGCATCTGCACTCTTTTCCGTTCCCAAGCTATAACCCCTTTGGATTCCGTGGCATTTGTACGTTTTTCTGTTCCCTCTACCATTAAGTTGGTTTACAACTGAAACAGATGTATTAAAGGTAGAAATTACTGGTGCAATATAAGAAGTGTGAAATTCCTCTGTAATTAAACTGAGTCAGTACTTTCAATGTGAACTGCAATCACCTTATATTTCATCCTGGTTTTTATGAGTAAAATTAGAGATCCAAATCAACCTGGAAGCATGCATTTAATTTGTTTTCTGCTAATTTGGTACATTGTACTAATCCCCGATTACACTGGGTCACACGTAATGTTTACTATTGATGGCCAATTTGCAAATGACTCATTCTTTTTGAACGACTCTTTTCAGTGATTCATCTGAATTAATTCATGAGCATGAGTGAAGCAATTCACTGGAGCTCAATGGGAGTGCTAAAGCGCATGAGAGCCTTACATGACGTTGTCAGAATCTTTCACTTCACTGATGTTGAAATATGTTCAAAGTGCATGTGCAAGAACTGCCTGAATCTTGAGTCTTGACTCTCATTTGGTTTGCAAACGAGTCACTATCTGAGGACCAGTCCAATGACTCTCAATTATTTGATTTGCACAATTCTCATTCATTCATCCATCCATTCATTATCCAACCCGCTATATCCCAACTTAGGGGTCATGTCTTATTTAATTCATGCATCTTAAATGTGTACAGAAACACAACAATGGCATATTTATTCATTTATATATAATTATATATAATTAATTATATACTGTTATATTATTATATTCATATATATCAAAACCAGGTAAGAATTATTAAATTATATATTTCTGATGCAATTAGAGGGGACAGCCCTCCCATGACGTCTCATTCTAAATGAATGAAACTAATTAAATGAATCAAAAGAACTGGTCCAAAAGGACTGAATCAGTAAAGTGAATCAAAATGCCCATCACCAATACACCAGAACCATCAGTAGATAGATAGATAGATAGATAGATAGATAGATAGATAGATAGATAG
>JANRMT010062792.1:89176568-89197579 GCA_026402145.1 Polypterus bichir lapradei | reverse complement strand
AGAGCAAAATCTTTTGGGATATTTAAAATCTAAGTTTATTTTTTATATAAAATTACATAAGAGTAAAGAAATTTGAATGTTTCTTCTTTTAACGTTTACTTTATTTCTAACTTGTATAATTTAGACAGGATATATTTTTATGGAGAGCAAAATATTATAAGTTGTTTAAGGTTTGAGTTGATTTATTCAGGAATAATATTCCTGTCTGTTTTTACCATTCCTACCAAAGATATTTCTGTCGACTAAATAAAAATTCCTTCTATTTAAAATTTAAATAGAACTTGAACAAATACGATAGTTCATAATCTCCACGCAGACTTGCACGTAAGAGCGGGAGTTATCCGTTTTAACAAGCAGCGTATTGCACTGATACGAAATAGCTGTGTGTGTATATATGTAGATATGTATGTATATGTATATATATGTTTATATATGTGTGTGTGTATGTATATATATATGTATTTGTGTGTATATGTATGTATGTGTGTATGTATGTGTATATATGTAGATATATATATATGTATGTATATATGTGTGCGTGTGTATATATATGTGTATATGTATAGATATGTATATATATATGTTTATGTGTGTGTGTGTAAATATATATATATATATATATGACAGCAACACTCATCACTCACAACAGTGACAAAACAATTACATTGACAATCATGTTACGTTATTTTCAAAATGTTTCCTTTTCTTTTTCATTGCTTCTTTAACACACTACTTCTCCGCTGCGAAGTGCGGGTATTTTGCTAGTATATTATATATACACATATATCAATCACATTTGTAGTCTTTGTTTTTCTAAAACATGATTCATGGTGTTCATATATTTTATATATATATATATATATGGGACGATATGGCAAAGAGCATCCCAAACCACAATCACCACATCTGTGGAAGACAGCTTATCCATCACCAGAACAACTGCAGGGTCCCAGCACTGAATCGATTCGTCAAGAAAATTAATCCGAATCAACCGTGGTCGTGCTATAAGCACTGTCATCGATAAATGATGCAAGGAACGTTATAAATGCAGGGGACAGTATTACTTGGCCACTAACCTGGCCATGACCCTGCCTGACTGCTGTGTCTGTGTATTGAAGAGTGGCAGATCCCACTACAGTACAGGGGCTGACATCCAGATGGAGTTGGGAGCTGGTGCTTCGGCCTTTGAGGACACAGGGGCGGACACACAACGCTTGCAATGAGCTGACCACAGCTTACATTTTGCATTTGAACAAGCAAGTGTTGCAGATGATTGTTACTATCAGGAGTGAGAGGGCCCTGGGTTCAAAATTCCACACATTTTAATTAAGAAGGGCATCTTATATCAGATGATTTCCGATCGCATTAGAGGGGGACCAAGAGATGGTGTTGAAGATTGCTCACACTCATGTCCTGGGGTGTCATCTCGGCGCAGAGAAGATGAGGGATTGCATTTCGAAATGCGTCTATTGGCTAAATATGGGAAAAGTCTGGAACAGTTTTGTAAGTCTTGCCCCGACTGTGAAATTGTTCTGCAAATTGTTCCAACTTTCTTGTTTGCCTGTGCTTTTTTCCATAGCTTGGTAATGAGAATAATTCCCAGCATGCCTGCCAAATCAGTTCTGTTTATGCCTCTCATTCATGAAAGAGAGTGATGTCACTTCTACTTATAGAGAACTGCGTGAATACACAACACTCTAGGTGGAGGTGCTTTGCTGGTCTCATTGGTTTGTACTGTACACATTGTGATAGTAAGAGTTACAAACATATCTGTAAAACTGAATATTTATTATGAGCATGCAAAAATGTGTATTCCAACAGATATGAAGAATGTGGTAAACCTATATTTTAGTCAATAGTGTTTGACAATTGTTACCTGAAAGAATGAGAAAAGTCACATGCGTAAGCACTGTCAATAGGTATTGACTGGTCACATGACATTACTGCAATCATGAACCATAAACATAGCGTTAGGGCAGTCACCTGTGACCTTAACAGTAGATTCAGAAAATGATTGGATGGATGAAGGTTTAAGTGCTTGTAATGTGCTTTCAGCTACATTCTTAGTATGAAAATATGCTATATAAATAAATGTTGTTGTTGTTGTAATGCTAAGATACCTATGAGGTAAAAAATAGATTTTGAGTCTTAAATACAATATGGAATAATTCACAGCAGTGGGAAACACAATCCAAAGCTTAACTTTCTTTTATCAAAAAGAAACTTTTACCTGTCTGGGACAAAGCAGGGAGAAAAATAACTAGAGATCTACTATTCACTGTGCACGTTAGAAACAATACAAAAGTTCATTTAGCTGACAGCAAGTCTCCAGCCAAATGGCAGGAGACAGCTCTAAATGATAAGATAAATCGATGAGTTACTTCAGGAAGGTTTTAGTTTGCTTGTTTGTTTGTTTGTTTGTGTTTTCTTTCTTGTTGTTATAGTCAGAGAATCGTCTCCCAAGGCTATACCTCATCGTCAGCCAAACAAATAAAGATAATCAGCGTTATAGTCCTCCGATGCACACATAGCAAATTATTATTGCCTTCAAGAGGACAGAACAGGATCTCTTAACCTAAGCCAACAGATAATTCATAGACTTGCCCGCCAAAAGTAATCACCATATGCTCACTCTTAATTAATGTCAATTCTCCTATAGTTTTCTCAATTGGCCACAAAACAAGCAGCTTCATTTTTCATTCTGTCCCTGTAGTAAATAAAATAATGGGCCTTATTTATACAAAATAGGACCAAGGTGGGCCTTAACCAAAACATCACTGTGTGGGTTATTAAATTGCATTTTAAATCCATAATGGGTAAACTTCTTCATCTGTGATTTTTTTAATTTAAACAAACAATAATTCTTTTAAAAATACAGCTGAGCCCTGTATTAAATTTGCTTCTGTTGAACATAGTTTTCTCACTTAAACCATAAGCTTTATTCTGACATAATACAAAACTGTTGCTTAACTGCATTCGTCACAGTAGAAACAAAAGAGCATGAAATGAGGAGCTACAAGGACGTCATAAGATCTTACATTTGTCTAAACATAAGGCACATTTCACATGTACCTCTTTAACTTCCTACCAGCCCACTTTTAAGAAAAATGATGATGGACATATATTGTTGTTTTTCATTTATGTTAATGAGTTTAGACTTTGTTTTTCATGTATTTGAACAAATCTGCATCTTCATATGTGGTAGTTCTCTATATAGTGAGTGGTGTAATCTATTCTTGCATTTTACCTTTAAGAGTTGTTGTCGCGCTCTGTTCCTGCACTTGGTAAGATGTGCTGTGGAAGAACAAAGTAGTTTCTACTATTGTATTGTACTTCGGAGGTGGCAATAATAGATTGGCCAACTAGCTCTGTGAAGAATATTACTTATGTTCTGTTTAGTGTATTGTGTTTACCCCATTTTTGACACCCATTGCATGCCCAACTTATCAGAAAAGGGGTCTCTCTCTGAACTGAACTTCCCAAGATTTCTTCCCTTTTTTCTGTACAAGGTTTTTTTCCCCCCTTGTTTTCTTAAGGAGTTGAGGCTGGGTGGGCTGTCAAAACAGCCTTTTAAAGCCCACTGAGACATTCCTTGTGTGATTCTGGGCTATACAAGAAATAAATTCTTGATATTTCAAAACAAAGAAATGCAGTTTGTGACATCTAATATTTATTTATAAAGTGAAAAGCAACTTAAAGGACCTTTACCAAACAAATCATATGTTTTTTTTTCATATATGAAGCCTGGCCAACTTAAGGTCACCAATCCACATAACTGCATGTTTTTGTACAATGGATGGAGAGAGAAATCAAGCACGGTACAACACCTTAGTACTACAGATCATGGATGGAAAACCCAGGCACACAAACATAGGGAGAGGAGCCAAGTCCACATGACTGAGTTTCAAACCAAAGTTCATCTTCAGCACTGCCCTCATTCACAGTATTTTTTTTTTTTTTTGAATTCACAGTATTTGGTCATACATCCATCACCCATAGCCTACCTGCTCACCTTACACAATTATATCATTTATGATGTGGTCAGCAGCATGAGTTATAAGCCTGCTAAAATAAATGGAACCAGCTACAAGTGAAATAGGAAGTACATTTTGACAGATACCAGTTATATACAGCAGTCCATAAAACCACAAAAGGTGTGAGAACAGAAACGAAAATCACATTTTAAGGAGGATCAGTAATAGTTCACCATTCATTTGACTTCAACCCCAGCCTTCCACATGGCTTCATCCTATTTTTCCGAAATTCAAGCCTTATTGTAAGTATTAGTATATAAAACAGCAATCACATTATAGTGATGTGTTAGTGAAAACAAAAGACTACAGACTATAAAGAGCACATACAATGTGATTTTTACCTCTGCTTTCCTTACTTATAAACTCAAAATTCTTATTTTCTGGAAATTACAATTTGGTCAATTGTTTTACATTTCAGTCAGGTTATGTAACAAGCAGAGGATATGAAAATATTACTTGCCTCAAGTAGATAACAATTTTTGCAAGTTGCAATCATATACTTTATGCTTTGTAAATATATCAATCTCAGTCCTAATGTCTGAAACTTGAGGATGCATTTGAAATTTGAAAATTTGAAACAAACAGTAACACTAATAAAAAGAAACAGGCAACAACTGACTGCATTTCTCTCTATATTTAATTTATCTAAATGGTTCTTGGAAATTTGACATACCCTTCAAATTATACAGTGTGAAATGGGAAACACAACATCTGGGATGGAAAACCTTGTGAAAAATCTGAAATAGTAATACCAGATAACAAGAATTAATAACATGGCACAGTAATTTGAACCAGGTACTCAAAATCAATTATTGACCCAGGTGGTTACTGCTGCCACGCATGTGCCCCTGGGGGTTTTCTTCCTGGCACCGATGAGGTAAGCAGTACCTCCCCGTAATGAGAGGGGTTGCTGTCACTAGCACTGTCTTCCTTCTCAACTACAGTTCTGACAGACAGCCTCAGGACCACACCTTCAAGATGGCTCCACCCCTGCTGGCCTGGATGCAGTAAAAATGGGTGGTCCTCAGAAGATGGCAGCTAATTCTGGAACCCACTGGTAAAGGTGACTGAGCCCCTGCTAATGAAGCCTTTTTTGATGCACTGAGCTGGCCTCTTTGGCCATGGTTACAATTAATTAACGGGCAAAATAAAGAGTGGCCATATCCTTTCCTTCCCCTAAATAGTTTACTTGAAACTGCTTTTGATTTTAAAAATGTCACCTTTAGTTTAAGAAAAAACAAAACTCAAAACCTATTCAAATAAAGAGAAAGTCCCCATGAATAAAAATGTATATATAAATATACTCAATATGTCAGTTGTCATTGAATTCCACTTCAGCAAACACAACTGCTTAGAACTTTCATCCCTCTTCTTTATGATCAGGTGCCTATTTTTAGATGTTTTTTTTTAAAGAATAAACTGAAAACTATAAAAACTGGTTCTATACTTTGTAGTCATACAGCTTTTACAAATTCTGGTTTTAGCAATCCATACTAACAATTCAACTTTATAGTAACAGAAAATTTAATTCAAATTATGTTGAGTTGGGATGTTGGCATTGTGAGTACATGAGTTTCTTCCAGGTACTCGTAGTTTCACTATTGTCCCAAAGAGGTGCAAATAAGGGTAACAGGCAACCTGAAACTGAACCAGTGAAGACAGGTATGTGTGTCTGAGTGTATGCTGTGATTGACCGTAACATAAAAAATGATTAGCAAAATGAATAATTGGATGGATGGATGGATGGATGGACAGATAGATACTGTAGATAAAGTGTCTACTCCAGGTATCTTTCCAGGTAAACAGTAGTAATTTTTTTACTTACTATTCAGTACCAGGCAAATCTTTACATAAGGACACGCAGCCCGGACACGTCCAGTAATCTAAAGCAATATTGGAAGCCCCCAAAAAACTTTAACAGGGCACATAAACGTTCAGAGTCACTATATGCACAAGGTAGTGAACAAGAGTATCTGGTATGCTTATTCAGTACTTTTTTTTCTTATCACTATTCACAGCAGGCATAATCAAAAGGAAAGACAGAAGGCAAACAAGAATATAATACAAAACTACTCAAGACAACAAGAAAGACAAAATAAAGTAAATATAATATCTGGAGGCCTCTAGGGGGTGAAACCTTGATAATATCAGAAATCCAGGAGTCTAACTGTTTACTAAGTATGCATTTCTCAGTCCTTAAGAGGACTGTCTGGTGCCACATTAGTTTAAGGCACTCCTTGATCACTGGGGCATGGCCTTCTTGAGAAATGAAAATTACAGAATGATCATAAGGAACAGACTGCAAATGGAACTAAAGGTGATGTGAACATTAGATATGGCAAACAGCTTGCAGTGTATAAACCAACAAGTACCTTAGGAGTCTTTCTAATTTCTTGGGAAGAAGTTTGAATATGTGTTTCCTTATTCTGCTGTTTAACTATTCATCTCCTGTATGCAGAGGGAAAATACCAGGTTTGCTCAGGTGTGAGGCCTGCCTCTATGGTAACAGACAGATGGACAGATAAATATATTTAAAAAGGTCAAATTTAATTTTGTTTTTAAGTTACAATGAATAAAGAATGATTTGGGGGTATTAGAACACATTTCCAAACTATTAGAAATGCAGTCTTGTAGTTAGTGGTACTGCCTTATGGTTTTAGTAATCTGGATTTGATTCTTGTCTTGGTCTTTATATATGTGAAGACTGCATATTCTGACCATGTTTGCATGTCAAAACCATGAATGTACCATTAATTGAAAGCCCTAATGGAGCCTAATATGATGGGTTGTTCAAGTTTTTTTTTCCTGGCATTTCATCCTGCTTTGCATCTGATGCTACTGGGACAGACTCCCGCCTACCACAGCCCCGAAGTGGAAACAGCAGACGCAGGAAACAGATACACTAGGTTAATAATGCTAGGCAATATTTTGTAGTAATTCTTGGTATACGTCATATTTTTGGGTTGCAGGATGATGCAGTGATTAGGACTGCTGCCTCACAGCTCCAGCCTGTATGTGTTAAATCTGCTTGTTGTCTGCATAGAATCGTTCTGTTTAATAAAAGCTTCTAGTTATTAGAACTGTTTAAATGAGAACAGGCCGTTCAGCTTGTCAGTCCTATCCACGTAATTCTTCAAAAATAACCAAGTCTTGTTTTGAAGGTCCCTAAAGTTCTACTGTCAACCACACTACTTGGTAACTTTTCCCACATGTCTATGGTTTTTGTGTAAAGAAAAGCATCCTAGTGTTTGTATGAAATTTATTCCTAACAAGTTTCCAACTGTGTCCCCGTGTTCTTGATGAACTCATTTTAAAATACCAGTCTCGATCCACTGTACTAATTCCCTTCATCATTTTAAACACTTCAATCATGTCACCTCTAAATCTTCTTTCACTTAAACTGAAAAGGCTTAGCTCTTTTAATCTTTCTTCATAATTCATGCTCTTTAGCCCTGGAATCAACCCAGACATTCTTCTCTGCACCTTTCCTAGTGCTGCTATGTCCTTTTTCTAACCTGGAGACCAAAACTGCACACAGTACTCCAGATGACGCCTCACCAGTGTGTTACAAAAGCTAAGCATAACCTCCTTAGACTTGTACTCTACGCATTGTGCTATATAACCTAACATTCTGTTTGCCTTCTTAATGGCTTCTGAACACTGTTGGGAAGTTGATAGTGTTGATTCCACTATGAATCCTTCTCATAAGGTGTACTCTTGATTTTCAGACCTTCCATTGTATATTCATACCTAACGTTTTTACTTCCTACATATAGAGGTAATATTTTACAGAGGGAACTGAACAGCATACAGAATTGGGCAGATTTGTGGCTGATGAAATTTAATGTAAGTAAATGTGAAGAGTGAAGGGATTCAAGATTATCTGCCAATCTACCTAGCTTGATATTATCAGCAAATTTCACCAACTTGCTAAAAATAGCAGTGGCCCTAGTACTGACCCCTGTGGAGCACCAGTTCTGAAATTCTTCTTAATGGTTGCCCTAATGTTCTCATACGATTAAAATTTGAGTTATTAGTCTTGTATGCTTTATACAGCCGTTTTTTCCTTTGCAGCTTCTTTTTCAACTCTTTACTAAGCCACTTTTTTAACCTGTCATTGTTAAACCTGTTCCACTGCTGTCTCTACACTTAAAAGCTTATCCCAGTCTATCCTCCTCAGCATTGCCACATCTGCTCAAAATTTGTCTTACCAAAATTTAACTTAACAATGTTAGTCATTGCATCTCTTCCAAAACATTGAGAATTGTATTATATTATGATCACTTGACCCTAGTGGTTCAATCACCTCTACACCCTCAACTCTATCCCGATTATTACAAAATACTAAATCGAAACAGGCTTCATTCCGCAACAGTCACTGATTACTTCTAAAAATTCCTGTTGTTGTACTCTGTAATTTGTAATTTTAACCCAGCTAATATTCATAGTTAAAGTCCCCCATGACTATAATATCGCCTTGTAAGTTTCCCTTTTTAATATTACTAAAAAGATGTGCATTGAAATTACTGTCTGCATTGAGTTGTCTATAACACACTCCTAAAATAAGGCCTCTTTCCCTAATGCTTTCCAGATGAAGCCACGTGTCCTCACTAAGATGGGGCTCATCGTCCAACTGAAGAGGACTTGCATTTAAATTCTGTTTGACATAAACAGCAACCCTGCCTATTTTTCTGTTTGTCTATCTTTCCTAAAAAAGTGTACCCCTTTAAATTATACCCATCCCTATCTTTGTTATTTAGCCAGGCTTCCATCATTGCTATAATATTATGATGCTCCTCTACATAAATGTTTTGATGTATATATGTATATGTACATGTATGTACTATATATATACTTATTAAAATATTATATTGCATACCTCCAAATATTCATGGTTAATTAAATATTAGCTATTAACTGGCACAAAATAAATATACGAGTGTGGAAACAGACTAACATCCTGTACAGGTTTGCCTACCATCTTATACCTAATCCTGTCATGATGGTATCTGGCTCTACACTACTACCCTATATAGGACACAGTGTATTTGGAAAACACATAAATAGATTGAGTCCAACTATTCTTCCTTAATATACTAAACAATAGGCTCTGCACCTAACAGACTGGTAACATTATAGTTTTAAAGGGTCATTATTGTCACATGCACAGGGTTCAGTGAAATTCTTACTTGCCAATGCTAATTATATAGTATATACAAACTTATACACATTCACACATACTTTTATATCTGTAAATAATTGCTTATGAAGTAAATAATTTCCTTAAATGTCATTGAAATTAAAAATATATTAAACTAAAAAATATTAGATAATATACATTGAAATCCAGTGAAAAGTAAAACATATACAGAAAGGCATTTTGAAATGCATGTGTTTTTCCAAGGGATCATTTACTGAAGATAAACTGTCAAAGAAATGTCTCTATTTCCACTATTAATGAATGGGAAGGTGCTATAATGAACGAGGTGCAAGAGAGCACATCACACCAATAAACGATTGAGGTGCTGACTTTGCACGTAATGTTAGACAGAATGAAAAACAATCTTCAGCCAATGCCTTTTAAATGGATGATGCACGGATCCTGCCGGCTGACCCCTGATCCTGTCAGATTTACTATCTGCAGATTTTCTTCTAAGAAGTCCATTTGAAGTCAGCCTATGTTTTACTTGCCCTGAGGGAAATGTTGGATGTAGAAACACAAACACTCTGTTATATCAGAATAAGAATGTTAATATAAGCCCAACAAGCAGAATCTGAAAATTGCTATAGCTAGCATATAATTTTCTATAAGACAAAATCATTTAATCACAGATCGGTAGTTAATTTAAACAGTAACCTTGAGCGAAACAGCTTTGAAAATGTATGCAGTACAAAGACAAACAACAGCAAACAAGTTGAAACTAGTTTGGATTTCACTAAAGTTGAACTATGACGTATCCAAGACCTCAATGTATGGAATAAGCAACATGTTTTCTGTGGAGCAGAACCTAGTTGAGACCAAAGCTGCAGGAACTCAACACAGTGCAGGATGGGAGTTAATCTGTTGATGAGAAGCATACAAGAATGTCTAGGGCCATTTCTGATTATATAAATTATCATGATGCTCATAGGCATCCGCAAAAAAGTTTCTCATGGGGTCAAGATTTTCTGTGAACCACAAAATTACAGAATATTCATAGAGCCCAAGTGAACTAAAAAGAAGAGAAGTAAACAGTATATTTGGTTGATATTAAACAGCAACATTAGCAAATAACCCCAAATAATGTCTAATTTCTTGATTTTAAAAGGCATTTTTACCTAAAGCATTTCAGTTAGTGGTATTTTATTCCAATATACTGGTAAATTATAAGACTGTGAGGTTAAATATAGACAACTATTATATGCATGAGTAACCAGTGTACACTGCACACATTGCACTCACTGCAGTCTTATTTGACTTTGATTAACATATAAAGCTTCTGATATGTGCTTCACTGCACAAACAGCCATGAAGAAAGGATAAAGAGGACACCAACACTCAGCTCCACTGCCTTTTAGTGTTTATTACACTTAGGCTGTAATGCTAACAAACAAAACACAAGAACATGATTTGCTGGGTTTTGCTCGAACATTTTCTATTAACAAAAAACTACGTGCCATTGAACACTTACATTAAACACATAACCAGAATTAATATAAAATAATGAAAAACTGTACATCTTCAAAATGACATCATTATTGTCACATAAAAAACTAAACTCAAACCATATGAAGTATTTGAATTACTGCCAGTATACAGAGTACAAAGTGTTGACCTGCTCACAGATTACACTCAATAAATAATGAGAGGGGTTCACGCTAATGAGATCACATAACTGAAGAACAGATTAGGGAAACGTAATGGGAACACAGAAAGAGAATATGCAACATGACAGTATGTACCCAGATTTGGTGACACTGTAAAAGACCTCACACCACTGCCCCACTCTGATCATCATGATTATACCTGTACACCTAGCCAATCAGAAATAAAAAGCATTTAAAAGAGAAACACGACTCCTGGTTGGTTGCTACAGTTGGAACACAATCAGAGCAGGTGTCTGATAGGTCAATTTTGTGAGATTGTACATTTGATGTGCTATCGTGCCGCAAAAAAGAAAACCTCCTACTAATGACATGACTGGCAGGAAGGAAGAAAGAAAAGTGGGCCATCCACCCTAAGAGAATATTAGGGCACGCAACCCATGTTTAGTTAGGCTCTGTTAGATTTTAAGGTTTGATTTTCTTTCTGTTTGTTTCATATTACCCTGCATACCTCTTGTTATTATTTTTTGTAAAATATACCTTGTCTTTTTGTGTAGTTTGGTCTCTTTGTGTCCCCAAGAGGTGATAACATTTGTTATCAGTGAGAATTTAAAATATCCCAAACCAGTGAAAAGACTCTAAAAGACTCTACTACTCTCTCATAGTACTCATGATTAAACTGTAAGCTCCATTTTATCTATGTGAGACAGTAGCTTGTTCTCACACATTTTACATGTGTACATTTCAAATTTAATTTTGCTTACTGACTGTCTTAGTCCGCACTTAATGCGGTCACCTTGCAGAGCACTTACCTTTACAGTAGTGCACATCTTCTTATCCAGATTGTTTTAACTATATTATATGTGTTACTGTCACCGTGAAGACAAATTCCAGTTTCTATGACCACAGTGCATCTTAGTCAGTGTTGCTTAGCTACCAGGGGACCACTTTTCCAGTACTTCAGAAATTACCATACCACAATAGAGTAATGCAAGTTACCGTGTAATAGTAAGTGACATCTTTGCTTTTCAATGGCTATTACATATCCTTGGCACTACTAAAAAGTACACAAAATATTCTCCTGTTCTCTATATATTGGCTCAGTATCCATTCTACATGGTCAGGCAGGGTGATGTACAGTATTGGTTAAGCCTGCATTGTTATCTGCATGTCCAGTGAGGTTGCTGTTTGCACCACTTGAATGACCTATTATAGCAGAGTGTGAAGCAAGTCAACCTTTAAAGTCTTCACATAAAGTGTCTGAGATGCTTTTACTATAGACTAGCACCAAAATGCCAATTGACAGACTGAGATTTGGAAAAGTGTTTCCAAAAGGTAATTTGGGGGATTTTCCTGCAGGTCAGGTCAGGCCAGGTTGGGGAGCATGCACTAGTACAGTGTGTTGCCGCAACCCACCACACAACAAAACAGCTCGGGATCCCAGTTGGCAACCTCCCAGGCGGACATACGGTCCAATCCCACCCTCTGGAAATGATAATTTCCTACGGACTATGAAATAAAAAAGCTGAGTCTAACAAATCTTTCTCACACTATACTGAAATAATTAAAGGGCAGAAGCACAGGGCCTAACTATTAAGAATGTATCTCCTCAGTTTCACACTTCCATGATTTAGACCTATCAATCATACAGTAGTATAAATTTACTTTTGAACTATGAAAAAGAAGCAGAAGTCCAGAAAAGATGACCAAAGCATGGAAGAACATACAAACTGAGTACAAAAGGAACCCTTCATCAGATACAGACTGAGCACCAAATGTAATGACAACAAATCATTCCACCATATATAAAATGAAAGTGAAAAGCCATGCTAGCTAGTAAAAATTGGAAATATGACTGACAGGGAAATTTTAATTTTAGGAGATTAAAATGTTCCAACCAAAAATCCTAAACAGAGTAAACAAATGATTACTCCTCCCTGCTGCATTTAGTGCATATGATCAAGCAGTTCTTCATCTGTGCTTGCATGTTTAACATAAAAACAACTATGAAGAGAACAGTCCATTTAGCTCAGTATAGCTCATCAATCCCTGTTCTTTTAACTTTCCCAAAATACTAACAATTACCACACTCCTTGGTAATTTACTGAATCTACCATTCCTCTTATGAAGAAAAATGTTGTTGGAAAGTTGACCCTTAACCAGCTCCCATTTTTCCTCCAATATTTTGGAAAAAGAAGTCACTCTAAAATAACAGCTGGCATCCATTCTTGTAATATTATCCATAATTTTGAACACTTGAACAGGTCTTCTCTTAATTTACATTTGCTTAATCTAAAACATGAATCTGAAATTTGTTTCATCGTTCAAACCTCTCAGACCAGGAGCAAGTGTAGCTATTGTAGGCTCAGGAACTCTGAGTTGGTGTTGTGTCTTTTTGAGCAATGGGTTGCTGTTGAGGATGAGATAAGCTGCAGTGCTTGGACTAGTTGAAAAGGTGCAACAGAGAAGCTGATATTATCCTGGACACCGAATGTAAAAATGTTCTGTAAGAAAGTTGAATCACATGGGTAAACTCTAACAGAGGAAAGGTGAAGGCAAAAGCAAATCAAAGATGTTTCCCTCGAGACTCTAGCTTCATTTTAACATCAGCTCCTTCAGGTTAGAGTTGCTAGCAGTAAAAGCTAATGAAATAGTGCCTTTGCCTTTGCAAGAGACCCAAGCTCCACTCGTATCAAGTGAGACTTAGAGACTCCTCTGATGTGTACTTTGGGAATGAATAAATAAATAAATCAGCCTGAAGACGTTGTACCGCTGAAAGCTGAGCAGTCTTTCTTTTTTTATTTTACTGCTCTTATTCAAATTGGAGAATGTCTTATTTACTGACAATTAAGACGAAGGTTAAAAAGCAAATAAGAAAGCATCGGGTTAGCTTTTGACTGCTGTTCATTTTTATCCTATACACTTATGTTGTTTTCCTCTATCTATTTTCTAAGCTTTTTGCATTATAATAAATTTAATGCTGATTACATGGCTACTTCTCCAATACAGCCTGATATTAAGAGAGGACAAAAATATTCCTTCTAACCTCCTACCATTCGACCGCCTGAAAGAGCACTAATGTATGCTGTTTATTTTACATTAAGAGCTGAACTCTTCAAACATATTCTAAATTCATCATGTAGAATGAAGAAGGGGATTCAATTAAAAATAACTGACTAGAGGACATTGTTGTTTTTAATTTCTGGAGTGCTCTTTTTATTATTACAGGGAGCTTAGAAGAAGAAAAAAAATAAATCACAAGACAAGTGAGGATTCTTATCTGCTTTTATGCATGTGTTCATGAATGCTGCATGAGGGATATCCATTTGGAAAAAATTTTTAAATTGTTTAATTATTTCTTATCCTTGATTCCTTCTTGGTGGCATGGTGGTGCAGTGGTAGTGGTACTGCTGCACAGTTAGGAGACCTGGGTTCACTTCCTGGGTCCTCCCTGTGTGGCATGTTCTCCCTGTGTCTACATGGGTTTCCTCCCACAGTTCAAAGACATGCAGGTTAGGTGCATTGGCGATTCTAAATTGTCCCTAGTGTGTACATGGTGTGTGTGTATGCGTGCGCACCCTGCCTGGGGTTTGTTTCCTGCCTTGCACCCTGTGTTGGCTGGGATTGGCTCCAGCAGACCCCTGTGACCCTGTAGTTAGGATATAGCAGGTTGGATAATGGATGGATGATTCCTTCTATTAAGAAAAAAACAAGAACAGTGAGTTCAACATTATGTTGTTTGACTGCACTGCATTAAATTCTTATGTAATAAAAAAAGTTTAATAAACGTGGCTGTGACAGACCACTAAACATAGACTGTTGTACATGGAAGGATTTGTGTCACAGACGCACTTGCTGCTGTACTGTATTCATTCCCATTACTGATAGTAACAGGATGGATCATTGCCCATTGGCTGGAAAGAGATTCAATTTATAGAAGAGCTAGGAGTCTTTGCCAAAGATCTCATGTACTGATTGGCTCCTTTAGAACAGTACACGAAGTGCTGCACTGGAGGGACGTTGAGTGTCAAGAATGTGCAAAATGTGAAAATGCATGCTCATCCATTTATTTTCAAAACCTGTTTATTTAGGGTCCTGCCTATTCTGGCAGTTTAAGAAAGCAAAAATCTCTATGTGGGATGCTAACACACCTGGATACACATTGACTGGGAAACTAACCCACCACTTGCCATTGTACTACTCCACTCTATGGGCAGCAAAATGAGTGTAACTAAATCAATTTGAGATTGCCCTGAAGTTCATACAGGGCATGCAAAAGAGACCATCAATGGTGTGGATGCAGTCTGTCACAGCCTTCAGCACTGAGTTTGCAACGGTTTGGACTACTGCTTAACCTGATGATCTGGCAACTGTGTTTCCAGGCCCCATCACTTACTCACTGCATGTCTGTAAAAACTGTACATTTCTCAATATGTGAAGTGTGTTGGACAGTTTACACTACAACAGTTGTTTTATAAAATGGGAGTGTGGCCAAGTAGCTATGGTGTTGGTCTTTAAACCACAAAACATTTGCCTTGGACTCGCTATGTGATACTGAATATATTACTAATCATTCGGTTCCAAAATTCACTTAACTAGAATGTATGCAAAATTTTATTATGTGCTTATGATTAAGAAATCTGCCATATAAACATTAATAATGACAATAAAACCAAGGAGGCTGTTTTAATCTATACTAATAAACGGCAAAGCCCTCACTCACTCACTCACTCACTGACTCACTGACTGACTGACTCATCACTAATTCTCCAACTTCCCGTGTAGGTAGAAGGCTGAAATTTGGCAGGCTTATTCCTTACAGCTTCCTTACAAAAGTTGGGCAGGTTTCATTTCGAAATTCTACGCGTAATGGTCATAACTGGAAGGTATTTTTCTCCATTTACTGTAATGGAGTTGAGCTTGACCGCCGTGGGGGCGGAGTTTCGTGTGACATCATTACGCCGCCCACGTAATCACGTGAACTGACTGTCAACGCACTATGTAGAAAACCAGGAAGAGCTCCAAAATACGCTGAACAAAACATGCATTATATAATTGAGAAGGCAGCGAAACATTAAGAAGCGAGCGAGTGACATACTACCATATTCATCAGTACAGCTACTTCGGAAACAAAGCGAGGTATAAACCTAAACTTTAAATTAACTTAATAGACAGGCTGCCGCTGGTGCTTTTCGTGCCCACGGGTAATGCGGGATACAAGTTTAATGAGAGGACGCAGGATATAAACGAGAGTTTTGATCACTTTGTAACTAAGTTAAAATTGCAGGTGAAAGGGTGTGCTTATGCAAATTCCGAGAGACTGTGTTTGTGGGGGATTGACAGTTAAGGCGGGTGGGGGAGTCACGTCATCATCTCCCCTCCCATTTACCTCATTTCGCTCTGAGCTGATTTCCGCGGCTAACGCCGTCTTCCGAAGCAACTTCGTCACACTGCCACCAAATACAGAGAAATCCACAAGTTAATACACACTCTGTCTCTAGACTTTCTCCACACTGAATCCTCCAGGCACTACTTACAAAAGGTTACATTGACAATCGTGTTACGTTATTTTTAAAATGTTTAATTTTCTTAGCACAAGCACAGCTGAGAAGCTTCGATGCATGTGCTCCATAACGCATTAAAAAATAATGCATTTAATCACACTTTGCATTACAATCAAAGGGGAACTTTTGTCAATGCATGATTTCCTGGTACACCGATAACATTGATCAGCGCATCCCAATTCATTTTAGCCTCGCACCACCTTGGTTTGAGAAGAAGTATGAAAAGATATGAGGTTAACACACAAAAACAGATCACCAATTCAAGCTTTATGAATAATCGATTCGCCATCAATAATTGTTTTGGTAAAGCCATACTCAGTGTAATCCTCCTTCCATTTTATAATTTTTCCGCCACTAGCCATGATTAAATGAACGGTAAAAAAGTAAGAGCGAAGCGAGGGTGACTTATTTAGGCAGGCATGTATATGACAGCAACACTCATGACAATCATGTTACGTTATTATTAAAATGTTTCCTTTTCTTTTTCATTACTTCTTTAACCCATTACTTCTCCGCTGCGAGGCGCGGGTATTTTGTATATGAATGACCTCCAAAGAGCGCGGAGACTTTTGATCATGTGAACGTGTCTGCAAAAACTGGCGTCTCCTGCCCAGCCAAAGTCGAGCAGCCGGCGCGCGCGCATAGCTGTGCCGGCCTTTCACACGCTGACTGCGCTTCTGCGGCAAAATAATATTAAGGCGCTTCGCACTTTATTTTGCACGTATACGATTATGAGGTCGTCAGCTCTTATGAAGACACGCACAGGAGTGAAGGACTGACAGTGCCATCACAGCCGATTAATAGCTGGGACGTCTCAACAGTCTGCACAAGACCCACCGCGACTGTCCCCAAAAGGCGCTCATATCGTCAGCGAACACATCTCTCTATACTATATAAAAGAAAAGAAAAAGGCAACTTTCCTTTCTTTACACCTTTTTTCCGTTTATCCCAAACCAAAGCCTTTCTCTCTTAACACTGCAGAGGACACAAAACTAATTTTCTTTAATTGCTGGTAAGGCACATTATTAGAGGCAGAAATTTGGACTTTCACATAGAAAATGTAATTTCTATACCACAGCCGTCGTGTAGCGCCTTTCAAAAGGGATCTACTACCGAGAGATGATCCATATACATTTTAGCTGCTGTTAGTACTACTTACCTCTTCTGTTATACCGTCTTTAAAATGTAGTTTACCCGCAACCACTCCAGTAGTGCTCAATATACCTTTACTTCTTAAAACGTTAATGTTTTACTGTTTAATAACTTATAGACTACATTTTATTATTTTTCCCTTGCACTCAGTGATCAAAGCTATACACACACATATAGACACATACATATATATATATATATACACATATATTTATATATACCTGTGTGTATGTTTGTATGTATGTGTATACACACACACACACACACACACACACACACACACACACATACATACATACACACACACAAATTATATATATATGTGTGTCTGTGTATGTATGTATGTATATGTGTGTGTATATATGATGTAGATAGGTATGCATATATATATATATATATGTATATGTAGATATGTATATAGATATGTATTTTGCTATATATATATATATATATATATATATATATATATATACACACACACAACAATTACATTAACAATCAAGTTACGTTATTTTTAAAATTTTTCCTTTTCTTTTTCATAACTTCTTTAACACAGTACTTCTCCGCTGCGAAGCGCGGGTATTTTGCTATATATATATATATATATATATATATAGATATATATAGATATAGATATGGGAACAACACTCATATCAATGACAAAACAATTACATTAACAATCATGTTACGTTATTTTTTAAATTTTTCCTTTTCTTTTTCATACCTTCTTTAACACACTACTTCTCTGCTGCGAAGCGCGGGTATTCTGCTAGTCTATACTAATAAACGGCAAAGCCCTCACTCACTGACTCACTGACTGACTGACTGACTCATCACTAATTCTCCAACTTCCCGTGTAGGTAGAAGGCTGAAATTTGGCAGGCTTATTCCTTACAGCTTCCTTACAAAAGTTGGGCAGGTTTCATTTCGAAATTCTACGCGTAATGGTCATAACTGGAAGCTGTTTTTCTCCATTTATTGTAATGGAGATGAGCGTGAAACCCGTGGGGGTGGAGTTTCGTGTGACATCATCACGCCTCCCACGTAATCACGCAGTAGGTAGAAAACCAGGAAGAGGCCCAAAAAGCACTGAAGAAAACATGCATTATATAATTGAAAAGGCAGCGAAACAATAAGAAGCGAGCGAGTGACATATACAACCATATTCATGAGTTCTGCTACTTCGGAAACAAAGCACGATATAAACCTAAACTTTAAATTAAGTTCATAGACAGGCTGCCGCTAGCGTTTGTAATTTAGTGCCTGCCCATATAAGGCCGTCCGTCAGTGGCAATTCAATAGAAACACTGCCACATGTAAATATTCACGGGTGAAGGACTGTGCTTATGCAGAGGAAGATGAGATGGTCAGGGTGGTGTTTGGCACAAACTCAGCGAAACTGCGAGAGAAAGTTTTAAGTGCCGGGACTTAGGTAACATTAGATACAGCCATGGACATAGCACGACATGGCACCAGCACAGCTGGGAAACTTCGATGCATGTACACCGAGCTTGCTCACGTGAACTGACGCAGTGCACAGACAAAAAGCAACAGTTCCAAAGAGCGCTGAACAAAAAACGAATTACACAATTGAAAAGGCAGCAAAAAAATATGAAGCGTCTGATACATACAAGATAAGTATGTAATAAGTGCAGCTACTGCAGAAACAAAGCACACGGTGGAAAAAGTGAATGTCCCGCTAAAGGAAGACAGTGTTAAAAAAAAAACCCATGCATGCAGTGTGTCAGGTCTCAGATAAAGAAGAAGACGAGCTGTTTATTGATGCAGTAAGAAACAAATCTTTTTCATAGCTTCTTTAACACACTACGTCTCCGCTGCGATACGCGGGTATATATATACCCCGATCTACATTAGATACAGCCATGGACATAGCACGACATAGCACCAGCACAGCTGGGAAACTTCGATGCATGTACACCGAGCGGCTCACGTGAACTGACGCAGTGCACAGACAAAAAGCAACAGTTCCAAAGAGCGCTGAACAAAAACCGAATTACACAAATGAAAAGGCAGCAAAAAAATATGAAGCGTCTGATACATACAAGATAAGTATGTAATAAGTGCAGCTACTGCAGAAACAAAGCACACGGTGGAAAAAGTGAATGTCCCGCTAAAGGAAGACAGTGTTTAAAAAAAAACCCGTGCATGCAGTGTGTCAGGTCTCAGATAAAGAAGAAGACGAGCTGTTTATTGATGCAGTAAGAAACGAATCTTTTTCATAGCTTCTTTAACACACTACGTCTCTGCTGCGATACGCGGGTATATATATGTATATATATGTATATATATATGTATATATATATACCCCGATCTACATACTCGAATAATGAATACTTCATTCGCAATCAATGATTGTTTTGGTAAAGCCATACTCAGTGTATTCATTAGATGAACGGTAAAAAAGTAAGAGCGAGGGGAGGGTGACTTATTGAGGCATGCCGGCAAAACCACAATAGCACGCGGGCTCGATGTACGAAAAAATATATCTTTTCAAGTTCTATTTAGTCCATATGTGTCAAACTCAAGGGCCGCGGGCCACATCTGGCCCGGCGTGTAATTATATCCAGCCCGTGAGATAATTTTATATACTGTATTATTGTTATTAATGGCCCGGGTATATGAAGCGCTGGTAACACAATAAACTACAGATCCCATAATGCAGCGCTTCAGCTGCCTTGCCGAACACTTACCACGTTAATCAAGTCTAGCTTGCAAGTTATTGCGAAGCTAGCCCACACGATGCTGAAGAGAAAAGTTGATTCTGAAAATAGAGCCTTTAAAAACCGATTGTTATGCAGCATGTTCATATCTGAATTTGTATAATTTTGACAGGATATATTTTTATGGAGAGCAAAATCTTTTGGGATATTTAAAATCTAAGTTTATTTTTTATATAAAATTACATAAGAGTAAAGAAATTTGAATGTTTGTTCTTTTAACGTTTACTTTATTTCTAACTTGTATAATTTAGACAGGATATATTTTTATGGAGAGCAAAATATTAGTAATATAAGTTGTTTAAGGTTTGAGTTGATTTATTCAGGAATAATATTCCTGTCTGTTTTTACCATTCCTACCAAAGATATTTCTGTCGACTAAATAAAAATTCCTTCTATTTAAAATTTAAATAGAACTTGAACAAATACGATAGTTCATAATATCCACGCAGACTTGCACGTAAGAGCGGGAGTTATCCGTTTTAACAAGCAGCGTATTGCACTGGTACGAAATAGCTGTGTGTGTATATATGTAGATATGTATGTATATGTATATATATGTTTATATATGTGTGTGTGTATGTGTATATATATGTATTTGTGTATATATATGTGTGTGTATGTATGTATGTATGTATATGTATGTGTATATATGTAGATATATATATATGTATGTATATATGTGTGTGTGTATATATATGTGTATATGTATAGATATG
>JANRMT010062792.1:89088246-89176168 GCA_026402145.1 Polypterus bichir lapradei | reverse complement strand
ACGTAAGAGCGGGAGTTATCCGTTTTAACAAGCAGCGTATTGCACTGGTACGAAATAGCTGTGTGTGTATATATGTAGATATGTATGTATATGTATATATATGTTTATATATGTGTGTGTGTATGTGTATATATATGTATTTGTGTATATATATGTGTGTGTATGTATGTATGTATGTATATGTATGTGTATATATGTAGATATATATATATGTATGTATATATGTGTGTGTGTATATATATGTGTATATGTATAGATATGTATATATATATGTTTATGTGTGTGTGTTTAAATATATATATATATATATATATATATATATATATATATATATATATATGACAGCAACACTCATCACTTACAACAGTGACAAAACAATTACATTGACAATCATGTTACGTTATTTTCAAAATGTTTCCTTTTCTTTTTCATTGCTTCTTTAACACACTACTTCTCCGCTGCGAAGCGCGGGTATTTTGCTAGTATATATATATATATTGAACCCCAATTTGATTCAGCAAATAGCACACACTGTAGGTGTTATGCCCCACAAGAAGGCGTCCTGTGCCAGATAATCTTTTGGTGAAAAATGAGGGTAAGCTTGACTCAATAAAAATTAGCTTTTTGCAGCTAAGTACCCGTCTTCAGTTAGACATTCACACCCAGGAGTGTAGCTGCTGTTGTATGGCCAGTAGCACATTCACTCAGCTGAACCAGTGCTCAATATTGACCAACAGCATGCTCAGTACCCTAAGATCCCAATGGGACAAGTTTTCTAAAAGGTCTTTTCTATCCAGTGCTGGTACCAACTACATTGTGTGTTCTTATAATCCCTATCCTTTGCAGCAATGACTATTGGAAATCTGTTCCAAAAAGCGTCCAATTTGACTGTGCCATTACAGCAGACAGTCTTCAACCTTGCCTCCCTTAAGGTGGGGCAGGTGGGTGGGAATGGGGCTTGGGTACACATGTGGATGGATGGTGAGTGCGGATGGTTGTATAGGATGGTAATGTCATTCCTAATGTAGGAATTATTTGAGAGGGGAAGTTGGTGCATTCAATTAAAGAAGAATACAATTCCTAGTGGGCAATTCCACAACAGGGAATATTTACATTACCTCAAAACAGTTGTGTTGAATATTAATTATATCTCATCATTGGGAGCTATAGGGCCATACAACCACAGAAGTAATTACAAAATAAGTGGTTCATGAATGTATTTCTTTCCAGGCTTCTCATTTGGTTACACTATGTATTTATATAAAACTAAACACAGAAAGTCTCTCACTAGTTTTTGAACTATTATAGAACACATCTTGATGGTACATTTGGTAGGAGAACCATCTGGTAGTGCTAGGACACCCTGTTGGAGTTCCTTCTGCGTTTGCATGTTTTTAGTCATGACTTAAAATTATCCCAATGTTAGAAAGAGTGCCCTTTCATGACTTATGTTCTACCCAGTGTTGGCTGTTGTTTAACACAAGTTGCTGCTGGGTCAGGACTAAAGACTTTGCAACATTATACTGAAATATTAGTTTAATAAAGCAAATGTAATGCATTTATTGTTAATTTGTTGTAGGACACCCACTCCTAGACAACATGCAATCTACACAGTTACAGGTTACTATACATTCTGTTGACAAGCAGCAGTCCTAGACATAAAACATAGACTGTCATCTAAAACCAGGGAAAAAACACACATCTGTTGTCATGGGCCTCTAGGCCAACATTTTACTCAAGGTGGCCTTGTTTCCATAAAATATTCATTAATGAAACCTATTATCTGTTTTATTCCAGTTTTCAATTACATGTCCTCTTGATCTGACTCCCCCAACCTTGATCTGATGCTAAGCTCTCTAGAGATTTGGAGGCCAAATTAGGACCTCACTGGTGGAAACTTTGCAGGCTCTTTGCACTCTCTAGCTCTTATTCCACAATAAATAAATTCAAATTCACAACTACAACAATTTCTAAATAATCAGTGACAACAACATATTTAACATGTGGTACGTATGTTAGCACAATTTAACATCTGTAAGCAACGCTCCAATCAAGCAATCTTTAAGGCCCCATGTGCCAATGCATTTACTTACGTAGTATAGGGTGGTCCAGATCTAATTATGCAACTTTTAATGCAATGCAGGAAAACAATACAAGACAAAAGATTTGCTGTTCGACTGACAACCGTCTCCCCGCCATTTTGGAATGCAGGGCGGGTGCTGCCATCTATCGGCAACAAAAGGAATTTTTTGTGAATTCTCTATGTAATAAACTTAATAAGTTATAGCGTAATGAAAATTGCATAATTACATCTGGACCACCCTGTACAAGTAAAAGATACAAATATTCCTCCACAGGCCCAAGATTCACTTGTTAGTGTGCCTAACATGTTCACATATGTATGTCTGTTAGTGTTCTGCCATAGTCTAGTATCCCATGATCTTGCTTAACTCTACAAACTGCCAAGGTGCATTAGGTCTGTGACCCTTTATGGGACTGGGCAGATTAAGAAAATGGTTGACTGCAATAACCAAGATGAAAACCCTCAAAAATGTGGCAAACTGTAGATCCCAAAAAATACAGCACCCCTTTAAATAAAAATGCAAGCACTCGACTTAAAGATTTACCTCTGTGGCATTCTTTATGGATATGCTAATCATAGGACACACAGAAGGAACACAAATCAATAAAACATTTATATCTAAAAAGAAGGGAGATTAACTGCTTATCGCTGAATTTTCACACCAAGGATTTGTTCATTTTGGCATAAAATTAGCTGTAACATTCTCAGACACTCTCAAAGTATGGTTTTAAATAGCAACCTTTTTTGTGTCATAATAGCTTTCTCATTACTCTATCTTGCAGTCTATACCCAACATGAAATTACTTTTCTTGATTTGAATATAAATTGCGTGGAGGGTAAACTGTTGATTGAAACACCATTGACATACAGATAGGAGTATTCATAATTTGTGGGTACAGCTGCTAATTGCTGTATGTGAGCTTGCATTGTTTATTTTAGTTTTCTGTGTTAATCATTTTTCGTGACCGAAAAATGCTGGAAGGTCCATTTGTATGGAGATTATACATAAATATTCAAGATGAGAATGACAGGCAAAGTTATTGCTCATTTATAACAGTTACCTTTCATTTTAATCGATGTGGCATACCACAAATAATAACACAGGCATTTATTTAACAGTTATATAAAAGATTAACTAAATGCTAACAAAATTAAGAAATCTGTCAATAGGTTTGCTTAACAGAAGGAGGAAAAATTCTGCTTAATGTCACAGAGCTGTGAGAAAAATAACAATTGCAAAAAAAAACTGAATTAAATTGTTGGTGGCATGAACACTTAACTCAAACAATTACTCACCTTTTACATTTGTGATTTCGCAAGAACTAATTATTGATTCAAGAATTAGCAAGTGCTGAAGGGTTGGTGCATTCAAACTTTAAGAGATGACACACAGGCTGTATTCCAGTTTGTTAACTGCACACTACAGTACAGAGGGCCCTTAGCTGGACTACTGACATCTTAGCCGAAGTACGAAGTGTTCTTAACCATGACAACTGCAGAGGGCCATCAATGTCGACCCATTCTTGAATCCTGATCATATTTTTTTTAACAACCCCAAAATAGAATTCATCTGCCTCAAAAAAGCATTTAGTCATTGAGAATATCCAGTCTATTGATCATTAAGCCTAATACTCAGAATTAGGAAAACAAAATGGAATTAAGGCAGGAACTAGCCTTTGAGGGGGAGCAAGATCTTTTCAGGGCACACACACATACCCAGACTGACTGTTAACAGGCCAGGTGGAAGATCTTGTTTAAAGTAATACATACGTCCCCAGAATGTGTGACGATCATACTATAGGGGAAAACCCCAACAGAGACAGGGAGAGAACATTCAAACTACACAGAACCAGTGATAGGGCTTAGACTGGAATCCAAGCCTCCTCAAGTGTTTAGCAGGTTAATCAAATAGGAAAAGAAAAAGTAATGTATTAGATGACTACAGAGATAGAAATTGTAAGTTTAGTATGTCTTTATTTTTGATTAACACCTTTCATGGTAAACAATAAATATGCCAAGGTGCATTGTAATTAATTTTTAAAAAGAGAAAGGCCAAATGACTCACAAGTGAAAAAATGACAAAAGTATTGAAATTCAATTTTCCCTTCAGGAAATCTTCTTTGTTATTGTTACATACATAGTAATTTAAAATTGTTTCACTTTGATTAAACAGAGAAAATGAAAATTTGAAGCCAATCTGTCAATCCTGCATTATTTGGACCATGGTACCTATCACAGTTAATGCTCCACAGATATAATCATGATGCCAGAGGGTGGCAATATATTCACTGTCCACATGAACATAATGACCCTACAAATTTACACAGATAAACACCTTTTAAAATTTACCACTATTTGCAATCTAGATTGCAAACTTATTTTACACTAAAGGGCATACTATTGGGCTTTAGGCTTATTTAATCATTTACAGGTAGGGCAAAAATTTTGATAAAATCTTAGTCGTCCCATGATGAGGCACACCATATGACTCCAAATGAAATACAGTAGCTTGTTCCAAAGAAGATGATTGGAAGGGAGTCCCAAATGTAATAACCTAAAACAAATTTGTATACTAACCACAAAGAGGATATCTATCCATCCATCTGAACCCAGCTATTTTATACTAACAACAAAGGACAAAAGGCTGCAACAGCAACTCACTCTTATTCACATGCTATCAAATTATCAGTAATCGGCACTTAACCAAAACTAGTAAGTTAGGGAAGAGGAAATAAATTGATGTATCTGGAGAGAGAACCCATAAGGACACGGGGAAAAATAAGCAAACTCGATGCAGACAAGGACTTGGGCTAGAAAATAAGTCCTACTGCCAGTCCCTGGACTGTTGAGGAAGTAGACCAAAAAAAACACAGCAAAAAATACAGAATTGTATACAGTACATATATACACATATATCTCTATTATAAAAATAATCCAGTGGAATGAATGACTAGTAGACGATACGTGATCTTCACGTTAAGATTACGAAAGACAAATAAAAGAACCACGAGATGAAGGAGAATGGGAAAAAAAAAACACAAAACAGTAGTGTAAAGGGAAGCCGCACACACAGATACAGGTGCCTCAGTGCACATCATTCAATGCACAAAACGTAGATTAACACAATAATGGAACATACACTATGAGAATCTGTGGACCCGCAACACTTAAAACAACGAAAAGTTTAATTTCAAAGAAAAAACAATTCAGTCAGGTGTATTTATGATCACGGAGAAGTGATTACAACGCGAGCAGCAGAGACACAAAGTAGGAAAAAGGACAGTGGCTGTAAAGACTTTAAGAAGATCAACAGTATGCCCGAACCCAACCCCCCATGCGCAAGCAGCGTTATACGTCCTGCAAGAAAGAATTTAACCACACCCGGGGCCATAAATAAAGGGACAATTATTGTTTTTAGAACGTCACGCGAGACCAGGCAGTGAACCATCTTTTAAAACAAGTCTACAGACATCTAACCCTAGCAGTTGTTGGATTGCATCTGTCAGACAAGTATTATGTACTCCCAGCTCTTAAAACAATAACAAGAGACAAGCAAACGTGCAGCTCACCAGCAGCATATCCTTAGCGTGCGCTCAGCCGCCCCTACCCTTCACAACGCGAGCAGCGTTATACGTCTGGTGAGGAAGAGATGTAACCACGCACGGGGCTGAAAATAAAGGACAAGTATTGTTTTTACAAAAATTTTTAAAGTAAAATTAAAAATAATGCATGTAACAATTCCCAAGAAAATAACAATCTCTTTAAATTGTATATTGTCTGCCTAAGGTAAAGTCATCCCTGATGGAGATGGAGGATCGCAGGAACCATGGGAAAGAGGGGTCCTTTCATCGGATTAGTGCTATATCAGATGTGGAATGGCCAAATGGGAGAGGCAGCTGAATGAGGTCTCCAGGACTCCAAACACATCCAAATCATATTATGTGATATCATCTAATGTGAAATTCTACACCGTACTTCTAGAATTTTTATTTTTATACTGTATTGAGGATTTATTCTGTTCTATGTATTGTACTGTATTGTATTGACCCCCTTCTTTTTGACACCCACTGCACACCCAACCTACCTGGAAAGTAGTCTCTCTTTGAACTGTCTTTCCCAAGGTTTCTTCGATTTTGTTCCTACAAGGGGTTTTTTTTTGGGAGTTTTTTCTGGTCTTCTTAAAGGGTCAAGGCTGGGGGGCTGTCAGGAGGCAGGGCTATTGTATATCTGGTAAACCAAACACGGGGGTGGGCGAGCGAAGCGAGCAGGGGGCGCAGCCCCCTAGTACTGTATATAAAACTGAATGAAGGAGACACAGTAATAGAATGATGGATATTATATTTATACAACACAAGACGGGATTATGGGACAGCACATTAATGCCTTTCTCTTTTCCACACCAGGAAACAAGAAGAGCCAAGACCCAACAAACCATAACCTGACACGCCGAAGGCAACAACAACCTTACACTTCCGTATCAACCTACCATCCACCCACAATGACAACATTTCCAACTCCCAGCTGATGTCCTCACTCCCGGCTCCATCTGATGACATCACTGTGATCCAACTCCCGGTCCGTCAGTCTCATTTCCCCTACAGCTGTGCCATTTCCAGTTCTATCTCATAAATCCTTCCCCTGGGCAACTGTTCTCTGTCTCTAGTGTGACTTTTCTTATGCTCACGACCGGTACTGCAGTGCTGACTTTTGGCCTGAGTACTGTACAGTAAACACTTAATGCTGGTTTCTGTCTCTTATTCTCATTCACAACATATACAGTATAAAATAGGAGGGGCCTCCTATTATATGCTGAAACACTTCAAATCAGACATAATGCCAAGAAGGCGAAATTCATACATATATGGCACCTTAACACACAAAAATGCTTAAGTGAACAATGAAAACATCTATCACTCCCTTATTTATCCCTCATGTCTCTCCACTCCTCTCTCAATCCCTCTTGGCTGTCGCCTCTCTTTCTCCCAGGAAATGAGCTTTTGTCCCAACTCACTTCTTGACTTCAGGCTCAGACTCCCTCTGGCAATGAGGGAGCTCCCATGTTTAATTTTCGCTCCAAAGTTTTCCAGTGAGAACTTCTTCTGGTGTCTCTTGGTATACCTGTACTGCTATGCATTATGTTGCTCTTTAAGGGCTAAGTCTACCAGGTTCACACAAGCTGCTTAACCTTGTAAATGGATAGCACTGCTTCTTTAGTCCCAACCTATATGATCATGTTTCCTTGTGGAATCTTTGCAGGCTTTCACCTTTCCACCCTATACTCACTCACTGTTAAGATGGAATAGGTCAGGTGCTTATGGCATCTGTTAGATCACCTAACTTCTAACATCATTAATGATTCATGCTTCTGCCCAGGCTGCTACTTGGAATTCTCCCTTATGGTGCCTTAGCAGGGTTCTTCCACAGTATGTGGCACACATCCATGATGTATCCCCCCTTAACAACCCCTGTGCTCTCAAATCAGCACATGCACCTGTGTGGTTCTTTCTCATACCTAGTCATTTTCTCTAAGACTTCCGTCCCATCCCACCCTGTTGGTGTCTTTGCTCCTCGCAAACTCTTGCCATGTAGGTGTTCCTTCATTATATATTAAATTGTATGCTATTCTTTCTGTATGCCTGTTATTTTGAATTTACTTTTTTATTTTTTGGAAAAAACAATGCACTGTGTCTTGTCTCACCAAGACGGGAGGAGCAGCTGTTCGACAGCCTACTTTTCAATGCTTCCTCCTAAATATTGTTCTGCATTGTCTGTGTCTGAAAGAAAAAGACTAACACTCCTCCCACTCATCGCAACTCAATTTTCAGTACAATTGTAATCATTTTGCTTTCTGAAAATGTTTTCTCGACAGGAGATACAAAAACAACATCCATCTCAAAAGAGAGTTTAGAGAAACACTACTGATCTTCAGTGCGTGATTTGACAGGCTCTGCCATAGTCATTACTGTAGCAGAACTGTAATTTTGTATATGCACAGATTTTAATCCTGGACTGTCACTTGACATAAGGTGAAGATTGCTTAATTATCTATAACAACAAGTCAAGAAAAAAGTACAACCCAATAATGAGAAATGAGCCCTTGGGGCTTATTCAATGTAAAGTGAAACAGTAGGTTATTTGTGCATACACAGTCTGTTCCCTCAAACAGTGAATAAGATGAGCGATATTAATTTTGCAAAACTCAGCTCTAAGGCTTCTGGGATTTATTTCACACCTCTTTTTCTTAATGACATTGTGTATATATACTGAAAAATGCTATTTTTACTAGTGAGCAATGTTTTGCTGTTAGCATAAAAGCTTTTTCTATAACATAGATACACAGGCTTGATCATTTTATGATGCTAACTGAAATTTATGGTGCCTTACACATATGTACTTTCTAAAATTGTTATAAAATTGAAAATTTAGATTAAAATTCAATCAGATCAGAACATTTAAATACAGGAGTGGGCAAAAGTAGGTTTATAGTATAGTATGCGAAACACAGAGTTTATTCTTGCATTATTATTTATTTATTGATTATTGTATTATTTGTCTTCTTATTTGTCCGCTTCTTCTTATTATTATTATTGTTTTTACCAAGTTCACTACAAGAACGTGTAAATGATGAAGGCTGGCAATTTGAGCTCCTACAAGATTGTTCCTAAATACATTGTGACATACTTTTGAAGTTAATAAAGCAATCTAATAATCATAACCTGCATGTCTTTTTCCATATGAACAACTGTAAACTACCCCTGTACATAAAGTAGTTGGGAAGGATCAATAAATTAAATGCATCTATAGGCAGACAGGGGCCATTTGTACCATTTATACCTTGCAGTTATATAACATTTCATGTTTTGTCTCACCCTCTGATCTCTCCACTCTTATATACTTTTGCATATTGCTTATCAAACAATTATTTTTTATATGTTTGAGTTCTGTGGCATTTTTTTACTTTATACATACCTCTTTAGTGTGTATTTTATACCTTTATATAGTATCTCATTGACAAATATTATGTCTCCTTTTTTTAAACATCATTAGAATTTGTTTGAGAAATGAGAAAACTTTTCCAGAAAGATACTTTTTCTATGCCAAAAAGCCTGTTATGTTGAAGACAGCTTGTCATGTTACTGGCTACTGAAAAAGCACTTTGTTAATGCTTTGGTGTTTGCTTAAGAATTACCTGAATGTTTTGATAATTAGTTTAAATAGAAGGTGTAATTAGCGCAGTTATTTTGCGAGTCTATGGAATTGCTTGGCTATGCATGTTTTTGTTGATAACTGCTACTGTAACACATTCAGCTTATGGTTTCCAAGTTATGCAAACAAGCTGTGCTGTTGGCTCCCATCTATGATGTCAGAAGCGTGAGCTATAGCAGCTGATTTTCCATTGGGAGAAGCTTATCCTGGCAGTCAGGGCCTGTTCCACTATTTAAGCGAAATATGTGGTAGCCTAGGATGGAAAATTTTGGGGGCTGCATTTTTTAAAACTAAACACAGACTTATGAACAATCAGATTCAATACATTTGTTTGATTATATTGTTTTGTATTATTTTCACGTATTAGCCATCTTTGTTCTTAACGCCTGATGACCAACAAGAGCCCTTCATAGGTGTTCTTTCAAATCCCCAGATATCTGGAACATTCTCATTTCTTTAGTTTCTTCTGCTGCAAGTTTGTAGTTTTACTTTTTTGACTTATCATAAAAGGCTACGTACAAGATAATAAGCCAACAATATCACAAACCACAATAACAATAATCATAATCCTTAAACTGGTGTAGCACAGAAGACACAGTTCCTGCAAAATAAAATTAAACATTCAAAATGGCAAAAGGACTACAACTCTTGAATGAATTTCTAAAGGCTGGTTTAATTTAAACTATAAACACTTCCAAAAGGGGCTTACATTAAAACGTGTGTTAAAACTTGGCAAGTACTGCTCTCCACTGTTCACCATAATCTTTGAGAATCGCTCTTAGCACACTAAAAATGTTTTTCATTGTTAGTGTTACTGGAAAAAACTCTCTGAAGTTGTGTATTGATTGGGTAGTTGTATTACATTATTTGCATATGCTAGAAATGATATAGTAAACAGGAATCATGGATAAATGTTTACAGATAATCATTTCATTGAATTTGTGATTATATTAAGTTTGTCAGTTTTTGTTTTTTATTAATTTAAATGAAATGGAACTGCTTTGCTGCGGTGGGCTGGCGCCCCGCCGGGGGTTTGTTTCCTGCCTTGCGCCCTGTGTTAGCTAGGATTGGCTCCAAGAGACCCCCGTGACCCTGTAGTTAGGATATAGCGGGTTGGATAATGGATGGATGGATAGAACTGCTTTGATAAGATTACAACTACACTGTCACCATCCTTGCAAGGTCTGTTCGACAGGAGGTTTCAGTTGAGTCACATGATATATAATTAGTTTTAGTAGTCATTTGATTATGTAAAACAAATGTGTTTCTTATTTATAGAAACATTAAATGCAAAAATAAATAAATCCTGGTAATACAGCCCACTTCCTACTTGTTTTCTGAAATGTCACCCCTTTAAGTGTCATTTATTCTGAGACAGTCCTGTAAGCAGACAATGCTATAAGTAATTAAATGTCCTCTTCAACATTCTCAAATTGTAAATTCACTGTCTTACAGTATATCCAAACCCTCCACATTTTACCAGTACTGGTTCCTCTCTAATGTGTTCAGGTTTAAATATACAGGTCTGCAAGTGTGGATTCCACTCAAAACAAAAGGGGTAATGAGTGGCTGTTTACAGCTTCACTGAGGGCAGCAAAAATGGTAGAGCTAGGAGCAAACCCTCCACTGGATTTCACACATTACATATCTCCACACTCAAGTGGGGCTGATTTAATATTGGAATCAGTGACTAAATTCTGAAGAATGCATGTTATTGGTATAACAGAACACTCTGTAAAAAGCACGCTGTTAAGCTGGGTTATGATTCTGGTTATTTCCACATTAATTTCCTGACAAAGCATGGTCGATACTGCACCATGATAATTATTAATTGCCAGCAGCCACACCACATACACTTCAGAACATGTTATCCACCTGACGTTAAGCATATTTGGGCCCAGCCACTACTTGGATGGGAGACAAACCAGGAAAAAGCTTGGTTTGCTGCTGGAAGAGGTGTTGGTGAGGCCAGCAGGGGGCTCTTACCATGTGGTCTGATTATGGATCCCAATGCCCCAGTGCAGTGAAGTAGACACTGTGCTGTAAAAATGGCTCCTTTCTTCGGATGAGATGTAAAACCGAGGTCCTGACTCTCTGTGGTCTTTGTAAAGAGTAGGGTGTATCCCAATGGCTAAATTGTCCACCATGGCCTGATCAATTTGGCCACCTTATCATCCCCTGTCTCTAATTGGCTATCTCTCTTACCATTCACCACCTCACAGCTAATATGTAGTTAACTTACTGGTGCAAAATGGCCACCATCATATCATTCAGGTAGATGCTGCATTCTGGTGGTGGTTGAAGTGGCTCCAAACTCACTGTGTACAGCACTTTGAGTACCTGGAAAAGCGCTATACAAATATAATGAATTGTTATTATTATTATTATTAGGTTTCCCCTATTCAAAAGGCAAACAGAAATATGAAAAGTAATTAAATTAGAAGGAGAATTTACAGGTTGCTAATATTATTTATAAAAAACAGCTTTTGTGGAAGCGGTTCAAATGTTTGTAGTTTTTAAATGCAATTATCTGTTATTTAACCTACAATGATAGTGGGATTTGCAACACCAATATGTACAAGAGTGTGATGAAAACAGAAGATATCTTTTATAACATTTCACTTTTTTTAATACATTATAATACACTCTCTATCACCATTATAAAGAACAATACACATTTATCTTTTGATTTTTATTTTTCCCAGAATGAAATTACATCTGACAATTGTGTTTTGTATTTAGATAATCTTGCTGCCATCCTCTTGTATTTTATTTGGTGTTATTTTCTTCTGAACATTATTTATTTATGGATATATACATTTTTAAAACGGAGTGTTTGTACATAGTGACCACAGATGAAAGCCTTGTTTCTACCAGCTATGCTTGAATGTTTTTTTTTCTTTAGTTCCTTTACAGTGGATTTTTATAAAGTACACCCAATATTTTTTTTTCTATTTTCAGGTTCACTGGAGAGTAACACACTCCTAAGCAGTTGCCAGCTGAAAATATAATGGTTGTTTTGAACTACACATGCACAGCTTATTGATTTATTAAAAATCTTCTCATTTCTGGATCAGTAAAAATACTGCTATAAATAACAGTGCTCTGGAAAAAAAAAAAAAAACAACAGAAAATTGCATGTTCAGCTGGGTGAGTGCAAATTTGCTGGGTTGCTAACACACTTTTAGTGCAAGTAGCACATTTAAAAATATTATATATAGTTACCAATCTTGTAAAGAAGCACAATACAGTGTGGCTATCACTAATTTCATCCAGCTCACTTATGGGCAAATGAAAAAACAGAACACCATAGATCTTTCTGGTCCTCTCGTTGCTTTATTCTTGGCTACTGTTTAGGACAGGTTTCTCCACTGCCATCCTTGCACTAACTGATGCTTTTCATACTTTGGCAAAGATTGTTTTTGGTTCAGTGCATCAAGCTGTAGAACAAAGTAGGCTTTACCCATTTTGCTAGGTTTTTAGTGTCTCACAAGGCCTATTAAGACAGCAGATATAACATAGAGGCAGAAATCCAGCTGCACCCCTACCTGCATTCTAGAATGTGAACAGCTAAACTGCAGCTCCAGCAACCCTTTGGTCAGCGTTGTACTTCATCTGATAACAAAGGTATAAATCAGAACTAAGCTGACCCCTCTTCACAGACTCCTTCAGACAACAAGGTGCCCAAATGGACATTCATTTTAGGCTTGTAACCGCAGACTGAACTCTTCCTGGAAGTAATGGGTAAAATAAGGGGCCTATAAGCAGGCACTGCGTCCGTAACTGAAAGTGACTTTGATCCAATCATCAGAGGTTTCACCTTTCTTCAAAACTAGCCACATTCATCTCTTCTGTCTCTTTGCGGGAGCTGAAAACTGACAAGACACTCTGTTTGGGGTGAGAAGCCATTTACTCTCTGCAGGGCAAAAAACGCACATACTTTTTTTTGGCCTGGAAGCTACTCTCCATAGAGCATTGGAGCTGGACACTCTGAACGAGCTCTAAGACTACTTTCACAATTCTAGGCAGAAGAGACTCAAATCAACTTTTTTGCTGTAATATGACACACATCTGATGTTTTCAGGGCTGTGTGGACACTGAAATACAATCTATTGGAATCAGATACAAGTCATTTTCTTATACAGTCTTAGATTGAATACGTATTGTGGCCATGTGACATGAATGAAAACAGTCAGACTGAAATTCATTTTTTTGTCTGCACGCATGGGCTGAGCACTGCCATCATCAGCCAGCACCAGCAGTGCAGCCACCCTGGAGTATGTAAACACGTTCTCAAATCCTGCCCTGAAACATCCATATATGAAGCATGCTATTCAACCTCACCCACTGAGACACAAAGCTTGCCAGCTAGATTGTGGCATCATAGATGACTTGTGCATTGATGGAATGTAACTACTTACAATTAACAAAAGCAGCTCATTCTCGCTAGGTACCCCCATTGTAAAAACATGTTCACCCACACCATACAAATACTGCATCTGGCGCCTCGTCAGTCGGTTAATGGCATCCTGCACAGCAGGCTTGATAGAGTGAAGCATTCTTGAGATATTGTTGACCTGTCAGTCAGTTCCCCAAGATGTGACAACAGATAGCCAATATAAACTGATGAAAATCTGAAGAAATGTTCTTTAGTGCAAATACACATAATAACAAGCCCTCTTAAAAGGAATCTACAATACACCATCATATTTATTATTTTTGAGGCTTAATATGTTTGTCACATTCTAATAATGGCTCAGTGATATGAATTATTACATGTCAGTCGTCATTTATCTGGTTTGGCTAGTTGATCAAGAGCATCATCATTTCCCAGTTTCTCAGAAATGTTGCCTAAGCATGGGTTAGAGTTGCGGTAAAATATACACAAGCACTACTGTCAAGTGTTCTTTTGTAAGTATTGACATTTGCATTGGAATATGTGTGAGTACATTTTGACCCTCTTTTGTGCATACGCAAGCTTTATAAATAAGACCCCAGGTATTCCAGCCTTATACTATTTAAACACCTGTTTTTTTATTACTTTTTCAAAAAGAAATAAGGGCAAAGATACAGGCAAAACAAGACAATTTAAATCCATACAATGTATAGAATGTAACACAAAAAATGCTAAATCTTTGGGGGGGGCGGGGGGGTTGTATTCTTTTTCTGTCTACTGTATCTCTATATATGAATCGATAAAACGTCTGGTGTCAGTGCTTAGGTGTAATGTCATCCAGGGTTCACAAGAAGACTGCAAAGTCTGATTAACAAAGGCAACGAGAAACACAAAGAAGGAGGGACGTAATCACTGACTTATCCAGTAAACAGATGCTCCTAAATTCACAATGTGATCGAAGCTGACAGATTTACCATTGTACAACTGCGTGAGTTCCTTTTTGCTACTATATTAATAAAGATTACTTTTTTTAAGAGGCTGCAAGAAAATATCAGTAGGCAGTGTGATTACATTGAAAGTTTCATTCTGTATAATACAGTGTCCTCTTCTTTTTGATTTAAATTGTTACTAAAGTTAGTAATGCATCCCTAGTGGGATACAGTTCAATTTGATTTCATTTTGATCAGATGCCAGCTTTTTTCTGAATCCACCTCACATTTTTAGCAGTTACTACAATGCAAAGGTATGCAGTCGTGTGGAGGGAGAATCCACCAGGCCCCTAAGCACTTTTTTTTTCCCAAAATGTCCCCCTGTTTCACAGTTTACCAATTAATGCAATAAGCATGTGTGATTAGAATTGTGACTGGTGATTTAAAGGTGTAACATTTCAAACCGTTTGATCAATGACAGCTCTTGTTACAAGTTCTAACAACAGGTGTCATTGGCAGGGGTGGCTTAATGAATTGACAATCCTAGGTTGTAGCCTAGAACCCCCCAAATGACTGTAGGGCCTTTCCTTAGGGGGTCTGAAGTCATAGGATCAAGTTCTTTAATGGCAGTTCAAGGAAACTATTGTTATTTTACAAATGTATCTTACATTTCATGGAAACCAATGAGACGAACGGGACAAATCCCACCTCTCGCACTCTGTCTGTGCTGTGCAGTCAAGCCCCAAGCTGCTTGATGGAAAGAGGGAGAAATAGACACAATGTGATTGGCCCACACTACCATTTATGTGCCCCTGTCCAATCATGTGATCATAACTTCTTGGGCAACCATGCACTGAAAGAAACAAGAAAAATGTTCGACAGGTGAATAGAAATGGAAAATCTTTATTTTTAATGAAATAAACAAATTAGCGGGTGGCACAGTGGTAGCGCTGCTGCCTCGCAGTAAGGAGACCTGGGTTCACTTCCTGGGTCCTCCCTGAGTGGAGTTTGCATGTTCTCCCCGTGTCTGCGTGGGTTACCTCTGGGTGCTCAGGTTTCCTCCCACAGTCCAAAGACATGCAGGTTAGGTGCATCGGTGATCCTAAATTGTCCCTAGTGTGTGTGGGTGTGTGTGCCCTGTAGTGGGTTGGCACCCTGCCCGGGGTATGTTTCCTGCCTTGCGCCCTGTGTTGGCTAGGATTGGCTCCAGCAGACCCCTGTGACCCTTTAGTTAGGATATAGCGGGTTGGATAATGGGTGGATGGATAAACAAATTAGCAATTCGTGCACAAAGAATTGCAGTATGGTCAGCATGTAGCGGTCTGTACAATGAAATTTATTCTTGCCAATCTCCTCAGAGCAGGTTACAAAATACAATATATAAAATTCTTAGCATACATTAAGTAGTTTACTAAAGAGCAGCCACAGTGATGAGGTTTAAATTGAAAAATTAAGGACATCAGGTGTTAACAAGTCAGAAGATCTGATTATATTTTCTCCCCTTGTGTACATAAACTGTTTTAGGCCTTAATTTATGAGGACGGCAACCTTCACATCCGTGGTGTAGAGTTAATATTAGCTGTCAAGCTGAGAACAGATGTTTAATTCAGACTAAAACCTCACTTTGCCCATGTTAGATCCTCATTCATTATTTTTTTTTTATAAGTCCAAGTGCAGCATCTTCAATGGACCGGAGCAGAGCAGAGCTGGTGAGACGAAGGAGGACAAAGCAGGTGCAGGAATGACACAGCCTGTGCCTTTATGGCAGTGAGTTCTCCATACCAGTGTTTCTAAAGTTAGTAAGAAGACTCCATGTTGTGCAGGATTTCCTCCAAACCAGTTTTTTTAATTGGGCTCATACTCCTAAGTAAGACGTGATTTCCAAATTTCTCTTTTTTTTGCATCAATCTAGAAATTATAAGTTAGTTATAAGTTTTTTAAAATGAAGCAAGATGTTGTGTGTTATATGCATAAAAATCTTTTATTTATAGTATTATGTTCTTTTTAATGGTTATTTATTTACTAATAAGGGCACAAGTGGATAACACTGAAATAGCTGTCCTTTGCCATTCACTATTGTTGACACTGGGATCTGCTTGCTTATCATCAGTTCTCAGTATTTGGATGCAACTATGAGAGCAATTCCATATACTTAAAAAGAATATAACGTAACAAAGTTAAACATTTAAATATATAGCAAAAATAAAACTGTTTAAGTTCTCATACAGTACATGTGACTATGACATCACTACACATTTATTAAGGCAAAACAAGAGAAAAAAAATCCAAACGATGAGATCAATAAAAGGAAAAAAATAATTCATTGATTGCGACAGTGATTATAAGAAAAACCTGCAGCTTGAGGGATGTAGGACTGAAGCTGAGAGCCTGAGTGTACTATATTGCTTTACTTATAAATAAATAGGAAATAATACCATATGTGCATATGGATTGAAGGGTGCAAGAATAATTGGTTCTTGGCTGATTATGGAATGCCAGTCTGGGCAAAAGTCCAGAGCCAGTTTCCTATGCCAGTCCATTCTAGATTACCTGACAATGGACTATAGGAAGAAAAAGGGTGAGGTCCATAGTGCAGCAGGAAAGAAGGAAAGACTCCACAGTCAAATACTAATGTCTCTTGAAAGAGAGATCCTTCAGCAAGAAGACTTCACAGGAACTATAAAAGAGTTTGCTACTAAGAACACCAGAATAAAAAATCTATGAAGGTAGACAGACATATATTGCATTTTGCTATTATGCTATTTTGTGTTGTGCATGCACCTCAAGGTTTATGGAGAGCAGTAGAGTAGACTGTTGGAATCATTCCATGTAAAATAAAGAAAATAATAAAGTGGCGTGATATAATACAATTCAATGTATGCTCTCTGTCATTAATATTACCCAACACATTCATGAAATAGCACATAAAGCAATAAAGCGTCCACTTCTCCGGAGGTGCTCACTCAGTTAAAAAAAATCCATGCAGCAGTAGTTTTAAATTACTTCACATTAAAATGTCCATTCAATTAAACAAATAACCTATAATTATTTTACCCACTATTGGTCTGTTCATACTTCTAAACTAATTAAATATTTCACATACAAAAAGATTTCAAAACTATATTCAATTAAATACAATTTATTAGACCTTTTTTTTTAAAGTTTTATATTTCTTTTCCTTAATATTATATTGGGCCTCACAATATTTTTTCCTATGGGACCTCGATGTACTAGCTACGCCACTAAAGGCTTTGGTATTTTTTCTTTACTTGTATGATTATTACTTGTATCAAGGTATTTGTGTCAACACTTAGGTCATAAATATTGCCAACTGTTTAGTTCACAATATTTTCTGGAAGACAGTCTAGCAAAGATGATTCATGGATCACAGGCGAGACATAAGAGGTTGTCTGGTATAAAAAGCTGGTTGTCCACGTCACTCAACTCATAAGATTATGCTCTAGGCATTGGAATAACTGTTGTGTCAATTGTCCCTATATACTGTTTTTAGCTCCAGACACAAACCTTTACGTTAATGCTGAAAGCTAACTTTAACAGTTACCCCCACTTTTAGTAGGCTTTCAGCAAAAAAAAAACAGGTTTTACTATTGTCTGAAGCATCTAGATTCTTTGAATTACATTTAGAAAGTATGAAGAACAAAACCATACACCCTTAATCTTTAAGATGGGTCAACCTTGGCAAATATTTTACTAGGTCTGCATTTTAATCGTGATCCTTCCTGCAAGTAGTTGTACCCTTGTCCTGACTTAAGTCTCAAATCACATTTTCTGAAGTAATCACAAAAAGGGGTTTTTGGGCCCCAGCCAGGCGCCAAATTCCAAGTTAACTGCCCATTCATCTCCAGGGTCAGTTTTGCCCACTGGAGTGCCTCTCTAATGCCCTAAGGTCTCCTTGCAATCCTCGGTTCCAGCACATACTTAAAAGGCTAGGTAATACCAATGTAGCCTTCCCACCATAATAAATGTCAATGTCAATTTATTTATATAGCACATTTAAAACAACATAGGAATGCTGTAGCCAAAGTGCTTTACAATAATAGAATAAAACTAAAACATACAAATAACATAAATAGAAATAAAATATATGAAAATAAATAAAATAAAAAATAAATAGACATAATGTTACGTAATCACAATGAGGAAACAATCAGTATTACTGAAGGTCACGGAATGCAAGTGAATAGAAATGAGTCTTTAATCTTGTTTTGAACAGTTCAATTGTAGACGACTCCTTTATGTAATGAGGTAAACAGTTCCACAGGCGAGGAGCAGCAGCTGCAAACGCTCTGTTCCCCTTAGTTTTACACTTGGTACAAGGGACAACAAGAAACAACTGACCAGAAGATCTAAGCACTCTAGATGGCTGGTGTAAAGCACACAATTCAGATAAATAGGCAGGAGCGAGCCCATGTAAAGATTTAAAAACTAGCAACAAGATTTTAAAATCAATTGAAAAACTGACGGGCAGCCAGTGTAAAGAAGCTAATATTGGAGAAACAGAATCATACTTTCTTGCCCCAACCAGGAAGCGAGCGGCAGCATTCTCGACCAACTGTAATTGAAAACCACACTGAAGTGCTACCAGGTATTGGACTGTATTAAATCAGAAACTGTCCTCCATTGCCCTGTCTTTACTGTTGTGCTCCTCAGATTTTTATTTGCAGAGTGCTCCTTAACATAGTTGTTACCTCCCCAGCTAGTATTTCATTTCATTTCTTGGCTTTCTGTTTCTTTAAGAGCACTGTATCTAGGTACCGAGGTCCATTATCTCCTATAAATACGCATTGTAACAAATAATTTTTACTTTTAAAAAGCCATTAATGCTTTTTCTGCTTTAGCAGAAAGGTACAATGTTTCCCTTGTATATTCTCAGTAATGCCTTAATGTACTGGCATTAGGAACAGAGCTGGTCAATTGAATTAGACCCTGATTACTGAACTCATACTCAGAGAATTTGCTGCTTCTTTTCCAAATAGAAAAATGCCTTTTGAAAGTTTTTCTAATTTATTTTTTCACTAAATTGGAGGTTCTGTAATACTAAACCATTTTCAACTCTTAATTTAACACTATGTTTTCTTAGGCTACCTCAAACCAACAATTTTTCCTGAAATTCAAGGCATATTTTTTTCACATTCATGTACAGTAAAAGTAAAAGTGCTATATACACTGCCTGGCTAAAAAAAAAAAAGTCGTTGTGATAATCTTATGCAATGTCATGACATTTATTTCCATCCTGAGTTGCATTCATTTTTCACCAAGATCTTGTATTGATGATTGGAGAATCAGATCGCTTTGTAAAGACTTCTCCAGCACATCCCAAAAATTCTCAGTGGGGTTAAGGTCTGGACTCTGTGGTGGCCATTCCATTTGTGAAAATGATGTCTCATGCTCCCTGAACCACTCTATCACAATATGAGCCTGAAGAATTGTGTCATTGTCATCTTTTAATATGCCCGTGCCATCACTGAAGAAAAAAAAATCCATTGATGGAAAAACCTGATCATTCAGTATCTTCAGGCAGTAACATTGCTGAACCTAGATCTGACCAATTGAAACAACCCCAGGTCATAACACTGCCCCCACAGGCTTGTACGGTAAGCACCAGGCATGATGGGTGCATCACTTCATCTGCCTCTCTTCTTACCCTGATGTGCCCATCACTCTGGAACAGGGTAAATCTAGACTCATCAGACTGCATGACCTTTTTCCATTGCTCCAGAGTTCAATTTTTATGCTCCCTTGCAAGTTTAAGCTTTTTTTTTCCCCAATTAGAATCACTGATACATGATTTTCTTAAGGCTACACAGCTGTTTAGCCCCAATACTTTGTGTCCTTTCTACACTTTTTCACTATTTCTTCTCTTAAACATAACCAGAGTTCTACCATTGATCTTTCACAATTTGATTTCACCAAACGTTTAAGTGATCTCCAATCACGATCATTCAAGATTTTTTTCAAGGCACATTTCTTCCTTAAAGATGATGGTTCAACATTATCTTTCCAGGTTTTAATAATACATTGAATAGTTCTTAAGACAATTTTAGTAGTTTCAGCAATCTCCTTAGCTGTTTTTAATAGTTTGACCCTTCTGAAACAGCATAACATATTTTCCACAACCACACGGTATGTCTTCCAACATGGTTGTATAAGAAATGAGAAGCTACTCACTACATCAGTTAGGGTCATTTTTTTTTTTTTTGGCCAAGTAGTGTATATTTTTGGTCTTATTGCCAGTATTTCTGCGATTTCTGGGTGACTTTTGGAGCAAATCATTGTTAGCAAAGGAAGAATCCAGAGGTTTCAGGGCAAGGTCCTTGTCTGAGAAGTCATACTTGGTAATCGTGGTGTTGGAGATAGGTGTTGTGTTGGTTAGTGTGCAAGTAAAATTTGCATTATAATTGCTCTCTCTATTATATATATATATATATATATATATATATATATATATATATATATATATATATATATACATATACAGTGCATCTGGAAAGTATTCACAGCGCATCACTTTTTCCACATTTTGTTATGTTACAGCCTTATTCCAAAATGGATTAAATTCATTTTTTTCCTCAGAATTCTACACACAACACCCCATAATGACAACGTGAAAAAAGTTTACTTGAGGTTTTTGCAAATTTTTAAAAATATAAAAACGGAGAAATCACATGTACATAAGTATTCACAGCCTTTGCCATGAAGCTCAAAATTGAGCTCAGGTGCATCCTGTTTCCCCTGATCATCCTTGAGATGTTTCTGCAGCTTAAATGGAGTCCACCTGTGGTAAATTCAGTTGATTGTACATGATTTGGAAAGGCACACACCGGTGTATATAAGGTCCCACAGTTGACAGTTCATGTCAGAGCACAAACCAAGCATGAAGTCAAAGGAATTGTCTGTAGACCTCCGAGACAGGATTGTCTCGACCCACAAATCTGGGGAAGGTTACAGAAAAAGTTCTGCTGCTTTGAAGGTCCCAATGAGCACAGTGGCCTCCATCATCCGTAAGTGGAAGAAGTTCAAAACCACCAGGACTCTTCCTAGAGCTGGCCGGCCATCTAAACTGATCGATCGGGGGAGAAGTGATCTTAGTCAGGGAGTTGACCAAGAACCCGATGGTCACTCTGTCAGAGCTCCAGAGGTCCTCTGTGGAGAGAGAAGAACCTTCCAGAAGGACAACCATCTCTGTAGCAATCCACCAATCAGGCCTGTATGGTAGAGTGGCCAGACGGAAGCCACTCCTTAGTAAAAGGCACATGGCAGCCCGCCTGGAGTTTGCCAAAAGGCACCTGAAGGACTCTCAGACCATGAGAAACAAAATTCTCTGGTCTGATGAGACAAAGATTGAACTCTTTGGTGTGAATGCCAGGCGTCACGTTTGGAGGAAACCAGGCAACGCTCATCACCAGGCCAATACCATCCATAAAGTGAAGCATGGTGGTGGCAGCATCGTGCTGTGGGGATGTTTCTCAGCGGCAGGAACTGGGAGACTAGTCAGGATAAAGGGAAAGATGACTGCAGCAATGTACAGAGACATCCTGGATGAAAACCTCCTCCAGAGCGCTCTTGACCTCAGACTGGGGCGATGGTTCATCTTTCAGCAGAACAACGACCCTAAGCACACAGCCAAGATATCAAAGGAGTGGCTTCAGGACAACTCTGTGAATGTCCTTGAGTGGCCCAGCCAGAGCCCAGACTTGAATCCGATTGAACATCTCTGGAGAGATCTTAAAATGGCTGTGCACCGACGCTTCCCATCCAACCTGATGGAGCTTGAGAGGTGCTGCAAAGAGGAATGGGTGAAACTGGCCAAGGATAGGTGTGGCAAGCTTGTGGCATCATATTCAAAAAGACTTGAGGCTGTAATTGCTGCCAAAGGTGCATCGACAAAGTATTGAGCAAAGGCTGTGAATACTTATGTACATGTGATTTCTCAGTTTTTTTATTTTTAATAAATGTGCAAATTTTTCACATTGTCATTATGGGGTGTTGTGTGTAGAATTCTGAGAAAAAAATGAATTTAATCCATTTTGGAATAAGGCTGTAACATAACAAAATGTGGAAAAACTGATGCGCTGTGAATATTTTCCAGATGCACTGTATGATAATAGTCTAAACTTAAACCTCTCCAAGAGGAGAACAGCAAGAAAATAAAAGTAGAGATCATAAAAATAATTTCATTTTATAAATTAAAGCAATTCAAAATTATTAAAACATGCCTTCAAATAGTTCCATGAATTTTAATTTAACATTCTCAAGCCAACTTCTTCCAGTTGAGAACTGATTAAATTTGAATCAAATCTTGTCCTTGGTCAGTTTTGGGTGGTACCTTAGGACTCTCTCAAATGCAGGTAGTGGTGACTGCATATGTATGATGTTGATTAGCATAGTCCATATATTGGTTGTTTCGGGGGGGGGGGGTAACAAGGCAGGGTTTGAGCAGCATTCAAGTACGCATTTACAACATGATTGTATTTATAAAGGGTAAATTGCAAAGAAATGTACATACACCAGGTTTTATAATTCAGATTTCTTTTTGGCATATGTATTTCCCTGTGTTCTGGTGTAAGTAAACTATTGTGCTTGAATCCAAGTAAAGTTTTATAAATGAGACCCCAGGACTGTCAGACTCTCTCTCCCTAACATTTGAAAAGTAGTAGTGGCAAAGTTCTGTGCTTATTTGCTAACTACTATTTGTTTAAAAAAAATACAATAAACTTGAATCACACATACAGGTTAGAGGTGGATAAGTAACTACTAAATAAGAAAATGAAGTAGTAAGGACCCAAAGTCATATACTACCATCAAGGTACTTTTCTCAAAATCTAAATAAAGTCTGTATTACTGATACTTCCATGGTGGTGGGCAGGAGCATTCACCATATCATCCAGGGTGCATGGGACTGCATCTGCCATATTGTAAAGTTTGCCCATTGGATCACTTCCATTAACAACTGACTAATTTACTACTAATTTATCACCTCCTGCAACATATTTCGTACGACATACAGATCGGCAGTATGAGAACTGAAAATTTAGAAAAAAAAAATCCCTTGTTTTCCATCTCAGCTGTTCATAAAGATAAATATGTCAAACTGTAGTCCTTGCAGCCACATTACAAACTGGTGCTTCCACTAAAACAGACACATTACAGTGAGGTTAAATTAAAAAAGCCATTTCTTTCTGTAGTGTACTTTTGAATTAAATGGTTTGATACTATGTTCTATCGACTATACTCATCTATAACCTATAAGACTGTAAACAGCCCAAAACAGAAAATAGGCAATATGAGGTAAAAAAGCAAAGGCACAAAAAAACATTGCCAGGCCAAGTTTTCAGGTGAACTGGCTGCAAATTGAAACCTCAATTGTGCCAATGAAAATGCATAAAACCAGTTTTTAAAAGCAGTACACAAAGAGTGTGCAGCTTGACTTGGCAAGTGCATTAATGTAGAGATGTTTATACAAAGCATACAAATAGCCTATAAGGAGTAGCGGCATATAATAGATGAGGAAACGCAAGCCAAAATACATAATTCAAATCTAATTAAGGATCAAAATGAAATTATATCCCAATGTCAAACTAAACATAAGTACTTGTAATCACACAGAAATTATGACATAAAAAATAATTAAATAGATTCCCCCAAGGCGCACATTTCGTGGCTTGCAGTTTTAATTCAGCTAAAAAAAGAGCAATACTTACATATTTCAACTCGCTTCAAAAAGCTCAGTATTCTAAGTGACCACAGCACTGGAAAGAAACAAATGTCCTCTTTCACATTTAGAAACTCTCCTTGATTTAGCTAAGCAATTTGCAGCTGGAGATAATTCACAATTTATCTCTTCAGGGTAACCTTCTCACCAATAAAATTAGCATTAGGCAGGCCACTGTCATAAGTTTAAAACTATTTGTTATAAAGTAAACGTACACAATCTATTTTCCAATTAAACCAATAACCTCTAAAAAGCAGCCCTGAGGAGAAAACACGCTTGATTAAACAGAAAATATTATCCATTCATTCATTTTCTCTTCTAGGTTTCCAACTTTTTTAATTGCTGGGTAATAGAAAAAATAAACAGTAACAAAAAAATAAGTGTATTTAAAACATTATCTACTGTATGTAAAATCACCTACATAAAACTACATAATCAAAAAAATAAATAAAGCTGTTACACATGCAGACAATTTGCTCTTCACTCCAGGAGTGAAGTTTATATTTCTTGTGCAACAACGCATTTCTAACATATTTTTTCACCTACTCTTTAATTTAACATGTTATTAATGAGGTCTACAGCAGTGCTTCCCAAACTCGGTCCTGCGGACCCACTGTGGCTGCAGGTTTTTGTTCCAACCAGATTCACAATCAGTGATAATAATCGATAACAACTGATCTCATTTAATTAGCTGGTCTTTTTTTTACTCTTGTCTTATTCTGCATTCACAAAAACACAAAAGTGTGATTTTTACATTTATAAGACATTTAGAAATATTTCTATTTTTTTCTAAAGCTAAAAATGCTTAACTCTCTTTCGTTGTCTTCCTATTATTTTTCCATTTTCCTGTGTAGATTGCTCACTTCACTTAACCAGCATAGCAGATACCCAGAATGATGAAAGCTGCAACAACTTCAGTGCCAGACCTGCTCATTAGTAAATAATCAATTAAATAACCAGAACACCTGGAAAAGCAGAGTGAAAATTAGGTTTAAAATACAAAAAACTACTTATTCCCCATATAACTACTTATTACATTTTAATAAAAATCTACCAAACTTAGTTTGTAATTTCTACATTGACTCCAAAACACAGAAACAGGGAAATTATGATTCATTTAATTAGGCTAAGAGTCCAATGAAAAATGGAAGTTGGTTGGAACAAAAACCTGCAGACACAGTGGGTCCTCAGGACCGAGTTTAGGAAGCACTGGTCTACTACTGCATATAATAGTTAATGTGGTTGTGACTCTGTTTAAACTTCACATATCCACATGCAATTTTTTGGGTTACTCATTTATCTGGGAGGCATGATGGCATAGTGGGTAGTGCTGTCGTCTGATTGATCCAGCATCTTGGCTTCAATCCTGTAATGTTTTCGTTGGTAGTACAATACCCACTTTGCCAATTAAGAAGACGGTCTTTACAAATGTGTCATCAGGGCCGGATTTTCCTATAGGCTAACTAAGCTTTAGCCTAGGGCCTCAAGATCAAGAGGGGCCTACATTCAAATTGTTAGCAATTTGAACAAACTTAAAAATGGGAGGGGAAAGGGCCTCATAATTGGAATAGCCTAGGGCCTCTTTTCATCTAAATCCGGCCCTGTGTGTCATAGTCAGAAATTAAACTTGCAGGTCGAAGGTGCTTGGTGCGTGTATACCATTACTCTCAACTGTAGGACTCATGAAACAGGAAATGGCAGTTGCTATGATAGGTGATGGGTGAGGCGGCTTTTTGTGTAGAGAGTTTTCCTGTCAATAAAACACAGTAATGTACATGATGGTGTGTTCTGGTGTGTGTTTGTTTGGAAATATTATGCATGTCGTATTTTTAAAAATGCACTGTGTGTCCATTGTGATGTGAACAAGAGGCATACTGTAGATAGATTAAATTTTATTGGTATGCTACAGATAATTTTTGTTACTCACTATCCAAAAAAACACACATAAAAACTGGAGTGTAAAAATGAGGCTTTAGGCAGCATATTTCTACCCCAAAAAAGACCTGGAACAGGATAAGCTCGCTTTCACCGTTGGCCTTTCATTGTCTGCTTGGCTCAATAGAGAGCTGCTGTTCTCTTTAGTGGCTTTGCAGTCCCTAACTAACGTTTGGTCATGTTCCAAATATCTCACAGAGCATTAGCAGGGATTTGGTTTATCTCAATAGTGATATGACCACAAAAAATGTAACAGTTAGTATCATGTCACCTGTTAACAACCCGTCTTCAAAGTGCTGTTATAACTGCAAATATTAAAATAAGCTTTGTTTACACATAGAAAAATAATGAAGAATACAAACATTTAGTGCCATTGCTAATTGAAGAATATGTAAATTTCTAAATGAAAATAAACAAAAAAAGAAAGTTATTTGTATACGAATGTATAGGCCAGGGGTCCCCAACTCCAGTCCTGGAGGGCCCCAGTGGCTGCTGGTTTTCATTCGAAACCTTTTCTTAATTAGTGAGCTGTTTTTGCTGCTAATTAACTTCTTTTGAATTAATGTCAATGGAATTATTTTTTAAGATTTGTTCCCCTGAATTTTTTCATTGTTCCCCTGAATTGCTTAATTTCCTTCCTTTAATTGCACCCAAACAGAAATGAAATGTGAAGTGAGGGAGCCAACAGAAGACCAACTAAGTCAGGGCCTCAAACTCCAATCAATTTCACTCCACCCAGTTGCTTAATTAGGTACCCATTAATTCATTAAACCCATTATTTAATTCCATGGCATGTTGCTGCTCTCATTGTGCAATAGAATACATTGAAATACATTGAAATTGTTGATTATTCTCTTTTCTAAGATCACTAAAAAAATATTTTGTGGACCTGAGCAGATCAGCATTCCTGAGACCTCCACCTTTCTTTATTTTCAGATATTGTATGATGGGCACCAGTTGTTTTGGCTAATTTTGAATCTCAATATTGTTTGGCAGGTAATTAAGGAAAAAGAAACAATAAGTTAATCAGGACACTAATTAAGAAAAAGGTTAGAATGAAAACCTGCAGCCACCAGGGCCATCCAGGACTGGAGTTGGGGATCCTTGGTATAGACCAGGGGTCCTCAATCACAGTCCTGGAGGGCTGCAGTGGCTGCAGGTTTTTGTTCTAACCCGGTTGCTTAATTAGAAAGCAATTCTTGCCAATAATTAAATTTCATGGCTTGTTAGTGCTTTAACTCTGCTATGTCAGGTAATTCTCATATCCTGGATTTTCTTCCCCTTTCTAAGGATATCATCCAAATGAACTGAATGCTAAAATGGAGGAGTAATTCTCAGTCCTTCACTTTTTTCTCTTCACTTTCCTTCCAAGTATTTAATTAAGCCCAATAGTGCATGATAAATACACACAGGTGTAAATGGTAACAAGCTAAATGGAGAAATGCTGGTCTCTTTTGTCATTTGCATGCTATTGCTTATGAGGAGCAAATAAAAACCAAGACTACAGCTGTTTTAAGACTAAAATAAGCAATAAGGATTCAAAATCTTAACGAGTGAGACAACTAAAGTGAAGCAGAAGTGTTACTCGAGCAATAAGTGCTTCTTATTAAGCAGCTGGGTTGGAGCAAAAACCTGCAGCCACTGCGGCCCTCCAGGACTGTGATTGAGAACCCCTGGTATAGACCACCAGAAACCTTACAAGCTAACACTAGAAAATAGCTCCAGTTTTGGGGGTTATGCTTCAGAAGAGATAAAAGCCTATTTGTTGGAGATCTCACTTGTCATACAGATTAATATTTGGTGAGCAATTTAAAAAATGTTTGTTGCCTTATGTTACATTAAAAACACTGAGGAGTGCAATTCAGTAATCTGTTACTGAAGTAAAAAAATAACTGCGTATAGGACATAAAAACAGGCAGACAAAAGAATTTTTTGCTTATAGATGTTTCATCTGCCACTGAGAAGTGCAGGTCAAAGCTCAGGTCACTATCAAGATAATGACCATAAAGCTACCCAAAGGAAAAATGAAAGCTACTGACAAGTGAAGAATTTGTGATTTTAGAGCTGTTTCCAAGAGTCTACATGAAAATGTTCTTTATGTGAAAGGTGAAGCATTTACTAATATGTGCAGCAGTACTGTATAGGCATCCAATCATTTTTTCATTGCAGACTAAAAAAAGCCTATCCTAACAGCGCCAAGTACAAAATATGCATTAACATTTGAAAGGACATCTGCCTATCCCTAAGATGTCTAAATTAGGTTAACTGTAGACTCAAAATTGGACCAATATGAGTGATTCTATACCCGGCTAAGTATTGGTTCTGCAATAACAGTTGGTTCCTGCCTCGCTTTTCATGATGACAGACAAGTTCACCATGACCTAACTAAGGAGGTTTAGAAGAAAGATGGAATTAACATGAATATTCTGGAACATGGAAAGAAATAAAGATAAAAGAGGCAGATAAGGGGCTGCTAGCTGCCCAAATGGAGGAATTTGAGTACCATAGGGTATTCCTCAGAGGTTATGGGGGAGGAGGTTACTGTGAGATTAACCAATGAATAATTGCAATGCCAGTAGTTTTGCAGAAGTTGCACTGTCCAATGACGTTATTTTCTCTAAAAAAAAATTTGATTTGCCAGCCAGTTTCCATCCCCATTCTCAGTTATAATTAGGAGATCTGGGTAAAGAATAACATCATAAGTACATGTAATTGAAATAAGGTTCCTGTGCAGGGTTGCTTGGGCTCATTCTCTATGACAGGACAAGGAGCTGAGCAACATGGGAGGACACCAGAGGAAAACTGCTGCTGAAGATGTACTGGGGGTGGTAATCTCTCACAGGTGGCCCAGAATCATCTGGAAATTCCCCAAAAATAGTTAGATGAAGTTGATGAGAGTTGGGTTGCCTAATCTGCTCAGCAACCATCATTGTGGTGACGATGATAAGTCTGTCCTGTATGAGTGAGTATAAATGTGAGCACAGGTATAAGTGCACCATCTGGAACTGATTCCTGCCCTGTGCCCAATGCGGAACAATAATAAATTGATTATAAGAAAAAAGAAAAAAAAATGTGGATGTAGTGAAACATGCAACATTTTGAGAGCTTTCAAGACTGGATAATATATATATTGTAATGGGCCGTCGTGTCCCCTGCTCGGCCAAGACGTCCCTTCTGCTTATGTTCCTGGGGAGCAGCCATGGTCTTCTCAGTACCTCCCCCGGGACGCTTGGTGGCAGCCTCCCTGGTTGATGATGATGCCTCAGTTTTCTGCAGGGTTTCATGGGAGATGGAGTTCTCCTCAACCCTGTGGGGACCTGGGATGGCCACGAGAGGGTGTGGCAGAGATCGTTAAGCCCAGCTGGTCTAATCATCTGCCCCACACGGGAGTGCAATTGGGAACAGGTGAGCGAGCGCCAGGAGCACTCCCGGGAGGGCCATAAAAGGAGCCAGCAACCACCACCCAAGGGCAGAATCGGGAGGAAAAGGACGAGGTTGCCTAAGAGGAGTGGTGGTGCCAGCAAAAGACTGTTGTGTTGACAGTAAGGTACTTTGGGACTGTGTTATATCTGTGGGGTTAATGGGGAAGACGTGCCCACAGGGGAAGAGTGTTTTGAGCTGTACTTAAGTGCTTGGGACTGTGTTATGCCTGTGGGGTTCACGGGGAAGATGTGCCCCACAGGTGAAGAAAAATAAAAGATTTCTGTTCTATTTATACGTGCCTCAGTGTGAATCAGTGCCGGGTCGGACGCTTATATAGTGCCTTATTCACTATATATATATATATATATATATATATATATATATATTGTCAGGGATGCCAGGGGCCATGACCCGGCCGGGACGCCATGAGGGACCGGATGTGGGTCTGCGCCCACCCTGGATCACGTGGGGGTCGCCTTCCTGGTTGCTTTGGGGGCCACGGGTACAGGGCATGGAAGCTCCACCATGTAGGGGCCCGTGGTCACCGCCAGGAGGCGCCCCAATGCCTTGGGGACCTGTTACCCCAGCACTTCCGCCACACCAGGAAATGCTGGGGGGAAGAATTAGGACGGCACCCGGAGAGCTGCCGGGAGGACAGCCGGCACTTCTGCCACGCTGGGGCGTGGCTAGAGGAGGAATGCCGGGAACACCTGGGGCTCATCTGGGTCATATATAAAAGGGGCCGTCTCCCTTCATTCGAGGCTAGAGTCGGGTGGAAGGAGGACGAGGCAAGAGAGAGGAGTGTGGAGGCGGCCCGAAGAAAGGCATTGTGGCCAGGACTGTGACTTTGGGGTTTGTGCACTTGTGGACTGTGGGTCTTAGTGACCATATATATTTGTAAATATTGTAAATAAACGTGTTTGTGGGTGACATGAACGTGTCTGCCTGTCTGTGTTCGGGTCAACTTCCACAATATATATAGAGAGAGAGAGCTCAAACAGTTCAAATCCATGAATTTTGCGTGAAGAATTATAGAATGTCAAGCTTTCTGAAAAGACAATGGAACATCTGCACATTCTAGAAGAATTATGATGGAGTTTTAGAGGACACTTTCTGAAGCAAACCATATCAACTTAGAAATGGAAAGTTCACTGAAGTAATTCAAAATAAAAATATCAATGAAAGTTGTTGATCTAGACTGACACAACAGAGTGACAGGCTGCAGTCCAGCTGACTAATAGCTAAGTTTAACAGTGAATAAAATAAGACATATGAGAACCCACAACTGACAAGCACTTTTTAAGATATGGCTATGGCAGTCAATAACCCAAATTAGATCCAACCATTTCATTAAAAACAGGGCACAAAAAACTGCAGTTCCAGTATTCTGTAGTAAACCAACATTGAATACTGGACAATGAAAAGATGTCACTAATCTGGTGACTCTTGTTTTTTTTCTGATTCACAATGCAATGAAAACAAGAATATAAGACAAAACTTCTGTGAGCCTATGGATCCATCATAGGTGTTACCTGTGCAGGTTAGTGTTGGTGGTGTCATGGGGTGGGATGTGATTTCATGCCACACCCAAGGTTTCTTGATATTAGCGAGGTAATACCTGATAGCTCGTGAAAATCTGAACATTTTTGCCAATCAGGTGCATAGGACAGTAAATATACCCTCCACCACTTACACCAGATCTCACTTTTGGAGAGCATCCATAAGGCACTCTTTTGACATCATGATGATTCAGTGCCCTGCAATGTAACAGCAAATGTATAATAATCTAGAAATAAGATATACTGATCAAAAGGCCATTTGGTGTAGTTAAAGTGGTCAAGAAAACTAAAGGATCTTGGGATGGATGCTATAATAACGTCAACCTAGAAATATCTCTACTTCATATTCAGCCATTACTGAACTAGAAAGCCATCACCAACTGTGCTATATATAATAAAAGAAGGCATAAAAACTATAAGTGGTAATAAAGTCAAAGAAGTGCCATTACATCGGGGGATTAATGATGGAGAGGCCCTGTATGGAGTTACTGCTTGAGACTGAACATTCTGTTCTTGCAGCACAAAGGTTTATATTGTTGGAATTGCTTATGGCTGTACTAGGCATGACCTCCATTTGGGGATAGAATTAAAGAGATCCACTCCATGCATTTTAACATTATATTCAGCATTATCCTTTGGCCAGTCATCTCTACAACTGAAGTTCCGAACCTGGCAAAGATGTAAGAGAATAAACTTGAACCAGAGGGAAAATATATTTATTTTCCCATTTGCAAGTAAAATATTTATCACAGCTGACAAAATGGACAAAAACACAGATGTAATTTAAGAAAATGATTAGTTAACTCTGTTAACATGTACACTTAAACCAACGCTGACCTGGCCTTGCAGCTGGCCTTTCATTTTAGCGCTACACCTCATTTAGATCAGAAACCTGAACACTAAATACAGGCTAGTTTTGTGGTGTGAAAAGGGTAAACATGGAGCAACATAAAAAAATAAAAAAGCAACAGTTTTCATCAATCCAAAGTTCATAATAATTGGATTTGGATTTGCCAAAGTAATCAAAGCAAGCATTAACAATTGCATTACTGGGAGCAGCATTTACATTTCAGAAACAAGTAATGTACATGGAGGGGACCCAAAAATACGCATAATTAAAGAAAAAAAAACTCAGAAGTTTCATTTTAGTCACCTTCAACATACTTCCCTTGAGATGCAACAATGTTTTGTTTTGGTAGGGTCCTAGGCTGACCCTATTCCACTTTATACTCTTTATTATGTAGACCTTAACAAATCCCCTACTCTTATCACACTGTCGGGTACTGTAGTTCAACAATTCCTCCATCCTTTTACATCTGTGACCCCAGGCAATTAGAAAGAACAGCAGAACAGGCAGGAAAAAGATTACATATTGTGATGCATGAGTTGATGTCTTGCACCCCAAAACATGAGGCTGAGTCTCAGCACTTTAGCAAAACCAGCTTTATTCTGCTTGAAATAGGAACAGCATGGTTTTTTATTGTAGCGGGATCTACCACTCTCCTATACACAGACACAACAATCAGGCAGGGTCATGGCCAAGTAATACTGTCCCCTGCATTAATAATGTTCCTTGCATCACCCATCGATGACAGGTGCTTATAGCGTGACCGCGGTCAGCTCGGATTCACTTTTGCGGTCAAGCCACTGCAGCACTGGGAGCCTATGGTTGCCCCGGCAACTGTCTCTTACAGATCAGGTGATCACGCTTCGGGAAGCTCTTCGGCATGTTGTCCCGTTGGGGGAGTCCCAAAACAGTTTAGAAAACCTACAATATTTATTCATGTATTATGCATCAAGTAGATTGTACTAGAAAACAAAAGCAAAATAAAGTGTGAACTCTAACAACCTGGTACTGTCAGATGTTTAGTCTTTTCCAGGCAGTCCATTTTTTGCGTTGCTTGAAGTGTTGGCCATAAGTCAGAGTGTTCTTGGATTGACTTTTCCTCCCTCTTGTCTTCTCTGTGATCAGCTTTCTCACAGATCTTATAAAGCTAATCTAGGTATGCTGCAGTCATTCCATCTCCAAGATAACTTTGCCCTTTTTTTTTTTTTAAGAGTTAAATTTCCTGTTTATGAAAAAGTGTTTTTGAGCTTATATGCTTCTCACATTAGAGTCAGGAGGTCATACTGAGGTGTGCTTCTGTATCTTAGAGATACTCGTGTGACATTATAAAAAGTTCATAAAACTAAAATTAAAACTTTATGTCACACTTCTGAAATCATAAATCTGAGCTAACACTGTGGAATGCTTGTATATCTAAGATGTGCATTATAGTAGAAACAATCAAAACCAGTGTCCATAGACGAGCAATATCTTTCACTCACAACATAGCAGAGCTAATTACACTTTCTACTGAAACTATCCTGAAACTAATTATCAACTAATTATAAAGTAAACACTAAACAAAAGTACAAAAAGTACTGAAGGTATTTCAGTAAAGAAAAGAATAAAAATCAAAAGATAAATTAGATATCTTTGTAAAAGTCAACTTTTAAAACATTACAAAAAAAGTTCTCCTCACTTCTCCAACAATTATGCTTCTCCAATTCCTGTTACCATTTGCCATATTTATCTTTGTTACTGTGTCTGCAGCCGCTAACGCTTTTTCCTGTATTTCTTCCATGGTAGATAATTGTCTTCTCTTTAGTCTCAAATTTAATTTTGGAAACGAAAAGAAGTCACTACATGATTGTAGAATAAATACCAGAAATACACACTCAATCAACTCAGCACAATGCCACTTGACAGACTGTCAGTCATCTGTCAGTCAGTCATTTTCCAACCCACTATATCCTAACACAGGGTCACGGGGGTCTGCTAGAGCCAATCCCAGCCAGCACAGGGTGCAAGGCAGGAAGAAACCCTGGGCAGGGCACCAGCCCACCACAGGGCACACACACACACTCACTAGGGACAATTTAGGATCGCTAATGCACCCAAACCTGCCTGTGTTGTCAGACTGATTAACTTAAATGTAGGCATACGACACCTAGTGGCATATTCAATAACTACACCCTACTCCTGTGCATTTGACCAATTCCAGGTATTTTTGGGGTTCCCCTCATATCATGTAACCTATGCTGCCTACCTACCTTAAGTTTGTTTCTATACTACCAACATTATTTTTGAACAGAAAAGCGTCTTCTTGTTATCTACCTGAAAATCTTGTCTTTTAATATGTAAGTTCCATCCAAGTGTACAAATAACAGCCATATTGTAGCTTAATGATGCAAAAACGGCTCGTCTGTTCTCAGCTGGCCTTAATCCAAACAAGACTCTCATAGGTCTCTTTTGAGCTAAGTAGTTTTCTGTTTCGCTTGCAACTGAATTCACACTTTATTAATTTTTTTTTAACTCTCAATATTGCAAAGGAAAGGAGAAGAGTATAACTGAGCTCAAGTAAATCTATTACAAAGTGCACTATTAAAGTCAGAGGTTTACATACACTTTGGGTGAATTCTTTAAGTCTCACTTAATAACCCCTCAACTGATTTCGTACTAACAAACTATAAATTTGACATATTATTAAGACATCTACTTTGTGCAGGGGAATAGCATTTGTTTTCCATCAATGTTTACAGGTAGACTATTTCACTTTTTATTGACTATATCACGATTCCAGTTGCCCTTAAATGGTTTAACTTGAGCCAAATGTTTTGGGTAGCCTTCCACAAGCTTCTTACAATAAGTTGTTGTAATTTTGGCCTATTCTTCCAGACTGAACAAGTATAACTGGGACAGGTTCGTAGGCCTCCTTGTTCACACACACTGTCAGTTCTGCCCACAAATGTTTGGTTGGATTGAGGTCAAGGACTTTGTGATGGACACTCAAATACCTTCACCTTGCTGTCCTTTTGCCACAACTTTGGAGGTATGCTTGATGTCATTGTCCATTTAGAAGACCCCCTTGTGACTTTAATTTCCTTTAAGCTTTTGAGATGTTGCTGCAGTAACACTTGTCTACCTGTTTCCTTCAGCATTTAAACAAGTACTTTGCTGTTGTTCTGGGATTGATTTGCACTTTTTTATGCCAAAGTACATTCCTCTCTAGGACGCAGAATGTTTCTCCTTCCTGAGTGGTATGATGGCTGTGATCCCATGATGTTTATACTTGCATATTATTGGTTACACAGATGAACGTGGAACCTTCATACATTTGGAAATTGTTCCCAAGGATGAACCAGATTTGTGAAGGTCTTGGCTGATTTCTTCAGATTTTTCCATTATGTCAAGCAAAAGAGGCAGTACGTTTGATAGTAGGCCTTAAAATATATCCACATGTTGACTCCAATTAGGCTAATGCTATCAGAAGCTTCTGACTTCAACTGTATGTAAATACAAGGTGAGCTCTTCTAGTTTAACTGGCTAAGAGACTTGCTTTCCATGCTAGACAGAAAATAAAGAACTTCAGTTCACATAAGGGCAGGAAGGATGCCAGCCTTCAGAAATCACCATTTACATTGTGTGCTGTGAGTTGGAGGAGGTAGCTGGTTGTCACTGAATGCCCAGCTTAGCAATGCAGAATGTAGAAGCATTCAATATAAACTTTTTACAAAAGTGTACAAGAGTGTAACTGATGTCATTTATCACATTTGAAATACTAAAATACCAGCTCAGCTAAAAGAGGTCTCCTTTTGTTCATTTGACTTGCTTTTCAACTTGCACAGTGAAGAATAGGAGGTTACACGCCAGTAACAGCATGGTGGGGGTGGCAGCTATCAGGAATAAAACTTTTACAAATTTGAAAAGACAACCAAAATAATAGGAGAGATAGATAGCAGTCAAAGCAGAAATGTTCATCTGAATGAAAAAAATGTGTCTAAGAATTAATCTTTTTGTTTTCCTCAAGACAGAACTTGTACAGTGACAGGAATTGTATGATGCATAACAGGCCCATTGGAACCATGTTACAAGTACATCAACTATACCTGTCCAAGGCATGGAGGACAAAATGAGGCAAACATTACACTCATTTGTTATTTATAATAATTTATCCTTCTATATTTCAGCTTCATCCATTTTTGGAGACACTGCACTCAAGGCACAAACAAGTAGGGTGCATACAATTTCTTTTTTGGACAAATGTAAAAAATTTGAAACACAATCATGCAGAAGTAATATAAGAAATGTCAATCAAGTTGACAGCATTTCTGTAGACTGTGAGATTAAACGTGAATACTGAGCGGAAACTCAGCTGAAAATGAAGAGAAATGAAAACTCCAAAAAACAAGTGAATCCCAGATGGTCCTAGGATTTGTGAGACAACAAGACTACCTCTAGCCACAAACAAAATAAGGAAAACTAGTGGAATGTAACAATAACCGGTTTTGTAAGTTTAAATACAACTGAATCTGTATCAATAGGTGCCTTCATCCTGTATTTTGGCTTCACTGGATGCCAAAAATGCACTTTGTAAAACATGAGTCTGCAACTGTTTTAAACTTTAATTTGAGTGTTGTACTGCTTTAAACGTTTTTTATAGTATTAAAATTAAAGTAATCCCTTACTGCTGAAAAAAGATCATTTTGATTGCTTTAAATCAGAATGTTACATCATCATACCTTGGTGACATGTTTTTCATTGAGGCCAACTTAAGGTAATATCAAATACATTGACATTTTGACACTGTCAGTACTTTGAAATTTTAGATATGCTTTTAGAATCAGGTTTAGAAAATGAATGGAAATTTCAACCTTTACCTTATGGGCTAAACGTCAACATACAATAAAACTTTTAAAAAAAATACTTTGATATTCTTAGAGGCTTAACTATTAAATGTCTTCTTGACAGGGTGTTTGCCATGCCAGCATTGGGCACAAGGTAGCAAATAGCTTTTAAAAAGACACCAAATCATCACAAAGCACACTCAATCACTCTGGACCAATTTACAAGTGACATTTAATTTAACATGCACATATCTGTTTAACATGTATGTAAAGGGATGTTGGAGCACGAAGAGAATGTGCAAGTACAATCCGAAAACAATTCAGGGTGGCATTTGAACCTAATGTTTTGGTGCTTTGAGGAAGTAAAATTAATTGTTGCTCTGTAAGTCTGCTGCCTAAGCAGTATTCATTCTTGACCACCAAGATAGGAATGTAACACTCTACTGTCTAACTTAAAACCAATGCTTGTTATCTAAAATGGCTAATAACATTTACATACTTATGCCTAAGTGAAAATTGCACAGATGCATATTTTTACCTTACTGTTTCATATCTGGGCAGCATGATACCACAGTAGTTAGCATAGGTGCTTCATAGAACCTGCTGTCTAAGTTCAGGTCCATTTCGAGGTCTGAACATACTCTCCAGGTAATGCGGCTGTCCTCTTACATCCACAAAACTGGACCCAGTATACGTGTGAGTGGAGGCTTGTGCATGAAGGAGTCTTGTGCTGTGCTGGCACCCTGCCTAAGCAGGTCAGGGATTATTATGTTTCTTTTTTTATATATATTTATATTTTATTGATTTTATTGAAATCACACAACATTCCATACAAATAGATCAACTTTACAAGAATAGGATTGAACACAAATCATCCCCCACCCCTGAGAAAGAGAGCATGGGCAGTAGAATAAAACTTAAGCCTAGTAAAAATAAGTACATAGATAAATTAATAAGTGAATATAGATGAATGGAGAAGAAAAAGCTTATTCTAAAATGTTATTGATTAGATCCTGCCAGGTTTTGAAATATTTCTGCACAGATTCTCTAAGTGAGAATTTGATTTTTTGATTATGTTTCACACCTCTGAAAGTGTGTAAGCATTTTGAACTCAATGAAGCATAATCTTTACAATTTAGCATTTAAAGTATGAATATACTGAGGAAAAAGTATGCCCCAAACACATACAGTATATGTAACTTAGACTTTCACATTAAGTTGTTCAGCACCTAGTATTTTCACCAAAGACAAACATCTCACACACTTTGGTTCAGGTGTTGGTATTCAAAAGAAAAAAGGGGGCAAACATGGCTGAGCAAGAATAGTGGATAACCTGAGTAAATCAGACAGATATTTCTGGCCCACTTTGCAACAATAGTAAAATGAAAAAAACACATTCAGTGTTTGTTTGTAAACTCTTACTGTAGTACACTATGCAAAATTATACAAATAGCATAACTCAAATAGCCACACAACCAAAAACAGATCAGTGACTTTAACTCCAAGCCCAAATTTGTGATTTTCCTTAAAGATTTGCCTTCTGACAAGAAGCTTCATTACCTGCATTCTTTGTGCACTTAACACCTTTTGTGGTTGAAAATAAACACCCATTTCCTTCAAGCTTAAAGGTAATGAAAGAGAAAATGTAAATGCATTATTCTTAAGTGGCAAGATGGATGAGTGATTAGCATCGTTACCTGGTAGTGCCAGAGTTCTAGGTATGAATTGTGGCTTGGGTATTGACTCTGTGGAATCTGCCCTTCAGTCCATTATGGTGTTAGGCTTACTCAGTTAATCTAACATACACGTGTTTCTGAAGATGAAGAAAAACCAGAGTTACCTGGATGTGAGTTGGAATCGGCTTGGGTGTCAGATACTGCAGTTTTCACCCTAGACGTGCATTTTAGGATAACTGACATCTCTATATTACCATGCCCTCTGACAGACTGATGGCTTATCATGGGTTGGTCCTGCCTTGCACCATTCAGTCATGCCATGTAATGGAAAAACAGGTTCAGGAAACTGACCAATTTTATATAAATCTTAACTTTTTGAGTCTTATTCCCCAGAAGTCAAAACAATTCTGCATTAGCACAGAGTTTCTTTACACAAATTTGGAATTGAACTAAAAAGCACTGAAGCTTGACTGTGGGTAATGTCATTGATTGCTTTACATAATGACTTTACTAGGAGAGCCATTAAATTTTAATACTATTTTGATAGACAATTTTTGGGATCTAGCCTGTGAAATATTACTTGCAGTAAATTTACATTACTATATTTATTACTGATTAGGGCAGTTTCAGCTTTAATTGAGTGCACTTATCAAAAAGTGAGGTTGCGGTATGTCTAACATTTTCACGGTCATCCATTCACAAGAGAATTATGATGCACAAGAGAGCATTTCTGTTGTATCTCTTACACATTCAGTAGGCTTTATCTGTGTTTAGAGCTAATTAACAGAACATCTGGCCAATACCAAAATGCCCCGTTTCACTAAAGAGAATCTAATTGTACGGCAGACTGTGCAGCATTTTAAACTAATAACATAAAAAAACACTCAATGTTAACAGTTTATTTCAGGAAAGGAGACCAAACGAAACCACTTGATGCTAATAAGTATGTGAATCATTCAAATACTTGGATGACATACTTGTTTCATAAAATGTGACCTAATGTTTATTGTTAATATTGTAGTTAAGAGAATTCAGCAAATTGGCAGTGCTGGAAAGGTCACGGGTTTTCTTGAACATCTAAAGTGAGATTACCATGATTACGCCTTTCTTCCCTTAGAATATTGGTTTGATATTTAATATTAGGTTTTGAATAAACAGGCTTTTCTTTAGTTGTTGAGAATAGGTAGCTGGAGAGAATAGGTTTCTTTCATTTTTTTGGAGAACAATAAAAGGGTTTACTAAAATAAAGCACAGTTCACCTGTGACGAGCATTGTCCATTTAACACCCAAGGTTGAATTTAGGCACTTTTGAGAGATTTCAAAAGCCAGGAGGTCTATAGATGAAAACTATCTTTTATTAAAATAATGCAATAGACAAAGGAGGGGTTAACAGAAGGATTAACTGAAGTATCAAACAAACGAAAATCAAAGCAAGTTCTCTGAGACTGCTAAAACCAGTAGAGTCGCCCTGTCCATTACCTGGGATTACAGCCCATCTATTAGTCCTCCCTTGTTTATTACATTCTAACATAATTCTTTTAGCTTAAAGGTGAATCATGTACTCCAGAACACCTTTGCAAATTAAGGGCAAGTGCATTTAAGAGTGAAACCAGGAAGTTCTGCTTAACACAAAGAGTTGTGGGAATCTGGACTGTACTGCCAAGCCATGTAGTTGATGCAAAAACCTTAACAACTTTTAAGAGGTATATGGATGAGATAATAGGACAGACTGACTGGTCTCCTCTCTCTTGTAAGATTTTTTTATGTTCTTAATGGATGACAGGCCCAGTTTCCACTTCAATTTTTCTCTTCCAGTACTTTGTCCTCTTGGCTCTTTTCCTTCTGTCATTTGAGTTCTTGCTATAACTCACCTTCTGGCTGAATCTCTAATGATGTGACTGGTGGGAGCTTTTCAGCCAAGTTAAAGACCCACTGGCTCACTTCTAGGGTCAGGGCTAACTGCTGGAACCCCCGGAGCCATACTCAAAAAAATCTAATTAGTGACCCCTGGTGTTCCTGCAACCTTAAAATTGCCTGTCCATCATAATCCCCAGCGGAAAGCCATGGAAAATGTAACAGGCTTTCATGCTGTCACCCACTGGGCACTTCTTTATAATTACACTATATACCCCATTGTCCATAATTATGCTGTTGTGTTCCTGAAATAATTGTTTCATGGGTATTCACTATGAGTACACACAATAACCCCCTTTTATGCTAGTCCTCCTATTTCACTGTCAAGACAATATATATGTTGCTCCAGTCAAATTTGCCTTTTTAATTATTAGCTATTGGGCACTACTTATACTCCAAAGAATCACTTATATCTTGCAACTATGGATCTGACCTGTCGCCTCAACAGTAGAATTCAGTAGCTAAAGATTATACAAGTAAAGGTCAAAAGGTATAAAGTAGGTCAAAAAGCACACAATTTTAAATAGTTGTCTTATATTTGTTCTCAATATCAATGTAATTAGCATGATAGTTTTGTATGCAAGTTGACTTGAAGAAGACACAGAAATCTGATTTTTTAACACTAAGTGCTCATAGTCCCATGGGATGCTAATATGTCACCTAGAACTGATTAAACAAGACTCTCTTCACTCATTCAAAAATGCTCTGGCAGCTGAGAAGGCAAAACGTTTCATAGTTTCATTCTTCTTATCACTAGTTTTATAGTAAACAATCAATACCGTATTGATTTTCATTCAGTACATGAGTAGTGAGTGACCAACATTTAGAGAACAGCATAGAGTATTACAAATTATTAAAATTGTAGAACTTTTTTTTTCTAAAGTGTGTGTTGAGACACATCAACTGTGCTTGTGGAGTAATAATTACTGGAAAAATAATGTTTATAATAAACGTAGACAGATGACATTTTCATGTAGTAGTAAGAACCATAATAATTAAGAAAGAAAATCCGCAAAGTTATACACATACAATGTTAGCCCGCATTATAATTGAAATAATAAAAAAATGCATCTGTAATGACAAATAGAGCATAACAAGTTTCCCCTCCCAGCTCTCAGATACTAACAGAGCATAACAACGGTACTCTAATAACGAAGAGCTTCACAATCAGTTGCCATTCTGCTGTGCTAGGACTTTTAATAAATGAAACATATCTGTCTGTGGGCAGCATGGGTGTTTAGTGGTTAGAGCTGCTGCTTCTCCGACATAGGAACATGGCTTCATTGGGGTTGATGACTAGGTGTGTGACGTTTGCATGACCTCCCTGTTTGAATGAGGGCTTTCTTCAAGTACTCTAGTTTCCTTTCACATCTCAGTGCTAAGCTGAAAGCATTAGTATACTCAAACAGGTGTGCATCCCATCCAGAACTGAGCTCTGTCTTTGTATTCCATGATGTTGTCTTGAAAGTGGATATATAGGTCTTTACTTTATGACGCTTGCATTGCCTCTCAGAAAAGAGTGGGTATGTGGAATATGCAGACATAAAATGAGGAAATAAAGCCAGCTGTGATTAAAAAAAATAAAACAACTAATTAAAGAAATTAAGAGATATAGAAAGTTTAAATAGAATGCTTTGCCTCTTATAGGTATGAAATTAGTAATGTACTTGCTGCTTCAGCACCAAAGAGAAACTCTGGTCATCTCTATGGCAATTTTATGCCTTATTGCTCCATGAGACAAATGTAGAAAATTATACCAGACTATTTCATTATTAACTAATTGTGATTGGCAGCAGTCAATTAATTCAAAGAGATAATATTCAGTAGCAATCCTACTTTAACACACATTCAGAAACACTTCTGTTGCATTTACTGTTCTAGCTTGGTTTGCTAGTGATACTTAAGTGGCCGACTTTTGTAGTGTTTTCTGCGGAGGATGTGACTACTTTAAGCTTGACTGAAAAAATGAAATTCTTATTTCGACTCTCTATATATTTATGTGTAGAACATGAAAAGATTGTGACAAGATGTGTACAGCCTTCCATCGTCAATGAAAACCCAACAGCACTAAGTTCTTTTGCTATGCAAAATAGACTCATTCACATTATTAGCGGGACAAATTAAAATCAAATTATGAAAACAAAATAACACCAAATAAATAAAGATTAGTGTGTCCGAGCAAATAACAAAAACTTTGGAACTTTGGCACTTAAAGCAGCAGTTATCCAAGATATGACATGGTTTGAATAATTTAATAATTTCCGCAGCTGAGTTAATAAGCATTCTTAACAGACTTATAGATTACTAGCACTTGATAAACTAGCCATAATAGTTTTGCTCCCATTATTTGGTTTGCTAAAAGATAAATTAAGTTTTAAAGAATTAGTGCTGTTGTAATTACTTATTGATTTAAATCTCTATTTTCCTAGAATTCTTGAAGGTTTCAATTATTTCATTAGGTTTTACGTATATTACATATGAAACCAGCATTGAGTATAAAATGGCAATTCCTATCTGTGTTAGAAAAGTAAATCAACCAATAATTTTAAATATAACAATGCAATGAATATAATTATAGAATGATGTTAAATTCCAGAAAGCAATAAAATGAAAAATATAAAGAGGAAATCCCTTAATGAGTCACAAGGACAGAATACAGATGTGAAAATTTACAATACAGCATGTGTGTATGTTGCTGGTTGTTGTACTATTTTCTGTGAATGCTTTTATAGTGCCTTAATGATCTTGTTTGTTATACTTCAGCCCAAAATGGTGATGTAACCATCAACAAGGCTATCATTCATTCATACATTCATTATCTGAAACTGTTATGTCGAAAACGACATTGCAGAGAACCTGTCTTGGCAGAATCAAGTGCAGACCGTCACAGGACACACATACCTCAATGGTGACATTCGTTATAATGAAGATCATTCTTCTCTATGAAATGTCACTAATATAGGAAGTGCAAAGCCATAGACACCTCAACTTAAAAAGCAGCATGTATGTAAACAAAGACACTCAGTAGGAGATATTATAGTGAAACCTTAAGTAAATAAACAACTAATAAGGCATGTAACACATTAACAGTATATTGAAACAAACAGCATTAATTTTTATATAGCACCTTATATAGTGGACCCCATCCTGAAGCGCTTTACAACAATACAGCTAGACTGCTAATATTTTTACAATTAGATATTAGGCAGGTGATATGTGACCAAGGGTTCTTAATGATTAGCCAATGTTGGATTAACTTACACTTAGAGGTTTAAATAAAATTTCAGTTGGAAAAACTTAACTCTCTTCTTGCATTGCAATGCTTAGCAGATTTACTTTTATACTCTTCATTTCAATTGAAACATCAGAGCAGGATTTAAGCAAAACATCATATTGTTTCAAATCCAGAAACAGAATACCTTCAGTGACAGTGAAGTGTGCCAAATGTACTTCGACTTGGGAGAACGAGAGCATCTGTTCTTCTCGGTTGCCAATGTATGGGTCAAGTCATTCAGTACTTTCCACATACGTAGATTCACATTTGTGCAGTTAGAAAAAAAAATGAAATTAATGCACATGATTCATTCAGAGAGATGGCTGCGTAACTACATAATTTAAGTCCATGTTGACTGTGCAAATATTATAAACAAGAAACACAGATGCTTTTGTGGAGGAGCAGAAATGCGCATGTGTAGGCTGTGTGGAAACAGCTTACAGTAAGCGTGATGGACAATTATTTGCTTTATGTATGTTATAATCTTTTGGTTACTTGTACATTTTTTTTTATTTTTCATAAGATTATTACCATCTAATTTTATTTTTGCATTATTTTGATGATGTCATTGTGGCGCTATTTTGTACCGTATTTGAATCGCATTCATCATCATTATTTTTCAGGTTTCTGCATGGCTGCAGCCATGTTGTTTATGGTCACTGTGCTCACTGCAGATCACAACACATTGTTAGATCATAGCTTCCCCAGTATACAAAACGGCAGAGTGCTGACTTCAGTGTCAAAGCCTGGGATTAAAAATACACACTGGTGGTGAAGAATTGTGATTATTATAGTTTGGGAAAGGTACCTTAATTATGGTTAGGAACTCTCACTCTCATTAGTTGACTATGCTGTGCTAATTAATGATCCTCTACCGTCTGTTACCAAGCAGCAGAGCGATGCCATTGCATTCTCAACTTCTTATGATCTAGGGCACAAATAGGTAGTATGCAGAGTATGTCTTACATGGTGTTTTACTCCCATATTTTGCTTTTTGACTCCTAGGAATATTTTGCTTTAGTAAAAATGCATGAAAAATGTTAGTCCAAAAACAAGTTTAGCCTTCCTCCTCCAAACAGCTTGTTGCTTCCAGGCTCCTGACCTTTCAGGATGGCTGTTTGCAGTGTTCATCTTGACACATTCTGTTGTCAATCAGTTTGTTAAATTGTACATTTTTTCTGCCCTTAGAGACTAGTCTAATTCAAGTAGGGGCTCAATTCAGGATTGATTAGGGCCGGCTCTTGAGGGCGCATCTGCTGCTTTGGCTTCTTTTTGCAGCGTGGTGAAAATGGCTGAATACCATGAACAATTTTACTGTTTAACCCACCTATCACAATTTTGGGAACTCATTACAGTATGTTCTATGCTCCTAGCTAACAAAACCTATTGCTTATTGTATGCCAGATGCCAGGATTGCATAAACAACAATGTGTTTTCCAAGCGGAGGTTATTCTGTTTGGGTGCCATCTCTACTAAATGAATCTTAGCTTTTCCTTGGAAATCTCTTGACTCACTCTCTGTGAACTTGTGGAAATCCTCTTTCTTTAATCTAATCTTTCTTGAACTTTCAGCAGTAGGGATCAATGGATCATCTGGCTCCAATATAAAAATGTAGTAAGCTGCTGTGCATTTAGTTCAGAGCTATTTGGCGGGGATGGAGTGGGGGGATCCAACCATGGGATTAATGTCATGGCATCAATCTTAATCCTTAATTCTTTCCTTTTTTTATTTGTCTCTCCCCTCTGGGGCACACTGTGGCTGTCTGGCCTCATTCACCAATCTACACAGGCTTCAGCAAATTTTAATCCCATATGGACCCCTTTCTACGGGGCAATTTTGGGAAGGTAGATGAGGAGCTGGGTGCTGTGAGGTTTCTGTGTTAGAACGTTGATAACAACATTTATTTACATAGCACATTTTCATACAAATAATGTAGCTCAAAGTGCTTTACATGATGAACAAAGAGAAAAAAGACAAAATAAGAATTAAAATAAGAGAACACTAATTAACTAATTAATTAACTAATTAACAGACGGCTGGAGAAAAAATAAAATCTGCAGGGGTTCCAGGCCATGAGACCGCAGAGCCCCCTCTAAGCATTCTACCTAACATAAATGATCAGTCCTCATTGTATTCAGGGTTCTAATGAAAGGACTTGATGATGACTGTCACGTGGACATCTGGCCTTTAATCCATCAATGTAGGGATATCATGGTGCTTTGATTAGGTGGTGGTGGCGCAGATTCAGTAATTGCAATGAATGTAATTATAGAATGATGTTAAATTATAGAAAGCAAACAAATGAAAATATAAAGAGGGTTCCTATATGAGGTACAAAGACAGAATACGGATGTGGAAATTTGCAATATATCTATATGTTGCAGGTTGTTGTACTGTTGTTCTGTGAACGTTTTTAATGTTCCTTAGTTATCCTGTGCTACTTACTACAACACAAACCGTGATCTAACCCTTGACAAGGTTATCATTCATGCATTCATTATCTGAAACTGCTTAGACCAATACAATTTCACAGTGAACCAGAGTCTGCCTTGGCAGCCTCGAAAGAAGGACATCACAGGACACACATACCCCAATGATGAGGTTAGGTACAGTGTACATCATTCTTTTCTATGGAATATCAAGAGAAGAATAAAAAACAGCATTAATATAGGGGGATGCCAAAAACACCACAATTTAAAAAGCAGCAAGGATGTAAACAAAGAAGACACTCAGTAGGAGATACTACAGCTCAGATTTGAGTGAAAACTTAAGTACCTAAACAACTATTAAGGCTGGTAACACATAACAGTACATTCAAACAAACAATATTTACACACAGTTGGGTTCCATAGGTCGTTGTTGTCTTCTGTGGTTACAATTTGTTTTTCTGTGATTCCTCATTATTTTTCTGCATATTGAAGAATAATTTCTTATCACAAATAAAAAGAAATGTTTTTTTTTTATTTCTTTGTTTTTACATGTTTACTGTTTTCCTCTGTCATATCACAATCAGCTCAATTTGGTTAATTTTTCATGGGCCCCATTGTTTTGTACATGAGTTTTCATGAGTAATGAAATTATGTGTATTTTACATGGGCACTGCTGTTTTGTGAGTTTTTGGTCACTAGGAGGCTGCATATTGCTGGGTAGGTGATGTATACTCTGTGTGATATCATGTTATAAAAGATGTCTGCACAGCCTGAAACATGTCTAAACTTTGTTGTAAAATAAAGGAAAGATCTATTAAGAGAACACAGCTTTTGAGCACTCCTTTAGTTTGGAAATTCTGGTATTCTGTATTAACCACAAATTTTGCAAACTCATTTGAAGCTGACATATTTAGACAATGTCTGACCACTTTTATGTAATGTCACTTAAATCAGTGCCCCTTTAAAAAAATAAAATGGGTTCTCTTGGACTTAATGGAAAGATTCTGATAGTGTTGACAGCAGAAAGTTTTAGCAGCATGTGCACTTTATGTCTGCTAAAGTATGGGAGCCCTGACAGCTAACAGGCTTGACAGATTCCTGAGAATGACAATATGACAATATGCTCCTACCACTACACAAAAATGCATTCAACATTATTCATTACTCTCTCTCTTTCCATGTCCAATGCAGATGTCAGCTATCATGGGCTTCTCACCTGTCTCTTTTCCTTGCCATACTAAATATCTCATGTTGTTCCCAAACCATCTCACACTTTTTCTACTGATGGTGTTACTCTGCTTTCCTCTTGCTCTCTTTATATTATTTTTGCCCAGCAATACAACACTAGCAATGCCTTCAGCTCTGATGATGTGTCCCAAATGCTTTAATTGTCTGTTCTTCATCACATCTAGTAAATGCCTTTTCACCTGTGTTCTCATTTATTATTCTAAGAGGACAGTTCTGGACATGTTTTCACTTATTGTTAAGTGTTACATAAATAAAAAGACAACTTGTTGTATTAGCATGGTATCTGTTTTTACTTATTATCTCTTTAAAGAGAGCCAGCTATTTATTATGAAGCATATGATGAAAGCACATGATCTGGATATCGATTAAAATTTGTATCAATACAAGAGATCAAGAGTCAGAAACAGTGACTGAACCAACTTTGTGGTTTAAAGTGAAATACATTACCCACTAGGCCAAGAAGTATTTAATAACCTCCAAAAATGACACATCCATAGTAGTAAAAAATAAGCAGTAAAACAGAACACAAATGTTTGCCATGGTAAAAGAAAATGAAAAGTGTACTTAATCATAGATCAGAAGTTTAAGTATAAATGCAGCTGGAATTTACGAGCAGAGCTTACAGGCAAGTTCAAGGAATTTGGCTTCTGTCATTATGTTCTGGTGTTGAAAAAAGGTGGAAAATGGCTAGTACTGGCAAATGTACATTCGACAGTTGAGCCTCCTGGCATATCCAGGCTGCTCACTGCCACATTATAGGGCTGATTAATACCATCAAAAGGATACAGTCACAGATTGGTGAGCATGGGAGAGCATTGGTTATATAAAATGAATGTTATCATAAAGAGCATGAATGTTATACTGCATTATGTTTAGGTGTTCCTTCCATTTTTGATATTAGTCATTTTTTCACTTATATTTACCATGCCGTCATTTACTATTCTGTTTTCAGTAACAGGCACCACCATTTTGTGTTTGTTAAAAGTTCTTAGTTGGCAGTAACAATGGCTGTTGTCATCTATAATTTCTGGGTTTTATGATGTGTGATAAGATTGAGTAATTTCTATCTAAGATAATGGTGCTGTTGGCCAAATTCCTGAGTAAATTAAATTTTTAGATGTAAATGGTGTTTTTCTACTTGCTTTATATTTTGACTTTTTCTTAGTATTTAGATGACAACTCTTTGCAGATTAAGATTCTCTCTCATCTCCTGATGATACTATTGTAAAAAATGCCCTACCTTCTCCCCTTTTTCCTATGTGACACATGTTATAGATGAATAATAATAATTCTTTACATTTAAATAGAGCTTTTCTCACTGCTTAAAGTGCTTTGCGTAATGAGTGGGAAGCCACTTCAACCACCACTAATGTGCAGTGTCCATGTGGATGATGCAATGGCAACTATTTTTGTGCCAGTATGCTTACCACACATTAATTGCTAAATCGTGAAAGGGTGAGAGAGAAAACACATTAACCTTCTGGTAAAAGCTGAGAGGGAGCCAAGGTGAGAAAAAAACTGTATTCCAGAAATAGGTAAAAAAACATAGCATAACTTTTAAATTTCACAAGAAATAGGAAGCAAGAAAAGAAACATAGAGAAGATCAAAATGAAATAAGTAGCAAAGTTAGCAAAATCAAAGAATAAACCAGAAATACTAATAAAAAAAATCAAAAACCATGCAGTCAGAAAAAAATTCAAAGGTCTAAAAATCTAGCACCAAAACCACCCATTGATTAATTTTCAATAGCCTTTTTAATTATAACTGTATCCTAGCAGCACTGGGGCACAACACAGGAAACAACTTTTGATCAGATGCCAGTCCTTTAGACTATCATACCAGTGACTACCATAACAAAAACATGAAATCTCAATAACCAGTTAGGCATAATGCAAGAAAACATACTCATGAATTTTAATTATCCCTACTCCAACAATCACATGACTGCAACATAACAGATGTTTCCAAGCAACTCAATGAAGTGGGCAAAGTCCACAAAATATCCTGACAGATACCTGTGAAAGTTATTAACAGTAAACTATATTGATTTAGTAGATAACCACAAATCAGAATGCTTTAGAAGCAGTTTCACATATGGGTGATAAATTTGGAGAGTAACAATCCAAGAGGACAATGAGAAAAAGATCTGTCACTCAACATATCAGAAAAGGAGTGGAAGGTAGCAATGCAGAGAATTCACTTGAGCTCCATATGCGCAAAGCATACAATTATTCAACTCAGAATTATATATCAAGCACATCTGTCTCGCTTAAAACAGTCCAAAATGTTTCAAGGGCAAGATCCAACCTGCGAACGCTGCAATCAAGTCACAGCCTCACTGGGTCACATGCTTTGGGCCTGCACCAAATTAACACCATTCTGCACAAAAAAAAATTAATTACCTTTCAGACAATCCCTCCTAACCCATTAACAGCTGTGTTTGGTGTTCTTCCAGATGGGTGTAAAGTGGAGAAGGACAAACAAACTGTGATTGAGTTCACTACACTTTTGGCACGCAGACTTATTCTGCTAAACTGGAAGAATCCTAACACTCCTCTTTTAAATCAGTGGGAAACCGATGTGTTATACTATTTGAAATTGGAAAAAATCAAATTCTCAGTTAGAGGATCTGTGCAGAACTTTTCCAAAACCTGATAGGATCTAATCAATAACATTTTAGAGTAAGCTCTTAAAGCACTGAGTTGCTCTGCTCCCCAGCTTTGGAACTCACTACCACCTGAGCTTAGAAATATTGAATCATTTTCACTTTTCAAATCTAAACTTAAAACTCATTTGTTTAAGTCTGATTTTAACTTTTGCATTTTACTTTTGTTTATAATCTGTGTTTTGTCTATTGTTCGGTGTCCATTGAGTGTTTAGAAAGGCGCCTACAAATAAATAAAATGTATTATTATTATTATTAGAACTACTGTATATGCAAAAAAACTATTATATACAATGCAAAAATAAAGTCACTTCATTTAGGAGCTAAAATGACTGATAGTTTCAATAAAAAAGTGGTTACTCACTTAGATAACAGAACTAGCTATTTTTGACAGAGCAGCACAGATCCTTTAAAACCTCATATGATCAATCAAAGTAGTAGACACACTCACAATTACCATTATGCAGAGCAGCTTGCTAGAAATATTAAATTGTGTTACTGTCCTATTTTACAAATCTAATAGAAAGCAAAAGGAAAAGAATAACTGCTTAGAAAATAATATTGTGCTTTGCCAGCATGTCTTAAGTAATATTTCTTTTATATCTTTTCTTGAAAGTCTGCAAGTATTTCTTATATTTAGTAGTGATTTAACCCCAATAAATATTCAGTGAAGCGAGTTTGAGCCATCTAATACTGATATTTAAAACTTTTAGAACAACATCTTTAGTAATGATCACTTAAACTGTTTTAAAACATTTTCCCAGTTTAAGAGATGCTCATGATCCTCCCACTGGAATTCAACACTGAATTAAAACCCATGTGTGGACAGACATACTGCATATTTATTACATACAGGCTATGTAGGATCATTGTTAATTGCCATTTACAGTGCATTCAATACCATTTGCAGATAGGCTAATCCAAGTGACACGGGATATGAGATTTTATTTAAGTTACAGGGCTGAGAAGCAGAAAATAAACAGATCAAAATAACAGAATTCTGAAGCAGGCATTGTATTCCAATAACCATTTTAAATTGTCACACATCAAGTGAGACAACCTGAACAGCTATAATTGATCTTTCCTGAGGATCACTCTCGCCATTCGATTAAATGACAAACATCTTTGCATGCTTAGGAGAAGGGATTGGCTTACACCTCATTAAGCAGGACTACAGTATATGGTGGTTCTTGGATGCCACTCCAGTCTATGAAGGTATAAGCCACATAGTGTGAAGAATAAAAATTCAACATTTTATTCTGAACATGTGTATATATCAAGCAAGCTAGAAGAACACAAGAAATCCACATATATGGCTCAATCTAATTAAATTTTATTATTACTTTGTTTTTGGCTGAAGCGTTTATCTAAGGTGACGTACAAGATGCAGTTGGATTGATTACATATACATTTTTTAAAAATGGAAAAATGAATTAGCTTGATCAGGGTCTTAGATTGAGCAAGTAGTGGACACTGAACCAATGATATTGTGGTCTGAAGTTTAAAACCTTAAGCACCTTTTAGCATTTATTTAAGGCATATCAACTACCTTCTAAGTCTAATTATGTTGTTAGACTTAAGTGCAGCACTTGACACCATTGACCATTCTATTTTACTGCACAGGCTAGAAAATTATGTTGGGCTTACAGGCACTGTGCTCGCTTGGTTTAGTTCTTATTTATCAAATCGATTCTAATATGTACAGAAATGTGCTGAGAGTACTCCATCATTATACACAGAAGTTCAATATGGTGTCTCGCAGGGCTCAGTACTGGGACCTTTACTATTCTCAATTTACATCCTTCCACTGGGATCTATCATTAGGAAACATAATGTTAATTTTCACTCGTATGCAGATGACACCCAGTTATACCTTTCATTTAGATCAAATTATGTTTCTCTGATGTTGTCTTTAATTAGTTGTGTTAGTGAATTAAAGGACTGGATGAATGAGAACTACTTGTCTTTAAACACAGATAAAACAGAGATGTTAATTGTTGGAGGGAATGACGTTGATCACAACAATATTCTGTCATCATTTAACTCAGTTGGAATCGCCATTAATTTTACTGAATCAGCCCGAAATCTCGGAAGTTCTCTTTGACTCTAGCATGTCATTTAAAGTACATATTACAAAGTTGTCCAAATCATGTTTCTTCCATCTTAAAAATATTAGGAAATTAAGGCGCTTCTAAATAAACAGGGTTCTGAGAAATTAATTCATGCATTTATTTCTAGTAGGATTGACTACGGTGCGGTGTTCACTGGATGTTCAAACTGTTCTGTATACAACCTCCAGTTAATCCAAAATGCTGCTGCAAGAATTATTACAAGAACAAGAAAATACGAACACATAACTCCAGTTTTTAAATCCTTACACTGGCTCTCGGTTAAGTTTAGGGCAGATTTCAAAAACCTAATTTTAACATATAAACCATTAAATGGCCAAGTTCCGGCTTACTTGTCTGAACTTATCATGACTTACAAACCAGAGCGCACATTAAGATCTCAAGATGCCGGTCTACTTATGATTTCAAGGATTAATAAAATAACAGTGGGAGGTGGAGCTTTTAGTTACAGGGCCCCTAAACTGTGGAATGGTCTACCTGCTACAATAAGAGATGCCCCTTCGGTCTCAGCTTTTAAATCCAGGCTGAAGACTCACTACTTCAGTTTAGCATATCCTGACTAGAGCTGCTCATTTACTGTACATACTGCATCTCTGTTGTTAGTCATTAGCACTAAAACATAAGTAACATGATAGTTACAATTTGATACTAACCCTCACCTATTCTATTTCTCTTCTTGGTACTCAAATGTGGCACTTGGTGCCATGGCCCACCTGCCAAGTTGTTGTGCCCGCTTATGGTAAAGTCACCCCGATGGAGGATCGCTGGAATCATGGGAAAGAGAGGTCCTTTCATCGGATTGGCTGGCCCAACACTGTTTCAACTGTGGAATGGCCAAATGGGGTAGGCAGCTTGATGGATGAGGTCTCCAGGATTATAAACAAATCCAAATCATATTATGTGATGCCATCCATTGTTATGTACTTCTAAAATTTTTATTTTTATACTGTATTGAGGTTTTGTTCTGTTCTGTGTATTGTATTGTATTGACCCCCTTCTTTTTGACACCCACTGCACACCCAACATACCTGGAAGGAGGTCTCTCTTTGAACTGCCTTTCCCTAGGTTTCTTCCATTTTTTCCCTACTGGGGTTTTTTTGGGAGTTTTTCCTTGTCTTCTTAGAGAGTCAAGGCTGGGGGGCTGTCAAGAGGCAGGGCCTGTTAAAGCCCATTGCGGCACTCCTTGTGTGATTTTGGGCTATACAAAAATAAATTGTATTGTACTTTCCTAACATAGCACCTTTACCTTCTAAGCTAATACAGTGGAGCACTTTAAAACACTGCTGAAAACACATTACTTTAACATGGCCTTTCTATAACTTCAATTTAACTTAATTTAACTTAATCCTGATACTCTATATGTTCAATTTCCTCATAATAACTATTCAGGGTAGCTCTACAATCCGTACTGACCCCTACTCTCTTTTCTGTTTCTTTTTCCGGTTTCTTTGTGGTGGTGGCCTGCGCCACCTCCACCTACTCAAAGCTTCATGATGCTCCAACAATGATGGATGGACTAAAAGGCAGAATTCTACGTGACCATCATCATCAAGCCTTTCCGTGAGAACCCTAAATCCAAAGAGGACTGTTTCATTTATGTTAGGTAGAATGCCCAGTGGGGACTGGGCGGTCTCATGGTCTGGAATCCCTACAGATTTTATTTTTTTTTCTCCAGCCGTCTGGAGTTTTTATTTTGTTTTTTCTGTCCCCCCTGGCCATTGGACCTTACTCTTATTCGATGTTAATTAATGCTGATTTATTTTGTTTTCATATTGTGTTTATTTTTCTATTCTTTATTATGTAAAGCACTTTGAGCTACTGTTTGTATGAATATGTGCTATATAAATAAATGTTGTTGTTGTTGTTGTTGTTAAGCAGCCCCCATGTCCTCAAACACTTGTCCTCGGTCTTTTGTACCTGTTAGCATTCACCCATACTGTCAAATGTTTTCGACATATGAAAACAAACACACAAGTGCCACCCTGGGACTCCTAAGAATAAAATGTGTCAGCATTCTCTTAACTACCAGCAGGTTCTGCATAATTTGTTTTTTTTTTCTAGCATTATTTTCTGTAGCATTATCCAGTGGTTCATCCCTACAAATGAAATTGTTTAGGGAAAAAAATGATCGAAATATCAGAGTCATTTTAGCTCTCTTTTAACACCTGGTAAACAAAAACACTCACAAACCAGTCTCAGCATACTTCTAAATATGGAGCTTATACTGCAACTTTTACTAAACAATTATGAGTTTCAATCTGTTCTCCTATACAGAGCTGTGCAAAACAGTAATACAGAATTCCAATTAAAACAGAACATGTAAAAGGTGTTAAAAAAAAAAAAAAAAACTAGTACAAAGATTTTACTCTTTTCTCTTCACATATTGTATTTGTGCATCAGAAAAAACACTTTCCAATGAATGTGCGAAAAAGTATATGTTAATATTAGTCATAAGAGAAATGTTAATAATTTTTGGATTTTGACCATAAAACTACTAATAAAATTAAAACTACTCTGTTATTTACGTAAACTACAAAGAAGAGTGGCAGGTTGCAGATTTTGCATATGGAAGTGCTAAAGAACAAACTTAAACAGCATGTCCACCACTGTATCAAAGGGCACAGGGTCTGTAGGTTGAAATCTCGAAATCCCAATGAAAGTTACAGTTAATTCAATACACCATAAAGATTATGTGTTTAATAGAGATCTGCTTCTGCATATTTGTAGCCAAATACCTATTTACATGCAATTTTTAACTGGGGCAAACTTTTGGGCAAAAAAAAATTTGCACAGAGCAATGCAGTATTGGTAGTGATAGTGAGGTCATGTTTATGGTAGGCTAGCTCTGCATGTCAGTTTCTTCATTATACTCTACATCAGGGGTCCTCAGTCATGGCCCTGGAGGGCCACAGTGGTGGCACTAGTTCCAACTAGTTTCCTATTCAGAAGGCAGTCCTTGCTGATAATTAAATTTAGTATTTAACTATTTGACTTGTTAGAGCTTTCATTCATCCAAGAGACATTTTAACTGCGCTATAGAGTTTCCTTCTCTGAGAACATTATCCATGGGGTTTGTGGAGCAGAACAGGTTTAAACTTAATGGTCCTTCCAATTCCCCTCTCAATTACTTCTAAACATTTTTTAATAGAGATAGTTCACAGTGCATTTGCATAGGTATAAAAGGAAGCATGTTAGCTGGACAGCCGCTCATTTATTGGTTATCTACATTCCATTATTAGCTAATGTCTGGTTAAGAAAACAGGCAACGGTTAAAACTTAAAATAGGCAATTAAGGGTTACGAAATGTAATAGGCAAGGTAAGCAAAATTAAGCCCAAAAATATACTGGAATAGGTTCTAATTAAAAAATTGGTTAAAGTGAAAACCTGCAGTCACTGTGGACCTCCAGGACTGTAACTGAGAACCTCTCATCTACAATTTAACTAAAATTTGTCTTTGATGAATGAAAGCGCTAACAAAGCATATAGTTAAATACCAAGTTTCATTTTCAGCAAGGACTGATTTCTAATTAAGAAACTGGCTAGAAGGAAAACCTGTAGCCACTGTGGCTGCCCTCCAGGACTGTGATTAAGGACCCCTACTTTACATCAACTGCATTTCCAAAGGATGTACAGAGACTCAACTGCCTTTTTCTTGGATTAAACTCATAAATGCTAATTTACTTCCAGCCTTATCTAGTATTTGTCAAGTAACTTTTTGTGCAGTTTGTTACTCACCCTCAAAGATAAAGACACAAAATGGTAAAAGAGAATGCCAGTACTCAGTGGCACACTCAGTCCTGTCTCTCACCCTTTCTGCTTAGTAGCATCATTGACATGAGCCACTATTCCAATCACATTCTAGAGATTCATTTCAAGCATCCTCATCCGTTGCCTCCAAAAGAAGCAGGCATGGCATCGGTACAAATGATGTGGGGTGGCTACGATTTCCCACATATTTGTTACACTGCAAGAAATGCTTGTGTTGTGTACTTTATGTCAAACTGGCTTACGGGAAAGAAGCCAGCATGTTATTCAGAAGAAGACCCAGAGTATCATGTGAAATAATTACTGTATACAGTATATGTATGTACTGTGACACACGCGTGCTTAGGAAGCAGCCGTCAAGTCCTAAGGTGAGTGATATTTCACGAGATAAAGGGTTGGTTATGTGTACTGATGTCTCTCTCTCTCTTTGCCTACTGAAATAAAGTAGGAAAACAATAATCCACCTACCTTACTTCCGGATTCACAAAATGCCCACAGTCTCACACAACAAAATATCCGTGATGCCACTTCCGGTTCCTGCACAATGACTTCCAGTCATCTCCAATGACATCACTTCTGGCTCTGTCATAATGACGTCACTTCCAGCCATTCCTGATGACATCACTTCCAGCCACTTCCGATGACGTCTCTCCTGTTTTGTCACTTCCTTCCACCATGTTTTTTATGTCACTATATAAACGCCATGATTTTGTCGATTGTGATCATTTTTTGATTCATTTTGACCTTAATTTTCATCTTTGTCTGTCAGACAATATACGGGGACATTCCCCAAATCTTTTTGAGCATTTCTGCATGGTGTATTTCACCAAAGGACATACAGTATATTGAACAGTGGTGCATTCTTAAAAATAAATAAAGGCAAAAAGGGAGGGAGGGAGAAATAGAAGCAGAAGTGTTGTCCTCAGATCCAAGACAGGGGGAAAGATGGCATAAGTTTAAACTCAATGGTTCCCCCATGAACTACTCCACTGTAATGAACATTAACCTCTACGGACTTTGAATGGGGACTGCCACCCCACCCTCTAAAATCATTTACGTCTGCTTACTTTACATATACATACGCATCTGCTGATGGGGACCTCCGATGATTTAAGAACCCTAATAAACATAATACTGGCAGTTATTTTCATCCACTTCAAGCACTAGTGAGAACAACCTCTAAAGTAAAAAGATTAAATTAATTGCATGGGCATCCTAAATGTGCAGTCTGTAAATGTCATTGCTGTTTGTAGTAAGTTAAAGTAAAGCACGATTCAGTGTTAGAACTTTACTGTCTGCCTTGGCTATGGCAAAAAAAATACAAGCTTAAACTTTAGTGGATGACATAAACAAGTGAAAATTGGAAAACATCTAAAAAATGACAATATCATGCATTAAAAGTTTACATTATTCCTACCCATTTTAGTTGAAAAGAATACACTTTCCTGTAAAATTGTGTTTTGCAATGGCCAACAACAAAAGCTAAGTTTCTAAGAAAAGCAATAATTGATCTAATGCAGGAATGTCTTCCTCTTACATTATTGTATGTAGAATTTTCAAGAGTAAGTAGCTCCAGTGACCTAACAATGTTTATTAATACTCATTGTTTGACTAACACTTTTATCCAGGGAAAACTGCAACATCTGAGAGATACAATTGCTTACATTTCCTTTGTTTTTCCAACAAGAGCACAAGCAGGTAAAGTGACGTGCTCATGGTTCCACAGTGTCAGTAACAGGATTTTAACCTAAAACCTCAGTTTTTGAAGTTCTAGGTCCACTGCTTTAACCACTACACCACACTGCCTGCCAATAATATTCACCTTTGGTTAAAAAAAGGACAAATATTGTATATAGAAAAGTACTTAATTACATAGTATGCCTGATATATCCAGTTAACTGACAGGACTATAACTGAGGCCAATTGTCTTAGGAAATTTCCTTATTAAAGCTGTGTAACAGCTAATATCTCTCTATTAAAATAAAAAAATCTTGGGAGACGACACTTTTTACCTTGTGACGAGACGTGATCTTTTGAAGAAATTTTTTGAATGAAGTCCTGCGAGACAGAGACTGTTAACATGAGATTCTTTCAAGTCATGTCATACTTACAACCTTTGGAAGCAAGTCCTGCATGAATTTTGTCATTAGATTCTTTCAAGTCACGCCCTTTTTACAACCATTTTCAAACAAGACCACAGTCTTCTCACCTCTCAGTCTTGTGAATGCTTTTGTCAGACACACTTCTTGCTCTCTTAGCTCTTATAAATTTTTACATTTTCCTCACTTTAAGTTTCCAATTAAAGAAGACATATTATGTCCAAATCTTATTGAAGAATTTCATCACGAAGGGTTGTCAACAGAAGAAATGAGTACACGGGCAATCCTAGCACCTAGAAACGAGGAAGTCAAATGAAGTTACGGTAGAAATGTCGATTGGTAACACAACAAAACGGTTAAATGTGTATCTATAGACTATGCTTAAACAGTTGGTGGTGATCATGTGGAAGATGAAAACAACAACTTACAATATCACGAAGAATATCTACAACCATTAACACCGTCCGGTCTTCCACCGGCCAAATTACTGTAGAAAGAAGGATGTATCCAAGAAAGGTAATGTTGCACATCTCTGCAGATAACATTAAACACCAAAGGAGATCTTAATATGCCATTGGTATTAAAATGTTAACAGTTTCCCATTAGAATAGCTGTTGCAAAGACAATTAACAAATCTCAGAGCCAAACATTCGAAAAAGTAATTTTATTTAATAGAGAGAAAGAAACAAAATGCAATCACGGGCAGTTATACGTTGCGTGGATGCAAATGTAACATTTCACATGAAAATTAAAATCTGTTTAAACTGTACATTCACATCCCCATATGCAAGCGGCGGAACCACAAAGAGGCTAGTGCGTAGCGCTGGCCAGGGAGTTAGCAAGCAAAGCGAGCAGGGGGCAAAGCTCCCTAGTTTTTATAATTTTAATATACTACATAATATAGCTGGTGATTTTTAATGATATTTATAAAGTAATGTATTCTTTTCTATTGTCCTTTTATATTCTACTTAATATACAGTCTTGGAGTTTAGCAACTAATTATTTAACTTCTTATTGTACTGTGTGTATAAAATTGTTTTTATTTGATTTGAAAGAGGAAGAAAAGCCTGTTGTAAGAAATAATGGTATGACATGAGAAGAAAGTGTTTTGGTGTGACACTTACCAGGACTCCAGAGTGACAGGGCAAATTCCTGTGAAGCGCGTGAGGACAGGATTTTGCTGTTCTTGTAATTTTTCTTTTGTCACCCTTTGAGTTAAAATTAAAATACCATTTTTTGTATATATGGCTTAGTTTTATTACAAAAGTGGTCAACCATCAGGTGAGCACAATTCACACAGTATATTCATATAATTTTGAAGGTTGGTACATCCTCCAACACTGGAAGGAGGGAGTTAACCAGGATAAGGTGTTATTGTCGTACTGTAACAATGCAAGAATTTCTTAAATTAGTCTGTACTAAACTAACTATCCACTATGATATATTGAAGGTTAAAATAATAGAATATAATAACACGGTCCATCTTGAGAGGCACTGCTATTTCTCTTGAATTATAAATAACAATGCTAGTAATCCCAGAGTCTTATTCTATACGATTGATCGTCTGCTAAACCCAGGTAACTCAATGGAATGCCTCAGGAATACTTCCAGTGAAACTTGTGAGGCAATTGCTGTATTTTTCAATCAAAAAATGAATGATATTAGAAATAAAATAGTATCTCTCCCCAACACTGTGCATCCTCTTAAGCCCCAGTACTCTGTTATAAACAAATTAAATTCTTTCACCAGGATAGATTTACCTGATTTATATAAAACAATTTCTCAACTGAGGCCCTCCACCTGCGTCCTTGACCCAATAACAATAAGATTTTTTAAAGAAGTATTGGGCGTGCTAATCGATAGTATTCTTGACATAGTAAACTCGTCATTAGATACGGGGGTCTTCGCAGACTGTCTTAAGACTGCTAAAGTTAAACCCCTACTCAAGAAAAATAATCCCGACTCCTCTGCTTTTGAAAATTTTAGACCTATTTCTAACCTGCCTTTCTTAAGTAAAATTCTAGAGAAGGCAGTCATTATGCAGCTAAATGAACTCCTCAATAAACATGCTATTCTTGATTGGTTTCAGTCGGGTTTCAGAACAAATCACAGTACAGAAACTGCACTCGTTAAAGTAGCAAATGACTTGCGGGTAAATGCAGACAAAGGCCATTTATCTGTTCTCATCCTCTTAGATGTGAGTGCCACATTTGATACCATTGATCACAATATTCTTAGAGATTGCCTTAGTCAGTGGGTGGGCCTCTCTGGCAGTGTCTTAAATTGGTTTGAATCCTGCCTGGCAGGTAGAAAATTCTTTGTTAGTTGTGGTAATTATACTTCAAAGACACATGATATTCTATATGGTGTTCCACAAGGCTCTATCCTGGGTCCGCTGCACTTTTCGATCTACATGCTTCCATTAGGTCAGATTATCTTGGGGCATAACGTGAACTACCACAGCTATGTTGATGATGCGTAACTGTATTTATCAATAGCACCTGATGACCCCGACTCTGTTTCACTAACACAATGTCTTACTTGTGTTTCTGAGTGAATGAGTAGCAATTTTCTCAAGCTAAATAAAGAAAAAAAGTGAAATTTTAGTGATTGGCAATAATGGATATAATGAGGTTATTAGAAATAAACTTGATGCATTAGGATTAAAAGTCAAGACGGAGATAAAGAATAAAGAAGTTAGACCACTTACTGTATATCATTGAAAGATTTTGAGAAATTAGTTCATGCTTTTGTTTTCAGTCGACTAGATTACTGTAATGCACTCCCTCTCAGGACTACCCAAAAAAGACATAAATCGACTGCAACTAGTGCAGCTGCTAGAATCCTAACTAGGAAAAGAAAATCCGAGCACATTTCTCCAGTTTTGATGTCACTACACTGGTTACCTGTGTCATTCAGAAATGACTTTAAAATACTGCCTACGGTTTACAAAGCCTTTAATAATCTCTCTCCATTTTATATATCGGAGTGTCTGACATCTTACATTCCAAATTGTAACCTTAGATCCTCAAATGAGTGTCTGCTTAGAATTCCAAGAGCTAAACTTAAAAGAAGTGGTGAGGTGGCATTCTGCTGTTATGCACCTAAAATCTGGAATAGCTTGCCAATAGGAATTCGCCAGGGTGATACGGTGGAGCACTTTGAAAAACTGCTAAAAACACATTACTTTAACATGGCTTTCTCATAACTTCATTTTAATTTAATCCTGATGCTCTGCATATTCAATTAATTATCATTACTATTCATGGTGGCTCCAAAATCCGTACTAACCCCTACTTTCTCTTCTGTTCTTTTTCTGGTTTTCTGTGGTGGTGATCTGCGCCACCACCACCTAATCAAAGCACCGTGATGTCCCTACATTGATGGATAAAAGGCCAGAAGTCCACGTGACCGTTATCATCAAGTCCTTCCATGAGAACCCTGAATACAATGAGGACTGATCATTTATGTTAGCTAGAATGCCTAGAGGGGGCTGGGCGGTCTCATGGCCTGGAACCCCTGCAGATTTTATTTTTTCTCCAGCCGTCTGTTAATTAGTTAATTAATTAGTTAATTAGTGTTCTCTTATTTTAATTCTTATTTTGTCTTTTTTCTCTTTGTTCATCATGTAAAGCACTTTGAGCTACATTATTTGTATGAAAATGTGCTATGTAAATAAATATTGTTGTTGTTGTATTTACAATGTGAGAAAAGCACATTTACGTTATGTTTTAATAAATTACAGAATATTGGACATATTCAAGTAATAATTGATTTAGTAATTAGCATTCTCACATTCATACTACATTTTAAAATATATTTTATATACAGTTTTAGGGTGTTTGTATCACTTCTCAGGACCTCAAGTTGCATGCACCAGTAATTTGTCTCCTTTATAGGACTGGCCAGGCAACTTAATGGACAGATGTATTTGATTAGCTCAAGTTTATTTCAGTGATATCTGCATTAAACACAGAATATTTATTGGTGTTTGAAGGATTAAACTGAATATTTGGTTTGGTTTTATGTAATACCCAAGGTAACAGATCATTTGTCTAGATGGCTTGGCTTAGCTTACTTCTAGTGGCCTAACTAGAAAGGTAATGCAATGTTTTGTTTTTTTTGTAAGGATATCTCCTATTCATAAAAAATGTAAAATATTGATACAATTAAGACGCTTAATTACCACTTTCTATCTTGTACAGCCAATGTTTATACTTTTTGTCTTCCAGCCAAGTGCTGTCAGACCCCAAGGCATTCTGCTTGCTGCTGTCTGGCGGTAAAGGAGCAGCCTCTGATTGCTTGCTAACTATTGATATTGATAGAGCAGACGCTAATTAGCTAGTAGAACGTCAGCAGCACTACTTTTAGAAATGGAGGATGTTTTTTCTTGCTTGTCTTCACTGCTCTTAAATATTTTAGTGGTTTCTTTCTAGCTTGTTTTCCTGTTTTGGAGAAGACATTGTTAAAACAAAAGTTTAATGCACAAGGTTCATTTAATGTGCCACTCTACTGTACACCTGTGCTATTATCTGCAGAAAATATACATCACTGTGGAAAGTTATAAAATGTTTTTGTACATCATAAACACCCTGCAGTATTTCTCACAACTGCACTGCAATAATAATTCATCTGTCTATCCATCCATTTTGCTTATCCAGGTCAGGGTCACGGAAAGGGCCTGAATAAAGATTTTGGTCCTCAGCTAGAGGCATTACAAACTACTATGAGCACACGTCCAATTCAAGGTATCTGTGGCACACAGAGTAAAGTAAATGATGACTACAGAGTTTTAGATTTAAAATGAGTGGCAACTATCTTTAACTAACTTCCTCTGGGTGCTCCGGTTTCTTCCCAGAGTCCAAAGACATGCAGGTTAGGTGCATTGGAAATTCTAAATTGTCCCTACTGTGTGCTTGGTGTGTGGGCGTGTGTGTATGTGAGCGCCCTGTGGTGAGCTGGCGCCCTGCCCGGGGTTTGTTTCTTGCCTTGTGCCCTGTGTTGGCTGGGATTGGGTCCACCAGACCCCCATGACCCTGTAGTTAGGATATAACGGGTTGGATAATGGATATATATACAGTGGTGTGAAAAACTATTTGCCCCCTTCCTGATTTCTTATTCTTTTGCATGTTTGTCACACAAAATGTTTCTGATCATCAAACACATTTAACCATTAGTCAAATATAACACAAGTAAACACAAAATGCAGTTTTTAAATGATGGTTTTTATTATTTAGGGAGAAAAAAAAATCCAAACCTACATGGCCCTGTGTGAAAAAGTAATTGCCCCCTGAACCTAATAACTGGTTGGGCCACCCTTAGCAGCAATAACTGCAATCAAGCGTTTGCGATAACTTGCAATGAGTCTTTTACAGCGCTCTGGAGGAATTTTGGCCCACTTATCTTTGCAGAATTGTTGTAATTCAGCTTTATTTGAGGGTTTTCTAGCATGAACCGCCTTTTTAAGGTCATGCCATAGCATCTCAATTGGATTCAGGTCAGGACTTTGACTAGGCCACTCCAAAGTCTTCATTTTGTTTTTCTTCAGCCATTCAGAGGTGGATTTGCCGGTGTATTTTGGGTCATTGTCCTGTTGCAGCACCCAAGATCGCTTCAGCTTGAGTTGACTAGCAGATGGCCGGACATTCTCCTTCAGGATTTTTTGGTAGACAGTAGAATTCATGGTTCCATCTATCACAGCAAGCCTTCCAGGTCCTGAAGCAGCAAAACAACCCCAGACCATCACACTACCACCACCATATTTTACTGTTGGTATGATGTTCTTTTTCTGAAATGCTGTGTTCCTTTTACGCCAGATGTAACGGGACATTTGCCTTCCAAAAAGTTCAACTTTTGTCTCATCAGTCCACAAGGTATTTTCCCAAAAGTCTTGGCAATCATTGAGATGTTTCTTAGCAAAATTGAGACGAGCCCTAATGTTCTTTTTGCTTAACAGTGGTTTGCGTCTTGGAAATCTGCCATGCAGGCCGTTTTTGCCCAGTCTCTTTCTTATGGTGGAGTCGTGAACACTGACCTTAATTGAGGCAAGTGAGGCCTGCAGTTCTTTAGACGTTGTCCTGGGGTCTTTTGTGACCTCTCGGATGAGTCGTCTCTGCGCTCTTGGGGTAATTTTGGTCGGCCGGCCACTCCTGGGAAGGTTCACCACTGTTCCATGTTTTTGCCATTTCTGGATAATGGCTCTCACTGTGGTTCGCTGGAGTCCCAAAGCTTTAGAAATGGCTTTATAATCTTTACCAGACTGATAGATCTCAATTACTTCTGTTCTCATTTGTTCCTGAATTTCTTTGGATCTTGGCATGATGTCTAGCTTTTGAGGTGCTTTTGGTCTACTTCTCTGTGTCAGGCAGCTCCTATTTAAGTGATTTCTTGATTGAAATAGGTGTGGCAGTAATCAGGCCTGGGGTGGCTACGGAAATTGAACTCAGGTGTGATACACCACAGTTAGGTTATTTTTTAACAAGGGGGCAATTACTTTTTCACACAGGGCCATTTAAAAACTGCATTTTGTGTTTACTTGTGTTATATTTGACTAATGGTTACATGTGTTTGATGATCAGAAACATTTTGTGTGACAAACATGCAAAAGAATAAGAAATCAGGAAGGGGGCAAATAGTTTTTCACACCACTGTATACATACACACACACTGTACATAAACACACAAAAAGGGAAAAAAAATCATTATAGCACAGCACAAGTTCTTTATCTCTCTCTCTCTCTCTCTTTCTGTGCTCTCTGCACTCCCAAGCTCCTTGAGATTCGATTGAGAAAGCACAGTTCTTTATTTTGCACTAATATTGGCATTGTGTTACTCCAGAGATGTTATTCTAAAATACTTTTGTTTTTGCATGTGTTTTGCACATCACTTCCACTTGTCAGTGTTTTTATAAACTTTAACTGATAGTTTGTTTAGTCACTTATACAATGAACACATTTTTCTATTCAATTTTGCCTGCTTCATTCTTACACTTACATTTATTTGCTTGGCATATGCTCTTATCCAAAGCAACTTACAAAAGAGGTAAACATAATCAAGGAACATTAGGCTAGGGTCCTGTTTCATTAACAAGTTTAGTAGAACAGGTAACAAAAACTTTACTGCCACAAGTGAAAAGATGTAATAATCGAATACATTTATAATCATAGATTATAATCGATATAGCAATTAAACTTAATATAACAACAAATCAACCAACAATACGAAAAATCATAGAATTTTTTTTTTCTTCTATCACTTAGACAGATCCCCATGACCCTGTGTTAGGATATAGCCGGTTAGACAATGACTGACTGAATTAGACTGATATTCACAGAACAGGTGGGTTTGGAATGGCTTCTTAAATACATTGAGAGAGTTAGTAGTACAGATGGAGGTGAGCAGCCTGTTCTATCAACTAGGAGCTACACAGGACAAGAGTCTGGATTCCTAAATGTGAGATCCCTGATTTGCTGTTGTTTTATAATAAAACCATTAAGCATTCATCATAGCAAACAAAAGCTGATTTCCTTTCTCATTAAACATAATGTGAAATAACTGCAATATTTCTGATTTTCCTTTTATTATTCTAAACAAGTTTAAAAGACCATTTTCAATGTCAGGAAAGCTAACTGCACCAACATGTGTCTTTCGGGGGCCAATGGCTTGACATATAATTCCTAAAATAAAGGTGAAATGAAAAATAAGCTATAAAATACATGTGTTGTATTTTTGCTGCATTTGTAATAAAGGAAAAATCATGTTTAGTTTAATCCTGAATGTCATTCTTTGACCAATGGTGCAACTCTGCAAACTAATCAAATCAGGCTGCACTGTACACATTCATTTAAATGTTATGGATTTTTTTTGTTGCTTAGTAGCCATATTTTTTAGGTTGCTATTTATGAAAGTGTTTGCAAAATCAAAATTGTAATGAGGAAGGAATATTTAAAGATCATTAAAATACAACATTTTGCCCATTTAGTAACTCAAATTGTGTGATGCAAATACTGTCACCATGCCTCAAATTCAAGAAAGCTTAGACAGAGACTAACTTCATGGCTTTTGCACCAAACAAATCAGAAAGGCACAAAGTGGGGAGGAGGATTTTGGGTGCCGAGGAATAAAGTAGCAAGCAAGTTTAACGTGTTTAAGTAATCCTGAGTGATTTTGTAGGCTAGCAAAGCAATCTGGGATGTTGAAAAAAAAAATTGCCTAAGCTGACTGAATAGTGACTTTTTAGGAAATAATTCAGTGAAAAGGATCACAAATCTGCTGCAGCTGTTGCTGTTTTGGGGGCCCGGGCTATTGCCATGATTAGCCCTTGCTATAATCCGGCCTTGGTCAGTGGGAACCAGAAAACATCAGAACACAATCCAGAGGGAACCCACACAGACATGATGACAATTTGCAAAGTTCACATATGAACTCTACTCTCTAATGTGCCACCACAATGCCCACAATAATTCATATAGTTTAAGAATATCAAAAGGGCTACTTTAAAAAATATTTTTACTGGTAACAAACACCCATTGCTATTCAAGTGGCTGGACATGATGAGGTGCGGGAAAGGAACACCCAACTTCCACGACAACTGGTATATACAGCACTTTCTACTACATCGTTTTCCATGATTAAGTATCCAACAACAATGTAATCTAAGAACGGATAAGCTGAAAGATGAGGGTTGCCCATCTTGTACAGTTTATTACTACATTACATAATTATTACATACGCTAACTGTAAATAAATTAACGTTTAAAAGAATGCTTAACATTTAAAATCTTGGAGTATTTCACCAATTACAACACATCTCAAAATTATAACCAAATTTTGAAGAAACGTCTAGCAATGGACCAATTTAATTCGGAGAAAAAAATAGTGTAGGAAGAAAACAATGATAGAGTGTCATGAGCCCAAGAAGATTTTCAGTTTGGAACATTTTGAACACTATTTTAGAACATATGATGGGTGTACACAGCTCTCCACAGCTGGAACAAAATCTTGCCACATCTGTTAAACCAAATCAGAAAGCACAGATATTAAAAACTCTCCTGAAATATCATAAGATTCAATATTCATTATTGCAAATTTATTTTAGTTTTATCAATGAGCACAATGTGAGAGGTGTTAAAAGGCTTTAAAAATAAAGTTATCAGTACATTGTGAGATTAGGTCTTTCCATTAGAATAGCACAGAATGATTTGTTATAAGGGTAGGATTTAATATTTCAAATTGCCTTTAAAATTATGAATGCAATGAAAATGACGAGAGTTATCACACAAAAATCATTTGCAGGCTCTGATGAAGGTGGGCCAGATAACTAATTATTTTTACTGGTAACAAGTGCGCCCTTGCAGAAACCCAAATCATATGAAACCATCTTTTTTTCCGGAATCGTATACAGAAGTTGTTACACCAGTGGACAAAAGTAGAAAACTCAGAAATGGAAGTTCAAAAATGACACTTGCTATGTACGTTTGAGGGTTAAGCATTATAGGGAAGTGTAGAAAGAGAAAAAGATGGGAAGTGAAATATATAACTGCTAAAGATAATAAAAGTAAATTAAAAAAAAAAAACTACAAAGTATATCTGAGGGAACTGTAATCAAAATGTGCATCATATTGCTTCAGTCCCACAGGAATTTTTATATAAAGAATATTTGTCCCACTGATCCTTAGAGGAAATAAACAGTGAATTACTCAAGAAAAAAAAATACTCGGTAAATATCAAGTGCCACCTTTATGTAAGTTGCATTTAGCTGCCCTTTCTGTCATAATCACAGACGGCAACAGAACAGGAATATTGGCAAGAAATTGGTGAACCTTTTTAAACTGATTTGGGAAAATATTTTCACTTTGAAAATGTTAAGGCAAACTCAGTCAGTTAAAATGATTTGGGAGGAATAAAAGAGTTCACAGCGGAACTCAAAATGAAGGATGAGACTAAAATAATATTTCATAAGGCACAGCCAGTGCTTTATGCATTTAAAGGGGATACAACAGCTTATCTTTTGTTTAAAAATAAAGCTGTAGTTGAGCCATTGTGTTATTTAAAGTCAAAGTGAACATAGGAGTGAGGAGTGCAATAGCCACTATTAACAATTAAACATGTTTTTTTTTTTTTTTGAGGCTAGTAGCACAATTCAAATATGTACCAATCCATTCATCCAGTTTCTAAACTGTGAATCCAGGTCAGAGTAATAAGGAGCTGATGATTGTTCTGATGACTGCACTGGATTAATAGTGTAATGTTCACAAAAGTAAACTTATGTTTAGCCATCAAGAGCTAGTGCTGGAAGATTACTCCAAACACAAAATACAAGGGGATGTAGAATAAAAGTACAACATGTTTTTGTATGGGAATTTTTGTGGTGTAATAAATCACATGTTACAAAGACAGGAGACTTTCTGCTACTTGTAAGATGTTATCCTTATCACAATTGAGCCACACATCAATTTACTGGAAATATTCATAATCTTACTCCAGGGCAATAGAATTTGAGTGAAACTTGCAAATTGCCTATTTATGCTGGAGAATGTGGAATACTTAGAGTCACTGAATCATTACTGAGGGATTACAACTGAACACCCTAGTACTACAACTGAAAAAAGAAAAAACAATATGACTGGTTACTGTAGTTTGTTTCAGATTCTTCAGATTTCAGATGTGCAGCACCCTGAGGTGGACCCCTCCTGTATAGCATAACTGTTAGTAATTTATTTGCAACTAGATCTTAGGGGCCAGCTGGGCAGTGGAGTCCACGACCGCGTCACTATCAGATGACATGCTGGTGACAAACAAATCAACTCTCTAAATGGAATTTGTAATAATTTTTTTAATCGCTTTATTACAGCTGCTGTAAGTTAGCAAAAATAAAATAAAATTGTGGGAATGGAATGTGGGAAGTGTGGGTAGTAGCAATAGTACATAAATATATGTAAAATGTGGACCCGCTTACTTTTCCAAGACAACTTTGTGAAGGAAGATGATTAAAATGTAACTTAAGCTAGAAAGTGGAAACAGTTCTGTGACTATAAAATAAAGCAATTTCAATTTGCAACAAATTAAAACAACACTGGCTGACAAGATACTACTACGCAATCGACCTGTTTTGCACAAGTTCTGAGAAAATGGACATCATAAAGTGATCATGCTCACAAATCCTCTAATGCACAGTAAGCCATACTAAGGTACACAATAAAACAGATTACAGATATGTTAAACTATTAAACCTTACAAAAATGGAAATCATACTACTTATAATATCACTAGTACCTTAAAATACTCGCTTGCATGCATTCTATTGCTCAAAGGTCTCAACAATGTTTGGGAATGTGCACTTCTCTGTAAGGCGGACTAGGATGTGTTGTGCCTTGAATTAGGCTCCGAGCCTCAGAACTCTAAATATTTGTAAACTGTATGCCTGCCGAATAGGTAATATCATCATGGATTGTATTGGACTTGCTTGGTGATGGTGCAAACATGCCACTGAAATTGTGAATTATTAACGCAATGAGCTGTGCAAGTGATTTAATTTATTAAAAAAAAAAAAGAAAATCTATACAGCCCTGAGTGGGCTACCCAAGCTCGTAGGCCCTTGAGCACAATCTGCACAATCCATTTCTACGCCATAGGTTACAACCTGATACAATATGGAAATGGATGTAAAAGAGTGTGAAATAGCCATACTTTCTCTTTGACTTTTATACTAATGTATTAATAAAAAAAAATACAAAGTTGAACTAGGGCAAGCCAGAATAAAGAATTTTGTTGTCTTTGTGACATACGACAATAAAGTAAATAGATAATAAATGCTATAGTGTTTGAACGAGTGAACAGTAAAATCAGTAGACGCACTGCGTTTATAATAGCCTATGGAATAGAGATTATGTTTCCTCTCATTTTGCATTGTTTCTCTGGGAATGTATTTTGGCATTGTTATTTTGGTTCATCTTCATAGGTGCTACCATCTTTGTTTACCATTGACAAAGAAGCCTTTGGTCACACGATACGCATTTCATGTCATGTTTTGTCAGTGCCACACAACTTTAAAACCATCACGGCACATTCCAGCACTGTGATAAAGTAAAACAAAATGCTTGCTAGTGGACTCTTGTACTCTGATTTTTTTTGGCATCCTGATCTATAGCTTTGGACTTTTATCCTTCATTTTTTTAGACTTTCTGATCACTGTGTCTTTTTTTGGGCAACAATTTATTTCACTCTGCTTTTGTAACATCCCTTCCTCTTTCAATCAAAATTTTTTTGTTGCTCTTTTCAGCCCAAGTGCATTTTTGCTTTCGGGCTGTCACACACGTGCGAGTAGGAGGCAGCTAAAGGGTCTGAATAATTGTAATAAAAAATCTGACCAGGGGGCAGTGGAGTGCGCTGACTGTCTTTCTCAGTTCCCTACAGACTTTTCCTGGGAAATCCTGCAAGGTTCTGGCGCCTCAGAAGACATCACTTCTGGAGCCGGCCTGTGCTGATGTCACTTCCGAAGCCGACCTCTGTGCCGACATCACTTCCGAAGCCGGCCCCTGCACTGACGTCACTTCTGGTTCCGGCCATTTTGATTGACATCATTTCCTCTACGGGCCATTAAAGCCTCCATCTTGGGCTATTGTAACCAGTTCTTTTGTGGACTCTGTTCTATGCACATCGTGCTGCCAAGCATAAACTTTTGCAGCTGGGAAAAACAATATACGGGTGGCTGCCCCAAACCTTTATGATGTATTTTGTGTATTCTTATCACAAGGCATAATATTGACAGCTACTGTATAGAAGAACGAGAAAGCTTTGGAAGGATGACTACCCATGGTGATGTCAAAATAGACTTAAAAAGGAGTCCAGTACAGCCACTGACATCTCTGATGGATGGGTGAGGGACAGAGAGAGGGAGAGAGAAGAGTGATTATTACAAATAAACATGGTTTAAAAAAGATTTCTTTTTTAAGACATGACTTTCTAGCAAAGCCACTAATGGACTCCATCAAGTACTTTTAAAGCAGTTTGCCTTGTGTTTCCATTTCAAAGCACATCATGAGTGAAGTCAAGTGAGTGTCTGGTCAGTTTGAAACACTCACTTAAAAATTTTATGCAGCATACAGAGAAACTCATTTCATCACTATTATAGAGCAACTTCGGGCAGAGTTAGCTGCTCAGTGTTAAGCTTTTATTGCTTTTTGCTTTTTGCAACTCTATGACCCATGACGTTTACATGATAAATGCAAAAGCGCAGTTTCCTGTGCTACATATTGTGTTTTTTATTAAACAGAGATACATATAACTATCAATTTGAATTCCTTCATCCCTGCTAATGCATCATGGCACTAAAAGTTAAAACTGTTAGCAATTATAACTATCTTTTCAAATCACTATACTTTAAAACAATGCATTCATTTCATTTCTGAATTAATACTTCAATATAGTAAAATTAGAAGTAACAAATTCATTTTCCTTTTGGCAGAGGTAAGGGCATAAAACTTAAAGCAAATAGAAACAAGTAGCAACCTGGCAGGAAAAACATAATTTTGAGACTGAACTGAATCAGCCATTGTAAAGCTATCACTAAGGCACCTTGTCTATGTGGGGGATCATAAGTTGAATGAATGTTTGTGATAGTCTCATAGTTCCGGTTCAAGATGGTTAGCCTTAAATGTCCTCAATAATTTCTTTTTAAACTAGTAAAATCATTTACAGCAACAAATGCATATTGAGAAGGCCAATGACAAACAAATGCTCACTAGCTGGCACAGTCTTGTCAGACTGCAAGAGAAATATGGGGAAAAAGCTCACAAACTTGTGCACAACTGGAAAGTATGAAATTCATAAGAGCAGAAGAAATATTCATATTTTGTATAATAAAGACCTTAACACATAGAATACGAGTATAGTGTACAAAGACAATAACTTCACCAAAATCCATTACAATAAGATTAATATTTAAAAAATTAAGACTTGTACATAGATGTCTTTGCATTCTATGACAATTACGCTTCAAATAAAACTTCATCAACACAATTCTTCCACTACTTTCAAGCTAGAAACTTTGCTGAACAGAACCTGCCCAATTTTCCTCACCTTCTACCTTTTGTTCTATTCCAGAAGAATTATTGATCAGTCTTGAAGACTCTACAATATCTCCTCCTTTCAAAGACCCCAGAGTATATTGGGGAAAGGATCTTTCACTCAATATTTGAGAAAAGGAGTGGAAGGCAGCCATGCACAGAATACACAAGACCTCCATGTCTGCAAAGCATTCAGTCATTCAACTTAAAATCGAGCACACCTATTTCATTTAAAATTGTCCAAAATGTTTCCAGGGCAAGATCCATCCTGCAAATGTTGCAATCGAACTCCTGTCTTACTGGGTCACATGTTTTGGGCGTACACCAAATTAACATCATTTTGGACAAAAATCTTTGAATGCCTATCAGAGAGCCTTGGTGTCACAAGCCATCCTAATCCATTAATAGCTGTGTTTGGTGGTCTCCCAGATGGTCTTAAAGTGGAGAAGGACAAACAAACTGTAATCTCCTTTACTATAATACTAGCACATAGACTTATCTTGCTCAACTGGAAGAATCCCACCCCACCATCTTAACTCAGTTGGTAACTGATGTTCCGTACCACTTGAAATGGGAAAAAATCAAATTCTCACTTAGAGGATCTGTTCAAAACTTCTTCTTTTTAAAATATGGCAGGATCTAATCAATAACATTTAATCCATTTTGGGGAAAAGGATATCCTTTTTTTTCTTGCTCCTTTTATAGTGTAGCTTCAGTTGCAGGCTCCTCTCTCTTTCTCTTGGTTGGGGGTTGCATTTTGCTCTGATTTGTTAAATTTGACTTGACTTTATGGAATGGTTTCTGTCTTTAATTAAAATCAATAAAAATATAAAAAAAAACTGAGCAAAACAAAAAAATTGTCATAGTAATTTTCAGCCTTGGTTAAATGTCACATGTGTTAGTATTGCTGTTATTTATTTATTTTTCTTTTTAGTTTTGGAAATTTGTTTTTTGCTTTGGTAAGTGTCTAATTGGTTTAATTAAATGTGCCTATTTGCTTCTTTTCACTGTTAGCCGGTCCATTGTCTGATAATAACTTAATGATCTAACTGCCCACATTTAACAGGAGAACAGCCATGTCTTTACAAACGAGGAATGCTATAGCTGAATTTGTTTATTTGGTTGAGTAAGAGCACAGGCATCACTAGAAATGATGGAAAGATTAAAAGTGGTATATGGGACTATCAAATGCAATGCAAATGGAAACTTTCAGGGACTGTTCCTGACTTCTTCATGTGTCTAATGAGGTGCACACAGGTTTTGATCTTGTTTATCAACTATGGTGAACTGATCTAAGATGAGATGGAGATAAAATTTTGAGGGTGAGAGTTTCTTTAAGCCAGCCAAGTAAAACAAGTTAAATCTTAAGCTTAGCTACAAACAATAAGTAATTTGGGAATTTACAGCATGGAAAATAAAAGGGGAAAAACAATGCAGTCATTCAATAAAATGTAACTATGCCATGTGAATCATAGCTACAGTAAGTGTTTGTATAAGGCTCACTTGTTTTAGCATGCTGGAAACAGCAGCTGATAAGAAAATGTATAGTCTAGGTATTACAGGAAATCTAATATTTATATTTTTGGCTGACACCTTTATCCAATGATACTTACAACATTTATGATACAACTAGATACATTTCTTTTGGTTTTCCAATTGGATTACAGCCAGGTCAATGGACTTGCTCATGGTCACATGGTGTTAGTAGCAGGATATGAACCCACAACCTCAGGTTTTGAAGTCCAAAGCCTTAACCACTACACCACACAATATAAACGGGACTTGTTGTTAAATCAGCAGGGTTTTCCACAAACACATATGAAACAATTGAGAGATACAATGAAAATATTTAATTGATTATTGAGGGGTCTCTAACCTCCACCAGCAATAATATAGAACAGCTGTAGTGCAAAACAGTAAGAACATTTGCAAAAGTGCAAGAACCAGGACTATATGCACAATGTGCTCAGTGCACATCTAAATTTACAAATGTATATTAAGACAGTATTCTTAAAGAAATACTGTCTATTTGCCAATAGGTGCGTTTTAACTTGCAAGAAAGAATCAGGCACAATAACAGGAGGCATTATACTGTACAGCCTAGTGTCTGTCGGAGATAAAAAAATGAATGAACTCCTATAGCAACTCTTAGGACACCATCGCAGAATAAGACAGTTACTAAATGTCTTTCAATGACAACATGTTATCAAAAGGATGTGTAGGACTAGTCATAATAACCCCATTTTTTGCTATCATTGTTGTTTCTGCCACTACCTTCAGTGAGTCCAGACTCAGTCTATTATTCCGGCTGGCCTTACTGACTAGTTTATTTTTAGTGTCTGGCCTCCTCTGAGCTGGTTTTACTCCCAAAGCAGACCACAGCTTAGAACAGTACACTGGACACTATTGACTAGTACCAGCTTTTGAATGCACATCAAAGGACACAAGTGTTCTCAGAAAGTTGAATCTACTCTGACTGTTTTGAAGAATTGCTCTTTTCTGTCCACCCATCTCAGTTTGCTATTCACATGCCCCCAGGTTTTTTATAGGTCTGCACTACCTTCACTTCCTCTTTACAATGACTGATCTCAGGGACACCTTGGGATACTAGAATGCCCACCACTAACTCTATTGCTCTGCTACATATGGTTCCCACCACCTTTCAATACCCCACCTCATCTCCATTGGCAATACAGCATAAAATGAAGGAGTCACTTGAGAAGTTCTACAGTGGACATACTGTAAATTGGGAGTTGTATTTAAAATCTGACACTGTGTTGTTGACCACCTGGTTCAGCACCAAGTCCTGGAGTCTCACACATTTTTTCCTTTCAGTTAGATATTTAACAATTAAGGGCACTGTGGTGTCATTTGACTACATTACTGTGAGATTATTCCCCAACCAGAGAGGGAATAAAGTGTTAAAAATGTTATGCTTCAGCCAATGTTGTAGCCTGGCTTAAGTGTATTCTTTATTTGTTCTGTCTTTTGTTATTTTTTTAATATTATTTTGTATGTGTATGGTTTTCTATTATGTTATGCTTTTAATATTGTTTTGTGTATTAATCATTTTGCACATTTGTACATGTATTTGTATTTATATTTTATTGCATTAAGTTGCTGGCCCTGTTCCCTTAATGTAGAGGTGCAAGAGGAGTGGTCACCATAGCAAATGGAGAGCCCCCTGGTTATATATTTAGTTACAATTTTAATATTTAGGCAATGCACAAAGAGGCATTGTAATTTTTAACGTGATCTTCGTTGTTGTGAGTATTCATATTCTTTGATTTATTGATCTTTTTCTGGCTCTGTGGTTTTGATATTTAGATTGTCAACTGTGTTTCGCTAGCTTTGGTCATTTCCATTTGAGATTTCTTTTCTTTTTTCTTTTCTTTTTTTTTGTTAATAATGGTCTCAATTTGTACAAACTGTCTTGTTCAAAAAGTTTTGGGCCAGAGGTTTTTACACTTTCCTCTCATTCTTCAGAAATATTCCTTGAAGATCATTATTGTGTTAAGTTAGGTATTCCTTTTTTATGTCTTATCACTTTGGGCATTTAGAAACTTAGGTTTCAGTCTAACCAAGAACTAGATTTTGGACACAAGGCTTCTTTCAGACCTTTTTTTGGGTTTGGGGCCTGCACATATGAAAGCCTGAGCCTCCTTTTGGAAGGTTTAGCATCAAATTCTGTGCTTTAGTGCACTTTTGTTCTTCATAAACAAGAGAAATAGTGACTAAATAGACTAGAGAAATCAAAGAATGTGATTCGATCATTAGTGCTTAAATTATTATCTGAAGATATGGACAAAGACTAAATCGTTCCAGAATAGTTTTACACTCCACATCTCCATCACACTGTTCTGCTGTAGTCTGCATTCCAGCTCCTGCCATATGTGATTTTTCCACCTTCTTTATATTAATTTTTAAAGCTCCAAATACCCCATTTAAGTAATCCTTATTTCCATACTTGAATGTGGTTTAGTATTATTATTATTGTTTAGTTGCTTTTGTAGAATATTGGTAATCTATGTTTTTTCCATTGGGAAAGCATCACACTTTATTTGTGGGTGCCATATTATCCACAGAGAAGATAATGTAGACTGTAACACAGGTCCATGTCCCATAATGCCTACAACATGTGCCTCATGGAGCTTATTCCAGTTCATCTTGTTCAGGCCACCCTGAAAAGATTCTTCAGCCTGTTTTTTCTATTTCTTCGCAGTCTTCTTGAAAACTGGAATTTTCTGAGTAACTGGCTTACATTTGGGGATCAGATGTACAAGATTACGCCTGAAACTATTTGTTACGTGTTAGCCAGGGTTTTTCCCCTGGATTGTATTTAAATGTCTTTTTCGTTTGTTTTTGATTAATGTATTACAAATGTTTTAAGCTAACATTGTTGTTTATTTTTTATTTTGATTTAGTTTTTTGTGCTTAGATTTGTTCTCTGATGTTCCATGTACTTTGTAGTTGGTTTCGCCAAAGGTGGGGCCACCTGTCCATTGTGGTGGAAATCAAACATCTTAATTAAAGAAAGAAAGAAACTTATCCTCTAGCAGGACAAGTTGATAAAACCTCTTTGAGTCAGAAAGCAGGCAGGAGGAAAGCCGTTCAAGGCGTCATTTATTTTTTTGTAGCACCATGCTGAACAAGGAGCATCCTTCACAACAGATGATCACAGAACAGAAACAGAAGCTCATGCTTAATGACAACTGAATTTCATAACAGTGCTGATTTATGCTTACATATCATACTCTGGTTAAAAAACATGAGGTATTTGGCATAGAGCACAACCAGCCTAAATAAAAAAGTCTTTCTCTATTATATTCTTGTTCTTCAATATCTCTTAGCTAAGATATTACCTTTGAAATCTATGTGTATATGACAACTGTCCAGTTTTATTGTTAACAGGATATCTGCTGATCTCTTAATCATGCATTTAGTGTATTACATCAGCCTGTTCCTGGTACAAGAGTCTTTGTTGTTCATTTCACCTATATCTGGTTTCTTGATATGCCTGAACAAGCTTCTGACATTTATTAACCCTTTTATACTTGGATGCTATATTTTAATATAGAAAGCATATCAAAGCACTTTATCCTAAATGACAATGTAATCCCTAAGTCTACTTTTTCTTTCACACCATCACCGTTGAGGGACTGCTCCTAGCCCTATAAAGGGTGACAGGAAATGCAATCCCTTGTCGTTCAATCTGAAGTTTTTCTTTTGATTATTGCTTCTGTGGATTTTCAGGTTTTCATGACTTTCATCTAGTGTTTTAAGGATTCTGATATTTGGTTAAACATATTGGCACTTTTTTACTGCAGATTTTGAACATCTGTATTGTGTTTTGGGAATTGCTTGCTCTGGGTTGCCATATGGTAAACCCTTTTTGCCTTCTTGGGCATTTTTCAATATTTTTGTGCTTGTCTGCACAAATATCTTTAATTAAAAAGATTTTGTTTACCCTTGTAATTCAAGGCCAAAAGGTTTACAGTTACTTTCCCTAGAGGGGTATATTTTGTGTATTTTGAGACATTTAAGATAATATGTTTGAAACCCCTTTTGACATGTGTAGATTAGGGGTAGGGTTAGCCATTCATTTGAGTTCTGGGGTCAGGCTGCCTGCATTAGGCCTTATTTTGGGATTTTTTTTGGGAGCCTACACATATCTTGTTATAAAGTACACTTGAGATCATCATGGAGATAAGTCAGCAATGTGAAGAAAAATGAGTGATTTTGTTTTGTATAGGGTTCCATAGTGAGGCATTAAAGTGGATCTTAGAAACAGTCTACACTTTCAGGGCATTGTACAAACATCCCAAAATCCAAATGTAGTTCCTAGAGGCAAGGAAGATCGTTTACACAGAATTGATGGTACCTCAGACACAGGATGTTAAAATGAATTTGAGACATTTGAAGTCCTGGCACAAGGCTGCAGATGGCATTAAATGCAGAGGATGTTCTGTACTGTCACTGCAGAGAATGCTAACATCAGTTGTGTTGACTGCAAGGGATATAGAGACAGGGGTTCAAAGACTGCAAGGGGCACCAGAGGCAGATGTTAATGATAGATCTGAAATAGGTGAATGCAATGAAGTAAGAAGTAGTTGCGAATGAGAAATGACCAGTTATTATTAATGACTCGGCAGCATAAGGGCATTAAGGAGAGGAAGCTAGGCTCCATATAGTCATTGCACTTGTTTACTAAGGAGAGAATCAGTAGATATATTCAAGGAATTGTACACTTTATTTATGCAGTTTCAGCAATGTTTTAGTCTTTGGTCCATGAATGATTACACCAACACATGCTCTTAGTCTTATTCGTATACACCATTGCATGCTACATGGTAGCAAAATGGTAAAAAAGAAGTAAGATATCTACAATAAGGCCATGCATTCATGAATTCCAGTCCCACTAGACATATATATATATATAGTCTTTTTCTGTCTGATTTCTGCTATGTGTTATAAAGTGATTAAATTTAAGTGAATGTGCAGAGTCAGCACAGAAAATGCTATAAAATTAAATAATCTACTTATATCAGAATCTCACCATCACTAACTTGCATTGTCATATTTTATTGTTTTATTGATTTAATGTGTATAAAAGTTCTCTAGATACACTGCAATAACACACTGATGAAATTTTTGTTCAATTATGTATATTTTCCAGAGGGTAAGGGTTTTATCTATTTTATTGTATAATTTTTTTAAGTTTTCAATTTCTTTGGTTTCACTACTCTTGATACAGCAGAGCCTTAATGAGGATTAAAGGAGAAGGTTATGCTTTTAATTTTTCTTACATTTTAAAGATGACATTTCCTGACTGTTCTCTGTGTACCTTTGTTGTGAAGACAGGTCCTTTTGCAGGCTATTTTATATGAAATCTGCTTGGCTGAACATTTTAGGCACTCAATGCTACTTTTAGGCAAAACTTAATTTTCCTCTTTTCTGTTACTGCATTGTTTTCCTTGTTATATTTTTATATTTGTTTAAATAAATCTTTAAATATAAGCACCTTGCCTTGTTTTGTTTAGATTAAAGAGTCTTATGTTTTATTCTCTCTCTTCATATCAAGACATTTTCACTTTCAACTTTACAAAAGCCTAATTTTCATAGTAGACCTAAAACCTACTTCTTGAGTTTTGGGGTTTAGCTGCCTGGGGTGTGGCCTGTTTCTGAGGCGGACTAGTGAAGTCCTGGTCAGCTTTTGATTTGTTTTGAGGCCTGATCACCCATTTTTGTACAACATCACAACAAAATTTCTACAATGCTCAGCACGAGTGGCTACTTTCCATAATAAAAATATTTAAGATCGCTAGCATAATTGATTTTTTTTTTCTTCATGATTACTGCTCTAAACGTTGGATCTTTTTTAAAATCATTTGTAGACAGCATATTGGTTTGACCTACTAGATCACAGCTTTATAGATTTAGACTCGGGTTTAGGTCCTTGTCACCCGCTGCCTACAGGTGTAGATAGCCTACTTGTAGTTTGACGCCGGCAGAGTCAAAACAAAATATTACGTCAGAAAGAATGGATAAAAGTAAAACAGATGTTTATTACAACAGTCTCTTGGAAAGAAATATTCTGGTGCAGGAATATATACAGTATACTCACACACACAAAAAAAATAGAAGACTTCTTCAAGGACACAAGTTGTTAAAAAAAAAAAAACCCACAAAAATAGGGATTTATCATCAAATGCAATTTTCCCTATCGGGGAAAAAAACTGCCTCAACACTATTTTAAAAATAAGTCTCTGAAGGAGTCTTAAATAATTCAGCTCCTCAAACTAGAGAACTATCAGGAGCCTGAACTGACTAATAAGAGCATGTTACGCTCTACTGAAGCAGCCAGACACTGAGCCACTCTCTCTCTACTGATGGCTTATCAACACTGTGCCTGTTTGGACGCCAGCAAACATTGCTGGGAATTGTTGTCTGGTAATGCTGTAAGAAGGTGCTGCAGGGAGATATGCTCCCTGTTATTTGGGATTTCCATATGATCCGGAAGTGCTTCCAATGGACAAAAGCCCTGATGCTGGAAGTACTCCCAAGATCCTCAATAAAAGGGACCACAGGACCTCACTGTCTTATGCAGACAAGATGGAGATGACTGGAGGAGAGCATTGCAGTAGACAGAGGAGAGAAGAAGAAACAACTTGCTTTGTGCTAGTTATTACAAGGTACTTGTAATAAACACTCTTTATTTGAACCTGGGACTGTCTTGTGTTTTCGTGTTTGGGGCTCACTGGTGCACCCTAGCCATCACAATACATGCATACTTTGTTTGCTTTGAGAGGCTTCCTCATTCATCAATCCATTTGCTTAACTCACCTCTACCATTTCCAAGTTATATAAAACCAAACACAACAGTATTGGACACAAAAGAGAAATTAAATGTGGAAAAGACACCAGCCTATGGCTGCATTTATTAATTCAGAAATGTAATTCATAATAATGTGTTGGTTAAATCTAGAAAACAGAAGCTATTTCCTACTTTAACAGATCTTTAAATTATGGAAACACACTCATATTACTAAGCACCACAAAAGATTTTGCTGCTATGACAACATAATAAAGATATGCAGAATAAGGTCAGCAGAGCTAGTTGAGGAAATAAACAAAGCTAAATTGAAAATGCTCCAATGAAAACACAGAACCTACCTACAACCTATCACAACTGTAAGAGTTTATATGATTGCCTAGTTATGCAGATCACTCTTTTTCATCCATGGAAAAATGTCAGCTAAAAACATCAAAAACATCCCAGCTATTGTATTCTTGTGTGCTTTCTTATAATTTTTTCGGTAAGTACAAATGTATATTTTTCACCATTACATCAACGCGCACACACACACACACACATATATATATACACAGTATATATATATATATATATATATATATATATATATATATATATATATACAGTATACATGCATACATACATAGATATACATATACTGTATGTCTCTGTGTAGTCAGCATTGTTTGTGAACAAGGTCAACTATTGGAATGTAATTTGTAATGTTATTTGTACATCTCAAACTTTAGCACTGCTGTTGAGAATATGATTTCAAATGACATAAACCATGACAAAAACTGTTACTATTTAAATAAAAATGATACAAGAGATATAAAAATGTATTTTTTGTGCATTTTTGTTAGTATTGTTTTATTGTCAACTGTTCTGAGGAGACACGAAGGCAAGAGTTTCTTTGTACTGAATACACATGACAATAAACTTGACTTGAATGATGGAATTATACTAATCTCATTCAGGCCCATTAAACATTCTGCTGATCTACCCTCACTAATGTAGCATAATGCATGCATGAAAAAATTATGTAAATAAATAACAAATTCCATTAACACTAGAATCTCTGAAGCCAACGAAAAAAGTTGTACTCCCAGGTGAACTTAAATTCCTTTCCACCTCTTCATCAGCATCTTTGCTTGTCAACACAAGCCTGCTATCCCATCCCCCACCGACACAGCTGAAGTCCTCCCAGCTTAAATCTGTTTGTCTGGGTGTGAGGTGTCTGGAGTTGTGTAGGGTAAATAATAATATATTGCTATTTGCAATACATACATTTCATGTGTGTTCCGTGTCTACAACGGTCTGGGTAAATGTTGAATGGCAGGAAATGCGAAGCAAGAAATTTAGAGCACATAACTAAAACTACTTTTTTTCGTAGGTTTTAGGGATTCTAGTGTTAACAGCTACAAAAAGAGTACACTGGCCTCTCAGTCCCCAAGGGCCCAAGTTTGAGACCCTTGTGTCACAGGATCAGCTACTTCCCTTTGTGTGACTGTCAGTGGGCTCCAATAGGATTAAGGCATAAAAAGGCTCCTAGAGGAATTACTGTCATTTTGTCTAATTAAAGTTTCCTTTATATATTGTGCTGGTTCTATACGACATCTATTAGAATGAAAAATTCAGTGCATTTTATTAGGACAAATGACAAACACCTCAGAATGGAAATGTTGAGAACATAAGCCCTTGAGGGTGCATGAGCCCTATAGTGATGTTATAGGACTGTATTTCTGCTCTGTTGAATTTGTTTCAATTGGATGACACTTCTCAACTTAGATTTAAGACCTAGACCAACAGTCCAAAATTTATCGTAGACAGTGCCAGCTAGTCTTTATGTAAAATTTAAGGATTTTACTTTTACAGTTCGGTACGGTATATTTTGTACAGCCAAACAGAACTTGGATGCCCGTTTGATTTCCTGCTGGGATGAATTAATCATAAATATGCTTGTTCTTTCAAGCACCTTGAGCATGGGAAAGGCACCATATAAATAAAATGTATTATTATTATTATTATTATTATTTCTGTAGGTTTCTTCCCATAGTCCAAAGACATGCTGTTAACTTAACTAGTATCTCTGAACTCATAGAAAAAGAATGAGTGAGGCGTCATTTGTTAGTGTACCTTGTAACAGAGTGGTATCACATCCAGTACTGGTTTCTGTATTGTCACACTAATAGGCTCTGGCTTGCCATAAACTGGAATTCCAGGAAAGGAGGATCTGAAACTACCAGGACTGATTCAGCTGTCTAGGAATACAACTGAAAGTATTACTTTGAGAACAAATCTTCAAACCACATTGTTTGGTTATGGCCATAGCATAGTCCAGCCCAAATTCTTTTTCTTGTAGGTGCCCACAATCTGTCATGGAGTTATTGTGTCATTACAAATGCTGGGTGAATTTTTACAGACATTTTTTTCAGGTATAATCTTCATCATTTGCCTGATTTATTTAATAAAATGGCTGAACTGGAAAAGCTGGAATGTGGATTAAAAATGCCCTGCATACATGCATAAGAACATAAGAAGTTTCACAAACAAGCCATGACATGTATATGCACTGTATATATTTCATGATGCGTCAAAAGTATTTTTGCTGTTTTTTTTGGCATGTCTGTTAGTCATATTATATGTAATAATGGCACAACATGCTGGACTATTAATTTGAAGTGGACTTAGTAAGAAGACGCTGAACTGAATTGAATGATACAAGTGTTTTCTATGGCTTTTGTGGTGATACACTGGGATTTATTTTATCTTAACATGTTACTGACAAAAGGAAAAACCAAATATACAGTACAGTATGCATTATAGAGATACTGTATGAGTCTGAATATCTTTTAGGTTTAATCCAATGTTATTGACCTGAATTATAATAGAACACATGTAAAAATGTTACAACACATAAAATATTGTCAATATGCATTTAATTTACCTGAAAACTTCCCTCTAAACCTTTAGTCTCAGAACACTAAGAGATTAAGAAAACAGTTGGATGTCCCTTACAGAAATTCTTGCCTCATCCTTAGTGCCAGAAATGCGATTTACACTTATTCTAATATTTTCATATGTTTTGATAAGAACAAGCCATTCAGTTCAACATGGTCAGTTCCTACTAATCCAGTTTTGCTAAAAGAACTTCTAGTCATCAGACATTTTGAGGATCTAGGCAGTATATCTGTTTTGGGCCCCCACTGCACTTGACCCTTCTTCTATGAGGGTTGGGGCCCATCCCTGCTGGTCACAGGGCAACAAATGGTCATTTAGCCCTGTTATGCGAAGAAACAGAAATGCAAGTAAAGATCTGATAGTCCCCCGATGTGCTTCTTTTTTTGTAAGATGGATCTATTATTCTTCATGGGAACATTTGGCCATCGCCATAATAACAAAAATCAAGAAAGACTGTCATTATTACAATAACAGTGTAAATGACAATAATGTGACACCACAATGACTCATCTTTCCCCCATCTGAATGGGTCAGTTTGAGCCACAGGGCACAAAAATTATTACACTGTGGATACACACTGTAACACATCAGACATTTCTGTGCCAATTTGTAATGCACCATTGTCCAGCTGCCTGAAATCCAATGACTTTATGAGCGCCAGAAGCTCAATTTGCTCACAGTTATTGCATTTGTTAAGTCTTTACATCTTGGTAATATGCCAAAATCTTTCATCTTGTGGATTAAAGGTAACAGGTCAGTTATCAAATGAAATTAATCTTGTCTAACTTGAGTGAACAGCATTCAGATCCATTTAGCTTATATAATACATGTTTAACCTTCCCTTGATCTCTCCTAGCCAGTCACTCTACATTCTGTTTTCTTGCAGGGAAGTGCAAGGTTTTATTAAATAAAAATCTGTGCTTGGCGTGTGTCAAAAAGATGAGGGTCTCTAAAGTAAAGGAAGGGTGGAGTATTTGACAAATTAAAGGACCCCTCTAGCAATTTGTCTCAGAGAAGAAGCACACTTCACACTGTAGGTTTATGGCCATGGAAAGGCAGTCACCCTCTTCTAAATCACAGGGGTAGGAGCAAAATACTATAACTGTTGTCCTGCCTGAAAGCTATGGCAGAAATACCCTGACAAAGACCTAATTCAAATATTTATTGGAATAAATGCATTAAGTTGCTAAAAATTACATTTTCATTATTGTGAACAGTGTGCATTTTTTGCATACCTACTGAAGTTTTCACATATCTGAAAACTTCCTTATTCCTACTTTTTCATTCACTGTACATTGTTTACTTGTTGCTGGCAGTGCATGTGTTAGTACCGTACATGACAAACTGGCTAAATCTTTATCTGAGGGACAGGTGTCTGTTTTTTATTGTCTATATCTGTATTTATTTTTCATACTATTATTGTCTAGTTCCAGTGACATTTGTTTTGATACTGGGTGAAAATGAAAAAAATGTAATCACAAATGTAGACCTGTCAGTAATATGTAAATAACATTCTTTTGTGCTATTTGAGATTTTTACTGTTTGTTTCTTTGGGTGCCAACACCATTCATCCTTTTTTCTATGGGTGCTGCCATTTTGTATTGGTTGCTATGATACCGTGTAGCGGCTAGACAAGTGATGTACATGACCAGTAACTTGTGACACCATCATGGTCATGCTCAATAAGAATGCTGGTAACAGTTTACTTTAGCTATCACCTATATTAGTCACATACTGTTTTGTAAGAAAACATTAACAAAGGCTTAGTTTGGTCTTAAAAATCAAGAGTAATGGGGTTAGCCCTGTGCAGTGTGGCATTCTAAAATAACCACTTTGGTGGCTTATCTGGAACATTATATGCCTCTAAGTACTGAATACTTCACTATAAGGCTTCTGAATCCATAATTACTGCTCAATAAGACCAAATGAGGCTCTCATATTCACAAGTAATTTTGTCAGCGTATCACAGGCTCTTAACATGCCACACTACACAGAGATGAATGACCACTTTACTTATTTTTTGTAATTATTAAGACCAAAAGAAGCCTTTGTTAAAGTCTTATTATATAAAAGGTATGTGACTTGAGATGTAGGTAGTACCAAATCTAAGAGGCAGTTAAGGCAGTGTTCAAACTTAATTGGAAAAATAAAGGCATTTCTTTCTTTCTATAACTGTGGGTTGAGAATTTCAAGGAATAAACTTTACATGATAAAAAAGTAAATGTAACAAAGTGATGAAATACAAATCAATATTCTCTCCAAGACAGTACAAAGATAATTTGTCAGCTAGCTTTCACATTATACCTTGTATATAACATTAATTTTACATGTAAAGAATGGGTAGACTAGAAAATAATATATTTTTAGTGGCATATGAGTACTATTTTAGTTTCCTCCAGGTGCTCCTGTTTCCTCCCACAGTCCAAAGACGTGCAGGTTAGGTGCATTGGTGATCCTAAATTGCCCCTAGTGTGTGCTTGGTGTGTAGGTGTGTGTGCCCTGCTGTGGGCTGGCACCCTGCCAGGGATTTGTTTCATGCCTTGCGCCCTGTGCTGGCTGGGACTGGCTCCAGCAGACCCCCGTGACCCTGTAGTTAGGATATGGCGGGTTGGATAATGGCTGAGTACTTTTTTAATGATTGCTTAAAATATTTAAATTCTAACATGCTATACAATGAAAGCAAAATAAACCACTGATCTGAAAGAAGACATTTGTTTCTTTTATTTGGAGTAATTTATTTCTAATGGAAAATCTATTCACAAAATGGTTTTATGGGTGGTTGTGTCAACTGAAGAAAGAATATTTCAAAGTATCCTCCAATAACTTACAATATTACTGTTAGAAACCAGAAGCAAATTTATAGCAACTGCTTCAAGTATCTTAACAAATTCTTTTAATCATTGAATTTGACCAAGCTTATTTAAATAATGATAGCCAAGGATATTCTTTGGAAAAGAGTTTTCATAATAGTAGTAGTAATAAAAGTTCAAATGATGCCCATACTTATTTTTGTAAAACAAAAGCAAATTTGTAATACTGCAATATATTTCCACACCTTCGTCCCCCCTCTAAATTGTTGTAAAGAGATGCCTACTTTCTAGGACCAAACAACTGTCCTCAACCTGGGATATTCAACTCTGCAATTCCACCTTTCAAAAATTAAGGTCTAGCTACAGCCACACTATGAGCCCATAAAGTCAGACTCCATAAAGTGCTTACTTCAGACTAAGCTGCTCATGCCTGATTTATAGTAGGTCATATCGTAAACTGTAAAGTGATGTTGAAGGTACAGGTTTTCAAGCTGGGAAAACAGACAATATATTATGATATTTAGTTTAGTTGAATACACCTACTAATTTGTAAAGTAATTAATGAAAGTACTCTTAATAAAAACAAAACTGTGCAACTGTAATGTATTTTCAGAATTACATATTTTGTGCAAAAAATGATTAATAGCCAAGTACAGTGAACTTACACTTATTGTGCTTACAGTAAAGGCTGAGATGGAATATACAATACTGTTAATCCGTTTATTTTCAGTGTAGATTTCAAAATTGCAAGACATTGAAAATGTGTAAAGTTAAAGACTTGATACTGTAGATAACTAGATCAACAAATAGCGTAATTGCATACAAAAATCAGTATATGTAAGCAGATCAGATGCTGTCTATCATGGCCTTTTATGTTAAATAATAATTAAATGAAAATTATTATATACATATGTTATAAAAGAAAATCTTGAGACGAGACTATTGCCAAGAGATTTTTTCAAGTCCCACCCTCCTCTCAACCATTTTCAACCACGCCCACGGTCCTCTCACCTCTCATTCGTGTGAATGCTTTTGTCAAACACAGTTCCTGCGCTCTCAGTTCTTATAAATTTTAATGTTTTTCTCACTTTAAGTTCCCAATAAAAGAAGACCTATCATGTCCAAATCTTATTGAAGAATTTCATCCTGAAGGGTTATCAACAGAAGAAATGAGTACACGGGCAATCCTAGCACAGACAAACGAATTAACATGAAAACTGTCGATCGGTTACATGGCAATGACATGCAAAATTTTAACAGGCAACAAAAAAGGTAATGTAGTACATTTTTCACGAATAACATTCGACACCAAAGGAGATCTTGATATGCCATTTGTATTAAAATGTTTACAATTTCCTGTTACAATAGCTTTTGTATGACAATTAGCAAATACAGGGACAAACATTTGAAAAAGTCAGTTTATTTATTAGAGAGAAAGAAACGATATTCACTCATGGGCAGTTATACGTAGTAGTAGTCCCCATATATACGAGCGGCAGCTCCGTGAAGTGGCTAGCGCGTAGGGCCTGCCCGGGGGTTGGCGAGCAAAGCGAGAAGGGAGCAGAGCTCCCTAGTATATATATATATGAATATATATATATATATATATATATATATATATATATATATATATATA
>JANRMT010062792.1:89060536-89088236 GCA_026402145.1 Polypterus bichir lapradei | reverse complement strand
ATATATATATATATATATATATATATATATATATATATATATATATATATTGTGAAGAGGGGGGCTGAACGCATCCATAGAAGACACGGTCACTCCTCCATAACCCCCTCCTAAACAGTGATACAATTGGAAACAAATACAGTTTTTTTTACCTCCTCTTTGCTCGATTAGCTGCTGACTTACTGCTGCTGCTGTGCTGCGTGATCTGCTTCTCGCATGACTCTTCAAACATTTAAAAGCCTGTACAGCAGCTGTCCTTTTGTCTTTTTTGCCTTGTTTCTCTTCTCACCCAGACATCCTCTTTTTTATAATGTTGTATACGAATAAAGTTTATGTTTCTTTAAAACCCTGAATGAATCTTTGCAACTGTGTGACCCAAGCCTGACAATATATATTATACACACGCATACATACTGTGTATAAGATATGACTAATCAGCTTAAGTTATTATTACATTACTTATCTATTTAATTTGAATTATGGTATTAATACATTGTATTAAAAGAATAGCTTAGACTATTAAATGAAGATATTATAGATATTTATAGTACTATAAACCTACACATTTAACATGGAGTCATTTTATGCATCATGCTGGTTGGTGCCATATAATTTAAGCTTCCTTGTCCAAGAAACACAAAACTGTTGAGTCAATGGTTACATTCAAAAATTTAGTTAGTATTAATGAAGTGTGTTAGCTCACAATATTGTAAAGTACATACAAACACAAAAGTAGTACTTACCTATTGTGATTGATGACCAAGACCATTGCAAGACCAATTGGAAACATGAAAAATAAGACAAAATAAAGACATTTGTGTAAGATCATTTTAAAATTGCCAATCTTAACAACATGCATGTCATTAAATCAATTGTACCATTGTATTAGTGACACTACTTAGGTAAATAATTAACCATGCATTGCTTAATAGCACAGTCAAGAGTAATTATATTACCATTGTGTATCATAGCATAAGCTACTGTATATGTCCTGCAAAATATATGGAATCATTAGTACTGGTACATGGTACTCCTTACCCAAGAAGTAACCTACACACTTACAAGTAAAAGCCATTTATTTAAGCTTCAGTTTTAACCGAGAATTAAACACAATCCAAGAAAAAAGCAATCATGTTAATATCCATCTATCCATTTTCAGAAATTTCCTTGCAGCAGAGGGCCAAATACAGGCACATGTTCCTGTTTACCAAGTAGGGACAATTTTTCTTATTAACCATAATGAATAATCAATAAATCAATTCCTTCATCTCAAATTCACAGTAACCCATCATTTGTACCATTGAAACTTTGCATTCACCTTCCACTTTCCACCATCAACAGCATAATGTAAAAAGTATAAACCTTACACTCTGTAGGTAATAGAAAATGTTCAAGCGTCACTACATACGTTTTGAGGCCTTCCTAGCAGTCCCGGTTTAAAGTGCTTACTCTGCTGTACTCTCCTTTCCATTCATTTATAAGCACGGCAAAGAAATAATGCCCTTTTTGAAATATATCAAAGTATTTACATGTATTAATTCAGCAGACATGAAATAATTAAAATATAAAGAGACTAAAATTATATGGATGTAGTATGTTATCTATGTTTTTAATGCTCCATTTGAAAATACATTTGTAAAAAAGTGTTTACACTTGGACAGTCAGTATTTTTTGAACTTTCAAGAACTTTAACTCAGAATTGTCTACTGAATTTTAAATTGACAAAGAAATTCGAAAATGGCCATGTTTATCAGTTTATGTCATGGAACTTTGCTGTCCAGCCTCTGATTGATCAGCTAAAGCGTGCACATTAATTAATCATATAAGATCTTACTTTCCATTATGGAACCATTGATTTAATTTACTGTGCATGCAAATTTATAGTGAAGCTATATAAGAATACTTACACACACACACATGCACACACATACATAGAGACACCCAAGTTTCAGTGATCCTCAAGGTCAGGATACTTTAATGGCATAATCACTTGTATACATGGTCAATATTTTGCATGTTTTTAACTGACAGTTTTCAGCCTGAGACTATTATTCAGTAGCAGTGAAGAAGAGGTTTGTGCACAAAATCAAAAGATCTGTATGTCAAAGACTGGTATGGGCAAACTAGAGGAGCTGCTGTGCATAGCTTAAGTTAGACAGATATGCTAATTCTGAAATCTTTATTATTTAATATCTCAGAGGAATGTGAGCATTCTCTACATGTAGATTTGACGAGAAATAAAACAATACTTCTGTTGCCCAATGTCCAATGTAAAGATTGCAGGGCATGCATCAAAAGATTTATTATGAGACACCAGGATAGGAAAGGACAAAGAAAACCAGTCAGACTTGTGCTATACAGATCTGTAAAAATTGAAAGCAAATAAAGGATGAAATCGGGTTACATAGCTGAGCAACTTCTGTGATGGCATCAAAACCTTTCACCAATGCATCTATGAGGGGTGACTGCACAAGTACATAAAAAGAGAAAATATGATGACAGATGGCGTGCTAGGAGAATGAGATCAGATGAAGATTGAATGTTGATGTTTCTGTTCATCCATTGCACAGAGGTCCTTACAATCAGACTCGCCCTGCCAGCTTCTTCTCCAAACTTCTTTATCAAGTGAAGAAAGAAGAAATATAAGATTCTACTGCAAACAAATTACCCTAAAAGACAATGTCAGTCTCCTCTGTTTCATCATTCTCAGTTTCGTGTCTAGAACTGTATATTCTTACATAAAATTAAACATGACAGCAGTGGTATGCTTGAGGGCAGAAAAGTAAATCACAACTGCAGGAAAAAACTGCTGCTATAGCAGTGGAAGAACCATTAATCATTTTCACTCTTATCAACACAGAACAGGAATGCAGTATTAGCATTAGTGTGCAACCCCAAACATAATGACCAGGATATTTTGGAGGAGTACAACCTCCTGAAGGCCAAGAAGACAGATAGATGTGCTCCACTGAGGCATCCAAACAGATAGGAGTCAAGCACACATGTAGACTTTCAAGGCCCTGCTTTCAAACTACAGAGGCCCAGTGTGAACTGTGCATTACACAGATGTTTCTGCTAATCTTGGACAATTCCTCAGGTTACTAGGTGGCCAGAGGATAAATCCCTGCTGAAAATTATTTCTGAAATTTAAAAGCTTCAGAAACATAAAGATAAAGCTAGGCAGTGGGCAAAGTTCTTGGAAAAAGGGATAAGATTTTCATAGGGTTTGTAGAGCATGTAAGGACTGGGGATATCCTTGTTCTCATGTGGAAAGGCTACAGACTACAAGCAGGAACTTTTTATCATGTGTGTTGCAATGCATGGGGACCAATACAACAAGTGATTGCAGGCCCATGTATTTTAAAGAATTGTGCTTTTACTCTAGCTCTCTTCGACATTTACAAGCAACATAGGTTATAGTAATACTTGTTAGCCAGCACAGCATTCGCAAAACAAATTATACACAAATGAATCAATCAGCAGTATAATACAACATAGCCAGTTGCAGGAACGGCAATCATACATACAGCTGAAACCCGAGAATGAAAGATGACATTCACTGCATTCCCATCAATCAAGAATTCCACAGAAGCCACCCAATTTGCTGACTGATGATTGAAATAAGACTTTTTTGTACATAGACTTGAAATGACTCATTTCTATTATTTTATGTGCAGACACATATTGATTTTGAAAAATGTTTCCTCTTTGATGCAGGGTATAGATTTACCTAAGATGAGTGTGTTTACTGTTATTTCCAAAGCACTCTTTATTTTATACAACAGAGGTGAATATTCAGACAGATGTAGACTAGACGAGTTACGTGACCAGCTCAAAATTACACAGTAAAATACGAGTGGGATTTAAACGTGTGATGTTGCAAATTCAGATAAAACTCGGTAGGTACTAGAATACAACTGAAGGTACTGCTACCGTCCAAGTGGGACAATACAAATTACCTGGACAAAAAGTATTGTCTTGTATTAACAAGTAGTAGTAGTATTAACCTAACCCACCCATTATTTGGGATGGTGCAGAAAAAACTGAGTTTCTGTAGAAAACCCAATGGATACACAGAGAGAAAATGCAAACACCACATAAACACTGATCAAGAACAAGAATCAAATCTAGGTTGATGGATCCATGAGTCAGCAAAGACAATTACTGTGTCACCATGCCACTCTGTAGACCCAAGCTACTTGTTCTAATAAGAGTAATTCATGATGAGCACACAAACATTTTAGAAACAGTACGTTTTATATGAAATATCACAACAGAATGGTCTACACTGAAACTCGTCTCCATTTTGTAGAGCTATAATTTATAAAATCTTGATTTCCTTCTACTTACTACCTCACTTACACAAAACTTCTCATCCACAGCTCACTTCACAGTGAGGAGCCGCTTTCTCCACCAGGCAATTTGAGCTGAAACTGGAGCCACTTGCAAATATGTCACTAACAATATCTTTGTATCTGATCCCTCTGCTAAATTCAATATTAAACAACAGGCCTCTTGCCAGTCTGAAAGTCGTATTCATTGCATTTCTTGTAGGAAGTCTCAGGCTATCTAAACAGACAGACAGCAGACTGTTTTAGGGCACACGTTCAAGCAATTAAAAACAAAGGCCTTACAAAGTCTACTGTAGAACACTTTACATCCTTTGATCATAGCCACACTTGTCATTCTGTTTGTGCTCTTTCATAGGGCTTCAATGATACTGTTTCAAGAAAAAGCTTAATGCATTCCCCACTCTTCAGGTCTTAACGACTGACTAACTTTTCAATCTCTCCCTTTATCTTCTCAAATGGCAGCTTTTTCATACCAATCACTCTCACCTTCTCTCCTTTCATCTGCACTGGGTTTGCTCCCTCCTTCCCATCCTACATACAGTTTGTCACCTACTTTTTCTTTGCAGTGGTACACCTGATGAAGGCTATACAGATGAAGCATTGTGTCTTTAACCTTCTTTCCTTTTCAACATGGAAATTACCATGAACCTTTTACAATTTATTAAATAAAGCGCACAAAGATGCAAAGGAACATATTATTTGATAAAAGTTCATCTAGGGTCTCCAAGGGGCCTTCACTGAAGCATCTGCCTATTTTTTTTATTTTTTTATTTTTTTACCAAATATCCATTCTTAGCTTGGTTCTTTATTGACTAAATAAAGAGGGTGGAGTCAGCCATTGCTTTCAGGGAAACGTCCTTTGCAATGGCTTATAAACCACTGTTTAATACAGCAAGCATTGCAAGCTGTCAATATTAAAAATTAATTCTTTATGAAAATTCCTATAGAAGTATACAAAAGTCTTAGGCACATCCAAAGAAATTCTGTAAAGTGAAGAATCTTTCAAAAAAAAAAAAAAAAAAAATTGGGAGTGGTCTCCCCTAGACTTTCTCATATACTCAGATATAGAGATGGATATTTGAGGGGTAAACTGCAAGACAATGATTAAATTTTTATTTTATCTACATTAAAGAACCATCAACAAAAAATCAAATCAAATTAATGATATATTGAACACTTATAAAACGAAAGTTGAATAAACCTGACTCTGCAGCTGCATGAATAAAAGATAAAGAACCACTTCTGGTTAATGGAAATAGCCCAGAGGTTGATAGAAATCTATGTTTTGTACCCAATACTTGTATGCAAAATTTGGTTGATGTAAGTGAAGCATACTCAAGTTATCGTGTTTACATAAACACATGGACAGACAGACACAAAGGCATAATTTCAAAAATGGCATTTTTGGACTCAGGGAGATCTAAAATGTTGAGATTCATCAAAATCTTGAAATGGAAGTTTTGGAGGATTCCAATACTTTCCCAATACTTCATAAACGAGAAAGTAAAAAAAAAAAACTATGAAATTAAGTTCCATATATTAAAAAAATGAATTCAAAGATCAATAAACGGTACAACACTAATTCAAATCATTGCATTTAAATCTCTTAGGAATACTGTTGTGCAGTTTATAAGAAAATTAGCTGATAGTTTGCTCTGAACAAACTCTGGTGGTCTTGCTTGCTTCTGTCTCTCCAGGTAATCCCAGACAGCATCAATGATGTTGACATCAGAGCTCTGTGGACGCTATGCCATCCGGGGTGTAAGGCAGGAAACTGTATAGGTCAGAAAGCCAGGGCAACACAGGACCCACTCATGTACATTGACATTTACAGGGTCAGTTTAGCATTGCCAATTAACCTAACCCACCCATCATTAGGAATAGTGCAGTTCCTGGAGAAAACCCAATGGATGCACAGGGAGAAATTGCAAACTCCACATAAACACTGATCAGGAACAAGATTCAAATCTATGTTGATGGATCCATTAGCCAGCAAAGACAATTGTGTAAATATGCCACATTGCACATTTTATGTCAATAAAAATACTATATTATACAAAATACTACTGTAATAAACTATATAGTGTTTAGTACATTTATAGGAGTGAAGTATGTACAAATTGTCTAAAATTAGAACATTAGACCATTAGAACACTCTAGACGAGAACAGGCCATTCAGCCCAACAAAGCTCGCCAGTCCTATCCACTTATTTCCTCCAAGAAAACATCAAGTCGAGTTTTGAAAGTCCCTAACGTCTTACTGTCTACCACACTACTTGGTAGCTTATTCCAAGTGTCTATCATTCTTGTGTAAAGGAAACAACTTTACATAAAATGTGTGCACTCCGCTCCAAATGCTGGGATAATTAACATGAATTAGTAAAATACTTTGAGAACTATGCATCTTAAAGAGAGTAACACATGAGAAAGTCTTTACCACTACTGAAAACTTTGGCAAACACAAATTCTTCCAAGTGCTAGGTTCTTTTCAGACTACACACTTTTTATTTTTGCTTGGATTAAAAGTACTTTTTTCCTTTATAAAATGGAGTGTACTAGCTATATAGTCATACTTAAATTGAAAATCACTTAAAGCTTTTCTAAAATTGAAACATAGAACTAAACTTTGACTAAGGCTACATCTCTGGAAACATAAAAAAAGAAAAAATATTACATTTGTTCAGTATTTTCTTTTTTGGACTTTTGTACTTTACTGCAAATTGACTGATTTTCTTTTTGCTTCTTTGATGGACCAGTTTTCATAGCTTTTCACGGCTAACGATGAAACCATTCCTAACCTATTCGAACATTGTTTTTGCAACTCTGTTATTTTCTAGTGAATGCTCTCACTTAGTGATCCCCAAGGATTACAATATAAACTAAAGAATCGAGGAGAAATAATAACTTACTTACAGCCCAAGTTACCACATTGTTCTTAACAATTACTTCTCAGGAAATGTGTTTTTCATGTATTTACTGTAGGCGACCATATATTGGTTTCCCTGCTAATAAATAAGGTCTCATTTTGCAGAACACTGATAGCAACTTGTACCAAATAACAGTACTCTTATTACTAAAATCAAAACATACGACAGTCCATGTAACATAATACTGTACAGGAATTAAGAGAAAAACTAGATAAATAAAGACACATGATTTTTCATTGGTATTTTGCAAGACATATTTAGCACTCCTGATAGTTTATAAACATGATGCTTTAATTATATACATTTTCTTATGTTAAAATATATTTGGGACTGTTATTAATATGTTTCTACTGGCCTGAAACAAAATATGTATGAATATAATTTAAAAAAAAAACAGTGGAGCTTCTGCACTAAACCTTGAAGTTTGAACAAATTTGAAATTAGATTGGTATAAGTAACTGTGGCACTGCATGTTTATGTCAGTACAAGCAAAAACTGATGGCTCATTACTGCACTCTGTAGGGTAAAACAGGCAACTGCAATGAAAAGATCAAAGACTGGGCTTCACTGTTCTGTAAATTTATTTTGTGTATTCTAACACAAATCAAAAATAAAAAAATATATTTCTTTAAATGCCAAGCATTCTTTAGGTCAAAGTTTACATCACTGCTGAGTTTAATTTCCTCTAGAAAATATGGCTATATGGATAACTAACTTTTTGTATTGTTTTAGGGCTTGATGTTTAATATATGTTTTTAATAAATTTATTGCTATATTAATATTTAGTTTAGAAATGAGATTGAGCTTTCCCAATGGAAACCAACAAGATGACATGTGTATTCATCACGGATATAAAAACAAACCTGGCTAGAAACTGGAATACATTTTCTGTCTTCCTATGAGTATGTTAGGAGTGTTTCCATATTTCCTGCCAAATTTACTTTTGCCTTTTACATTACTGGAGCAAATACAGAGATGTAGGCACACTTTTGATATTGTTTCTTTTTTTTAGCTAAACGTATATTTACCATAAATTATTTCAAACTTGCTCAGCTATGCCAGTTATATTTGGCCATGAGTGTTAAATAAAGATTATGAAGAAAGGAGATCAGTGACTTGATTTGTCATCTGCTATGGACATAACATGTTATGTTATGGAGCTTACTGTACTATGACACTTTCATTTAACGTCATGTAATGACTACACTGAACTATTTCATCCAAACAAGTTATTATATTACTAGGCTGACCCGCCTTTTAAGGCGACCTACTTTTAAGTTGACCACTTTTTAAGGCAATTCAATATGTAGATCAATTTGATATTTTATACAAACTCATTAATTTGGTTATATTGCATTTGAGCGGTATTACTTTAATACTCGTAGTTTCTGTTATTTTTGTGATGAAATTTAAACTTATTTTCTATATTGAGGTCGCCCTTTTGAACCCCCCTGATATTTACTACGCGGTGAGGCATTTGTACTCCATTAACATTAATTATTTCCAGAGACATAATTTTATGTATTTTTCCAGCGCATCGCGCACAAAAGCAAGGGAATGATGGGAGCACCAGAACTCTGCTCACATCATGTCGCTTCGTACCGCAAGCTGCAAGTAGTAAGTCTGTGATAAGCGGAATACCGCTACGCTTTCCACTCACGGGACGGAAGGACAATCCTGACCGCTTTTATATAGTAAGAAAGAAGAAGAAGATATCGCACAGTCTGGAGTAGAAAATCATCTTTTACTTGGAAAAACGAAACTACAAATCCCATCGTGCATTGCAAAATGGACGGGGCGTGTGTGAAACTCCGTGCTACTCGCACAGTCTGGAGTAGAAAATCATCTTTTACCTGGAAAAACGAAACTACAAATCCCATCGTGCATTGTAAAATGGACGGGGCGTGTGTAATACTCCGCGCCTGCGTAGCACTCACGGGACGGAAGGACAATCCCAACCGCTTTTATATAGAAGGATAATATTGTTAAAAAGAAATTGCTCGCTTTTTTGGTCTATCGGGAGTGGTTTACATACAGAGATGGGAGATCCATGAAATATGCCGTATATCAAGGAAGAAAGGGTGAAAGAAACTCAATATACCACAATTATAACTCTTTAAATGGAGAAGGAATCCACTTGGTTGTAAAAGTTCTAATGTAACATTGTTACCCTCACTAGTCATAGTGGCAGAGGATGGTGACATGTTATGTGATGATTAGCTTATGCAAATAGAGCTTATTCACACTTGAGCACTGTAAATGTTCAGTGTTTGTTTAGCATTTTTTCAGCTCTGACATGGCTTTTTGCAAACGTTTTTCAGGCACTTTTCAGGTCTTTTCCTAGCATTTTTAAAGAGGCATTTTGCATGGAAAATATGATTGACATCATTTCCGTTTTGTAGGTTGTAAGGTATTGTGTTATGGAGTGGTTATTGCATTTCAAGAATTTCTTCTATGATTTTAGTGCTTTTGATCCCGGCCATCACAGTACTGAAGAGCAAGTGTTGTCAGCGTCATCTGTGAACATGCTGGGTTCACCCTGTTCTGCAGCAAAAGGAGTTGAGAAGACAATTCTGGGCACCCTATGAAACAGGTATCATGAAAAATTCCAGGATTACATACGGGACAATAAGCACATAGGTAATGATATGTGGAGGGAAAAACAATCATTGCTTTATTTTGCAAGAAAAATATAAATTGCCTGCTGCTATTGGTGCAACATCTTGCAAACGCATAAACTGGTTATCTAGTTACAGCTGGTAAGGAAGGGGATACCATGTATAGTTGTCATCAACTCAAAAGAATTGAAAAAATGTTGTATTCAAATACATTTTATTCTACGTGTGCTGAGGTTTGCATTTAATTTGTCCAGTTTAGGGTCACTGGTAGGCAGTGATTATCACAGCAACACTGGTGCACCAACCCTTTTCAGGGCTCTTTCGCATAGCCAGAAAAGAGTGTGCTGCTTGCAATCCAGAAACAGAAACCTATTTATTAATTATCTGTTTAGTTTTAATTCAGTTATTTGATTAAGATATTCACTTCCACCATCAACCATTTCTTAATATTGTATGGCTAGGTTTTTATTAGTAAAATTTATAACTAGTCCCCTTCACCACTGCACTCAGAGCAGTTTTTCTAAATGTTTTTTGGTGCCCTGAAAGTATCATTTTACATCTGATTCTGTCTCATTAAAGGAAATGAAAAATAACCCATAATTCACTTTAAAATTACTGCTTTAAAGAGCCAATGCTCTGTGTCACACAATTAGTCTCTATCTTACGTGGCTGATGGTTGGACAAATAATGTCTATAGTAATTAAAAAATAATGTCTATAGTAATTAAAAAATTAAAAATATTCAAGGCCACCTTTATTAAAATATTGCTGCATCTGTAAAGGAGGGAAAAAATAAAAGTAGACCCTGATTTGATACCATGACAATCCCGTAAGCCACACAGGAGCTGCTTTTCCGAGTGAGACCACAGGTGCCAACATCCTGGGACACCGCTAGAGATTTTGGGCCCATGAAAGAATATCCTATTGAGCCCCACACCCAGACCAAACAAATTTTTGGCTGTGTTACCACAACAACCCTACAGCTGAAATCCAATCAAAGCTTTGGATAACTTTACCTGTGCAAGCTGGTAAAGCTCCAGATGAGTTCCATGCTTACTAGAGTGGTAAAAGTATCCAAAAAATAAGTTTTTAACATTTAAATTAAAAATAATTAAATATTTGCAATTATTCAAGCTTAGGTTAACGATTCTAGGTGTGGTTTGTTTACACATTTTTTATACGCCATTATTAACAGTTGTAATGTCAACAACAAAAGCCAGCAGAAACAAATAGCGATAATTATAAGTCACCAAAATCCAGTGCAGGTGCACTATATAAAAGAGAAGCCCTCCTGTCTTCAATCTAGAACTGACAGCTGGGTGAGCAAGAACTTTTTAGGATAGCGAACCATTAAATCAGCCATGAAAAGGAGCTTGTGATACATGCATACTGGCAAAGCACTTTACTACAGAATTATTCATATTTTCTTTTTTTTTTTTTTTTGCTCACGGTACACTGGATAGCTACTGCAGCCTTCAAATGTAAGGAGTGCATAAAATCACCTGTATGTTCTAAATGGTGTGATCAAAAAGAAAGCTTTGAGAAAATTGAATGGTAGCACTAAACTTTGAATAAGGCTAAATCACTAGAAACATAAAAAAGAAATAAAAAGTGTTGAATATTTTCTAGAATCGTAACCCTAAACTATTACAAGCCACACATGCTGGAACTGCACTCCCCTATATTATTATTAATATTTTTTCCCCCTCGCAGTGTCCCTGCAAATTATGACATGCTCATGACAAACATATTGTAATGTGTATTTACATAACAGTTGCCCAGATACCGCTAGGATTTTTTTTTGGATCTTGCTGCGCAGCCATTACTATAATAATAAAGTATTAAAAACATACATGATTAGCGCCCAAAATCATTAAACTAAGTTTGAGCATATTTTAACATTCACTTGTTTTTAATTTGAATATTGAATCTTTATTTCTGGCCAATTTGATAACCCTAACCAACACATTTTAAGTATTCAGTGTTAAAAATAAGTAAAAACATTCAGTTAAACACACTTACTAATACTGATCAATCCAGAAATGCACAGACTGTACATGCACACCTCATATAGCTGGCATAGTAGGGAATGAAAGCCAACTCTGTTTTACCACTGCCTATATGTTGAAATATCTGTACAAAACTTGATTAAAATTAAATGTCTACTTATAACTTTTGCTGAATTACTGTCAATTGATTGCAAGCTATGTACCTTAATCTATCCCTCAATAGCTGTCACTAGACCACTGAAGCACTGGTGTGCACGAGGACACTGGCATTTTAATTACTAATGCGCTGCTTCATCCACCAGAACCAGTCACTTTCTGTAAAAACAATTTATGAACGTTACCGTTGATTTCAATGAAACAAGTGTTTGGCCGAAAGTGCTCTAAAAATGCTGTATTTAGGAGTTTTCTAAATAGTTCACTGCTAAAATGCTCTGGTGTGAATAGTGTCATTGACATCAATTGTAGGTATTTTTTCAAGCATTTTAGGAACATACAGATCTAGCACCTGTCGGAGATGGCTGGGGGGGCGACCCGGCAGGACACCCAGGAGGACTGGAAGAGGGCTTACGCCTTCCTCAGACCACGTGGGGGCGACCGCCCTGGTACCTTTGGGGTCCACGGGTACAGAGCTTTGAAGCTCAACCCTGTAGGGGTCTGTGGTCACCGCCAGGGGGCGCCTCCATGCCTTTGGATCCCTGGACTTCAGCAGTTCAGCCACACCCGGACATGCTGGGAGGAAGAGGAGCAGGGAAATCCGGAGTGCTTCCGGGGATGCAGCCAGCACTTCCGCCACACTGGGGCGTGTCGGTGGAAGATTACCGGGAAACACCTGGAGCACATCCGGGTGATTACAAAAGGGGCCTCCTCCCTTCATATGATGGCTAGAGTCGGGTGGAAAAGGACAAGGTCTTGGAGGAGGCAAGGAGGCGGCCTGAAGAAGATAAGGCATTGATTTGTGGCCAGGACTTTGGGGACTTTTGGGGTTTGTGTGAACACTTTATTTGTAGATAATATGGAGAATAAAAATGTGTGGGGTGAATTAAACATGTCTGCCTGTCTGTGTCTGGGCCAGCGTTCACACACCAAAAACCTAGGAAGACTATTTGGTGTGATTATGCACTAAATTTCACTATTTCCTGTACAGAGCAACAACGGATTACAGTAGTAGTTACTTTATTTTGTAGAACATATGAAGTATGTACCTCATTGCTTTCAGAACTCTCAGATGTCATTTTTTCTTAATGTTACATTAAGATATTTATTGAATGTTTTCGGTTTGGTGGAAAGGCATTGCAAGAAAGCAGCGACTTGCTAAAAATGCCCAAAGGCAGTGACTCAACAGTCAGACCTCACGTTCTCAACTATATATGAAGCAATAAGGGAGATGTAATAGTAGACTTCAAGCTGTTTTGCATCTGAGCTGTGTTAAGTATTTGCTCCTTCCACAGGTCTTCTTAATGATTGATACTTTGTCATTGATAACAGGCAAGGTAAGCTACAGTATAATGCTCACTGATTGTGCACAGTGCTATGGCGTATCTACAGACAGTGGGGATGCGGCTCTTACACCAGGGTGACTAAATGGTGATTGTCTGGTACCGGCTTTACTGTAAACTTCATTAACTTTACATACCAATGTCAACTCTACAAGCATGTTAACATTCCTTCCATTCCACAAAGCTTATCTATATCCACCAACCTTTTATTAGCTAATATGTGTGATATATCTTATTGAAAGTAGGATTTAATTGAGCTAAATATTGGGGAGGGTTAATTTATTTTTTTGCTGTAAGACTAAAAACATCCTAATTATGCCATTGGCAAATGTCAACATTTTTTTTTTATTTAGTGTTGTTTATTTGAACATAGCTTTTTTTTATTTTACAGCACTTTGGTCAGCCTTGATGTTGTTTTTAAAGTGCTTTATAAATAAATAAAAAATAATAATAATATTTAACTGTAACATTCTCGCTCCCACTTCTTCAAATTCAAAATGTTGGGAAAATTTCCAAATAGAAAATGTCAATCACAGTGTGGAAGGGTCCACTACTGTTTGCCATTTGCAGAATATTTGTTTTTCCTCTTTTGGTTAGGGGTCGCCACAGCGGATCATCTTTTTCCACATCTTCCCGTCCTCTTCATCTTGCTCTGTTACACCCATCATGTTGTCTCTCACTATATCCATAAAACTTCTCTTAGACTTTCTTCTTTTCCTTTTTCATGGCAGCTCTATCCTTAACATCCTTCTCCCAATATACCCAGCATCTCTCCTCTGCACATGTCCAAACCAATGCAATCTCATCTCTCTGACTTTGTCTTCCAAACCGACCAACTTGAGCTGACCCTCTAATGTACTAATTTCTAATCCTATCCATCCTCGTCACACCCAGTGCAAATCTTAGCATCTTTAACTCTGCCACCTCCAGCTCTGTCTTCCACTTTCTGGTCAGTGTCACCATCTCCAACCCGTATAATATAGCTGGTCTCACTACCGTCCTGTAGACCTTCCCTTTCACTTGTTCTTACTGATCTTCACTCCTCTCCTCTCTAGAGCATATCTCCACCTCTCCAGGGTCTCCTCAACCTGCTCCCTACTATCGCTACAGATCACAATATCATTCGCAAACATCATAGTTCACGGGGACTCCATGGGGAATATTTGTTGACAGAACAAAATGTAAAAGTAATAGATAGTGAATAGTGAATTATGGGTGCTATTGCTAATACACAGCCAAAAAAATAGTGTGGACTTTAAATAGTTTGTACTGTTCAGGTGAAGAGGACTGTATTATTGTTACTTTTTTCAAAAGGACTATATTACCCAGACACAGAAAAACTAATATTATTACATAATACATTATAGTAAAAAAAAATATTACTCCCAACTCTTCTCTTACAACACTTTAGCACCCAGAACCAAGGAAAACGTGAAGGTAACACTCTAAGCCTAGTTGCCATTTTATTTTGCCTAGCTTTCTTCTCCAAAAATTCCTGGAATCAAGAGGGATTTGATACGAGGAGCTCGTTGCAGAGGGAACACCTTCAATAAGGCCATAGTGATGTCACACTCAACCTATTTAAATGGGATTGCTCTGTGTAAACAGGCAGTGTTCTGAAGTGACCAGCATGCAGAAATGTCAGAGAGCATCTCTGTGTGTTAATAGTAGTGGTAATGGAGCAGTAGTATTGTGATCACATGTCTGACCAACATGCAACATGTCACCATTCTCCAGTGACACTACATGTATTGAAGATGCACAGAATGATTGGCATACTGGAAATCTTAGCATCAAAAGCTTTTGCCTTTGTAATAGACTTCATGTTTACACCAGCAGACCAACAAAAACATCTGTTTAAAAAAGGCAATAACAAGCAAGCCAGAGAGTGGGCTTTTAGATTTTTCAATCTTTTTTTCATTTTCAACTCCAAATAATATCATCTGTAATATTTTTAGGTTATGTCAGCAAGACATTTTTTTTCCAGATATGGTTTTATTACTGTGACATCCAGCTAGTTTGTATCTGTACACAGGAATCCTCTTTGGAGTGAAATAAGACCTGCCACTTCCCTGCAGCCCCAGTAACTTTTATTTTTAATGAGTTTACATAGATCACTGGTGTTTCAGGCACAAGCTGATGTTGCAAATAAGTTACACCACAGACAGTGGCATAGAAAAAACTCAATTCAGCATTAATGGGTCTCACTTTAAGAGTTAGAACTATGCAAAATTTAAAAAAAAAAAAAAAAACAATAACAAATTAAATCATAAGGTTAGATTGCATTCAACTGTTAATAAACTTGGATTCTGTGTCAGCTATAGCAGAAATTTGCAATTGGTGGCGGGAGTATACATAGCCTAAAATAGCACTAACCTGAAAGGGAAGCTAAATAGCAGCAGTATGCCAAGATCACAAGATCTTGCTTCACCAGCCTTGACCTAGCACTGCCCATTTTGAGCATTTTGGATGAGCCTAAAAGCAAAGTACCCTTAATTGGAAAGCTAAAATTCAAAGAAACGTAAACAGGAGGACACTAAAAAGATCATGTTCCTAAAAATTCCTACAAAAATTGCATAGCCTATTTCATTTTTTACAAAGCTCAAGAATTACTCATTGTCACTAGTTATTTACTTATCTTAAAATATTATGGTCTGTTAAATTTGATATGATTCAACTAAATGATTGTAAAATATATATTATAATAGTATCTCATAGAACCATGCAAAACACCCTGTGTTGTTCAGACAAAATATATTTGCTTCTCACTCTTTATACCACTGCTATTCTAAACCTTGACAAAACAAGTTTGTTTTTGCTGTAAAACATCTAACAAATATTTCATTAGCACACACAAAATGTTAATTCATGCAAGTTTTGTATCTGTTTATCAGAATGAGTAAAGATGCTATATTGGCTTGTAATGCTACATCACTGTCCTTGCCTTATTACAGTCTGTGTGGGCTTTCCACTCTCTCCCTATGTCTTCCCAGCATTTATCAAACACACGCATTTAACCAATGACTCGAAATTAGGCCATTGTGCTTGTACACACAATGCCAATGGTAAAAACATGGGTTAAACTGTGAACTGGTTTTCCAAATGTCAAAGGAACATTTCACATAAAATGCACTTAAATAAATCATGACCTTGTGCTCATGTTTATTCATATCATGTTGGGTTTAATTGGTAAAATAAGCTCATTTTTTGGGCTAATAAACTGTAATATTTCATGCAATCTGAATTCTTTAGGACTACGATGAAAGGCAAAACTAAAAATATTTAAGAATCACAGAAAAACAACAACTGGCCATAGCGCCCAACCCTACAATGACCCTACCAAAACTGCTCTTTTAAAAGGGGGTCTACTGCTATAACCACCTCTAAATACAGAACTTTTATACATGCAAGCCACTTTCCTGCAAAGACTAGTGTGCATATAGAAAAAGAACTGAAAATCTCATACTGACCTTTAAGTATTTGATATCCTTCTGTTGTGAAACATTCTGACCTGTCATTGTTTACACATGTCTTAAACAACTATTATCATACATTGATAATTTCTGTATTTTCTATATCTAGTATTTATTATTTATTTATTATATTACAAACCTATTGACTATATTTATGTATGAAGATTGCAAATACCATACATTACATCAATGTTCATATTGCTAACTACACGTCAATATTGCTGCTACTTCTTTGTCTTGTCTTTGCACAATGTCTTGTCTTGTTTGTGTTTTAATTTTAAATTAAAATTTTAATTCTATTTTTAATGTATTATTTGCACGTCATGTTGTTACACTGTGGACCCTGAGCTTCGCAATTTCATCTATCTGTATACTTGTATATGGTTGAGATGACAATAAAGTTCATTTGACTTTGATAGGATTAAAATTTAGCGATTCCCACGTTGATCGTTGAGAGAGGCTAGACAGGAACAGCAAGCCCCAGAGAAGAGAGACAAATAAGAAAAGGGGAGTGTTAAAATTAGTGACACGACATGGACATTCTGCCAACTATCTCTGAATCAACTGCACAGCACCATGTCATTTCTTTATGTTGGAGCCAGATGATCCATTTTCTCGTGCTGCTGAAAAGTCCAAGAAAGATTAGATTGCAGAAAGAGGACTGCCAGAAATGTACAGAGAATGAATCATGAGATTTTGAGAGAAGATTTATTTAGCACAGATGGTACTCAGACAGAATAACCTCTGCTGGATAGAAGTCAAGGTAAGAGAAGACAGGTCCACGAGAACTAATATATGAGGAAAAAGGGGACATTAACAGAGAAAATCTTATTTAGGCAACTGGAAATATTCATCCAAAATACAGAAACTGGAGGGGAGTCCCGAAGCATGTGGAGAAAAGTGCCAGGGATATTTAAGAACACACATGATAGATGGCATCAACAACCCAATGTGTAGCTTAAAGTATACAAGGGGTGAGGTATAGGCTATGCAGAAATGTAAATTGCATATGTTGATAACTGAGGTTTTAGAGGCTGCTGAGATATTGTTAAGGACAGCTTTCAATGAGAGAGGAGGAGAAGAATGGAGGTCATTCTATCAGATTAGAAATAATTCAAGAAGTCTAGTAGATGCCTTAAGCAGATTTGTACGAGTAGGTATGATACTGGCTTAAAGTTTAGAGAAAATAAGCAGGAAAATGAGATATATGATGGGAACAGAATGCAGAGGATATTGTGACCCATTAAGGACTGATCTAATTTAGGAATTGGAACATTCCGGGCTCACAATCATTATAAATGATGCCACGCGTTTTAATGCCCCGACCAGCCCATGGCTAAAAAAACATGAGCCAGCCAGCGATACAAAGGGTAAGCTTCTGGAAGATGGAAGTATGACTGTGCCAAACTGGAGTTGTGCTAACATGTTTCTCCACTTCAAATCTGCTGAGCATATAAGATTAACAGACTTAAAGTAGGGAGGTGTGACTTTAATTTCAAGATAGTAAAGGGGAGAAGAGAGAGGGATTTGAAGACACCATGTTGGGTTCAATAGGGACCCTATATGGTAGATTATTGGGAGGATCTAACAAGCTCCACTTTGGTCGAAGGGTAAAATGTCCAATTATATAGTTCTAGGTCTGGGAAAGACACCCCACCCTCAGAATTATCACAAATCAATGGATCAATGGATTGCTTATTGGAAGATCTCTTACCATACTGTAGAAAGGCAGACAAAAGAGATTGAACTTCTGACCAATATTTTTTGGGGAGGACAGAGGGAACATGGCACTAACAAAGTTAAAAAGAGGGACTATGTTTATTTTAATAATTGCCAATATGAAACAAAAAGACAGTGAAAGAAAGGACCATGAGGAAAGGAATTTTTACAAATATGACTGCAATTAGATGCTATAATGTCCTGCAGAGAAAGAGAAATTTCATTTCCCAAATATTCCAATGAGTTAGCCAAAGGGACATATGACCGAAAGACTGACTTGCAGCATAGGACATTCAATGGAAGGAGTGCAGACTTTGCCAGTTAATTTTATATCCAAACAGGGTTCCATATAAACTAAATAAACAAAGGATGTGAAGCAGATCTAAAGGGCATTACCAAGAAACAGAAAAATGTTGTCGGCATATAAAGAGATTTTGTGGTATGAGCCATGAGTTGTAGTGGAGATGATTAGCTCAAGACTGTGGACAGCAAGGGGCTCAAGGGAGATATTAAAAAGCAAAAGAGATAATAGACAGTCCTGTCTGGCACCCTTCTGAATCTGAAAGGGCTGAGAGATTGTGGAGTTGGTGAGAACTGAAGCCATGGGAGAGGAAAATAATAACTTCAGCAAATTGACATAACTCACAACAACACCCATTCTTTATAATACCTTCCATAAAAAATCACAATTCATGCATTTAAAGACCTTCTCTGGAACAAAAGCCAGCAAAGCTTCAGGTTGGGAATGAAATGAAATCATGGTAAAAATCATCTCTGTATGTCTTCTTATGAGCGTCAGGAATATAACTACCATCGATCCCATGGTTCACCAGTCATTTAAGATTTGGTGCTGAAAAGAAATGTGTCATCATTAATGTTATGTCTTTTGGTGATCAGTTCATCTTCTGCTTGCTTAACTAGTCACAGTAACAGACATTTTAAGGGAGGGTGCCCAAACTACACACTGTGTGTACAGGGGGTCCTCAGGTTACAACATCTCAACATACAACGTTTCGAGTTTACAACGCTCACTCCCATAAAAACTTAAAAAAAAATTGAGACATGAGAAGGAATAAAGGTAAGGATTTTTTTTACACTCAATTTTTTTGTTCCTACAGTACAGTGTACAGTACAGTATATTTATGTCATTTTCCTTTTTCTGTGGCTTAGTTGTGTTTTTATGTTCTAGATTATGATTTTGCAAATGTGTTAAGATAGGTAAATGACTTAGGCTAGGGTGTGTTTCAACTCTGCAGTCTTTTATACTGTATATGATCCGACCTGGGTCAGATGGAGAAATCAAGTTTTCCGTCAGCCTGGAAGTACTTCTGAGCTTCCGTCCCCATGACATAATAGTACTTCCAGGCTATATAGAAAGTAGAAGAGCCTGGGTCCTCCTGCAGCAGCAGTACAGCAGTATATATACAAAGATATGTCTTTTAAATGTTGAGAAAATAAAGTGCATCATTTTTTCACCTTCTTCCAATATTTATTCCTAGTTTTGATGAAGATACAATGATGTCAAGGGATGATGGAAAAATTACTCTTAGAATTTCAAATAAGCTATTAAATTAATCAATCATAATGAATGTCATAAAATGATCCCAGACATAAATATTCCCAGGGAAGAAACTAGCATGTATCATTACTTAACAAGGATGTAAAACCAGCAACATTGAAGGCAAGATAAAGAGAAAACTTGAAATTAACTCTGATACACTTGGATGATGCCAAATCTACTATGGTGAATATTGCTTCATTAAAGTAAGAGATTTTCACACTTTACTTGGCTGCTAACCCTTTTACTAATTATTATATCATCATTACTTTTAATCATCATTAACGGCAAGGGCCTAGTCTACTTAATTAAAAAGCTGGTACTTTCTATGCACTCTTCATATTTTTAGTTGATATGCCCATAGCAAAGTTTATACTAATATCAAATGAACTTCAATAGAGTTGACACACTTTTGTGTCTACTAGCAAAACAAGTATGCTTTATGTGTACCAATAGCCTTCAGAAAGACCAAACACGCCTGTTGCCAATGATTTACTGTTAAAGGTACTCATTTTTTGTCCATAAAACTGGAACCATTTAAAAAGTAGAATATAGAATTCATAGGTACTACACAATGATGTGTTTGCATGAACTGGAACCATTTAAATTTGGAGGATAATTTGGGAAGACGACTACAAGCTACATATGAATAGATTATTTCTCACTGTTTCAAATTATAAACAATTGTTTTGTATATTCATTGCCTTATGTTTAGCCATACACTATCCTCCCATTACTGGTTTTGTAAAACACTTTGTGGTGACACCTGCAAGTGATAGTTTGCTTAGTTATGGATATTTAAGTAGAAAATTTTGACCTCTTCTTTTTATCTGGGTTTGATGCAAATAAGAAACCCCCATTAAGTCTTTTGGTGGTGATTCACCTCTCGGTACACTTGTTGGGTTTGCCAATTTTCCACCCTGTGGCAGAACACTGCCATCTTCTCTTTTTCGTCTTGTCATTTTCAGAACTTCTTTTTTCCTCTGAGTCAGTGAATACTAAAGCATACTGCCCTTTTAAAATTTAACTCAGTATAAGAGTATCACAGTGCGCATTCCTTAAAAATGCACCCCATCCTTTCTTCTTTCTTTTTAGCTGCAACTCTTTCTAACCCTTTTGAGGGTGAAATTTTAATTCTTAAGTCTAGTCTAATATTTCTTGTTTTTATGATCTACAGCTTAAAGGATAGAGAATAAAATAATTAGTAATGAATCTATAGAAATAGTCTCATCAATTACAGTGGAGCAGGCACAGGAAAAATAATAACTGGCATCTGAAAGTGGTTAGGCAAATGTCGAGCTTCATAACTTGATACTTTTTGTATTCTGCATAGGACAATGCACTGACTAATACAAAGGAGGCTTTTGCAAAATACTGTAGGAGCTTCACCAAGGAGCAAATTATTCATTCCCATAAATATCTCATGTGATAAATCTAGATTAAAGATGACAGAAAGAAATGCATTGGGAACTATCAAAATTTGCTCAGGACACCTCATGGGCACTGATAAAAATCTTAGACAAAAAAAAAACTTCACCAAAAGTATCTGCTTTACATATAAATATCAGTTACATCGGAGTAGAATTTGGGTGCAATTTAAGTTTTTTGTCACTGGGATAGCAGTGAAAAGAAGATGGAAATTCAAGTGTCTTAACAATTCCATTTACTGAAATTTGATGTAAAGGGTATAATGAAGACACATTCTCATTAAACCTTACTTAACTTTTAAAAAGGCTGTGTAACTAATGATATTTAGGGGAAAAATAAATTAATCTTGTTTAGGAGATAAAATCTCTTGTTACTTTTATGTACTCTATATTACTGATCTAGCCCTCTAATTTATAGGAGGCAAAGAGAGTGTCATTATTGTTCTTACAGAAACAATTTTTAAATTTATTAAATATTTAAATTTAAATTTATTATTGAAAAATAAAACTATTCATTTTTTGGTTGTAGTTTTGTGTTTCAAACCTTTTTTTATAATATATTTTATAAAAGAATCACTTGTTGCCCACTTTAAAATAATAAAAAAAAACCACTGTTTCTTTATTCTGCTGTAAAAGCAGTGTGAAGAGCAAGACAGTTGAGAACATGTCCAGTTGCCATGTCATACCGACTGCCGTGTATGTCGACAGTGTGCAGTAAGTTCAGGTTAAGTGAGTGTGAAAGTTCTGCTCTCAAAGCACCCCCATACATAGTAGGTCAGTCAGTGATCAGCTGCTGTCAAATAAGCACAAGAAATTACAGTATGTAAGGGAGCAAATGTGAGGAACAAACATAAGCATTCCTCTTACAAGAATAGCGCATATGTTAAAGGGCTCTGTTTCTTTAAGGTTCTGTGAGATACATGCTTTAAAGGGCGTGGCAGTAGAAAGACAGCAGTTTTTTTTTGAACAAAGTATCTTATCATCATCAATGGACAACAGAGCAAGAGTAGTAAACAAAACAGTTAGGTGACTCCCAGGGGTTTATTATATGACAGAGTAAATGCTAATAAAATTAGGATGACAAACCTAAAAACAAGATTTTAGCTCATGGAAGCAAAACACAAACAAATTTTCAAGCTAAGGACTAAATTGCATTTTAACTTGCTGTGGAAATGCTGTGATGGCTCATTTCTAATTATACAGTATCTTTATACATTGACATTTTGGTTTATAACAATTTTCCTAAAATGTGTATAAAATACAAACTTTTTTGAAGTTATAAATCCTTGAAGAAAAATTAAATAAATATAAATTCAGCATGCAAGAAAAATTTGAAATGTTAATCATATAATAATACAACACTTTAAAATAATGACTAGTGCCCCGACAAACGCTGACAGTGCTGTTTCAATGACCTCAGGGCCCCTAACCAGGAATTAGATAAAGCTGCCATTAATTATGAATACAAGTAAAAGACAAATCTATATGATTTACTTCACTCATCCAACAAAGATCTTGCATAGGTAGGTAACGGTTAACAGCTATTGTGTATTTGTAAAACTATACTTTGCTGCATTTCTTGGTGACTTAAACAGAGGAAGAACAGCCGCTTTGCAGGTAGCTGAAATTTCTTTGTCCACTCCTGAATGGTCACTGCTGCTTCATAAATAAGTCTCACGAGTATCCAATAGATTTCCACTTCCACACTCAATGAACTGTGAAGCAGCTGATATCTTTTGGCATGCTTGCAATATTGCAGTCACCCTGTGGTTACAGTTCTGAATACTATATACAGCATGTATTGATAATTACACACAATAAGTACAGATTATTGTAATTTAGGGTATTGTAATGATATGAAAACTCAGTGTCCACTGAAGAATAGTTGGTGCTAAGAAAAAAAAAAGGAAAAGAAGACAATGTTGATGTTCAACTCAGCAGAAACTTTGCAAAATTACAGATTCAAAATATTTGATAGTTTTAAATCTTATTAAATGGATTATGTGCCATACATGTCATGCTCAAGGGTTGCTTACATTTTTAAAGAAGAGAACTATTATCAATTTAGAACTATTCAAGAATCAAAACGTATCATTATAGGTTCTGATGGTATGAAAATAAGCCTCAGCCTCATGAATTTGCTTTCTTCCTCCATGCAATGTAATGTTATGTAATGCCTGTGACCAATAGAAGGAACCAGTGACTGATCTTTCCTCTTTTTTAGAAATAACTTGTCCCAGATCAGGGAAAGGCATACAACTGCCTGGCACAAAGAGGACCATCTGTGTCCATCCTCCCATTTATGCATTTCAATGAGACAAAGGGTATGAAATCATTTTCTATGGACGAGGAATTCACAGTGCTAGTGTATAACAAACAAAGTCGCAAAAATATAAGAGATCTTCAAGACCGACAGAGGTATACTGGTTGAAAGAATTCAAACTTACAGGGACAGAAAGCCAACATTATTATTAATTCAATAGATGTTGCTGTAGGGTGTTTAAGTGTTTTGAAAACTGATTGCTGGCAAAGATTTGAATTACTTTTTTGTTTGTTTCTACAGTAAATAGGATGATGCTTGGATGCTGGCTGTTAGTTTTAGTGTGCATCATGGACTAAACTGGCCTGCATAATGGAAAATTTTTAACACTGTTGCTTTACAGTTCCAGAATTCCATTTTAAGAGGCCAGTCAGGTCTGTACGGGTTCTCTGTGGGTACTTCAGTTTCCTAAGTGCATGCATGTTACACTGATTGGCTATATTCAACTTGGCAAAAGAAAAAGAAGTAGATATGCTTATATAAAAAAAATACAATATAAAACAGTTAACTACTACAAAAAGGAGTTAAAAACAAAATACTATATATACAGGTCCAAATTTTCAAAATTAAAAAGGGTGAACAAAAATGGAAAGACAGTAAGAGAAAATGTTTAATGAAATAATAAAAATCACATAAAAATGGCAATAGTTACTAAAACATTTGTAAAATGTATAATTATTTAACCCAACCTTTTTTTTTTACTGTACTTTGAGAAATGTCCATGGAACCTGCAATTTCCACTGCTGTTACAACTGTTTTCTAATATTTTATAAAAAGGCACAAACTATGAGACAACATAATCCAATGGTTCATACACAAATGTTGAACATTGAAATATGAATGCAGCACCGTGCAGTAATATAATTCAATGCAAAATTAAGTGCAAATGTATGTGAACTCTATGTTAACAATATCATATGTAAATAAGACAGGAATTTATTATGAAATGGTAATGTATTTTATTGCAATAGAGTGCTGCATTTGTTTCAAACATGCTGATGAACTGCTCAGCTGGCAAGAAATAGCCAACAGCAAGTGTGTTACCAAGATAGGCTTAGGTAGGGACTGAGTTGTGCAGAAAACATCCAGAGATGAACAGCACTGAAAATAAGGGAGTGTGGCCAAGAAGGAAGCTGAAAAACAGCCATGGAACAAAAAGCAAAAGGTCTATGGAGAAAACAGTCAGAAAAATGAGCAAAGGTTTGGGCCAACAAGGCCTAACGATCAAGCTAATAAAACCTAAACATTAATCAAGATTCAAAATTCAAAGCAGGAGTCCTAACTAAAGAAAAGCCCTAACCTAACTAAACAGAACTCGTAAACAATCATTGATGTACTTTCTTTTATGTACAAATCTTGCTGTGTGCTGTATGTTACCATCACCAATAATGTGAGGGCAACGGCATCATGCCAGCTTCTGGTCAGATGGTTAGTAACTAATGTCATTGCTAACAACATGGCAGTGCCTATAAACAACTCAAAATGTTGTGAAAACTCTAACAAATTTGCATTACAGTGATGTCATGAAAAAGCATGATGAAAATCATAATAGAGGTAAAAAAATACAAAAATAAAAAATTGTGCATAAACTGAAAACAGATACTGACTACTACCAGTTAGGGCAATAAGATTGTCACTAAAGAATGATGGCCTGGAAGTGAAATCTCTATAATCACCCGGGTTAAAAAAAAGGCGAAAAGTGAAGCATTCTGGATGCTCCCCATGAGGGGAGAAAGACAAAAGCAATGGAAATGGCTAATCTTTAATGGCTACTCACAGTTCATGGATGCAGACGAAGCTCTAGCCTGGAGCGCCTTTCTCCAGAAAGGGCCACCCCTGACCTTGGAAGAAACTTCAAGGAATGTCCCAGAAATTACACCAAAACAGAGTTTATTGCCACCAAAAACCAGGGAATTAACTGCACCAAAATAAGTAGTAAGACATAGGACAACAAAGTTTTGTTTTCCATCATTTCCTTTACAACTTCAAGGTCTCTATTTCTGCAACCCTCTCATATGTGTTTGAAGAAAATTAAATGTATCCAATATGATGTGTACCATGTTTTAGCTATTATTTTAAAAATGGAAAAACACAAGTATGACACTCTCCTACTGCAAACAAAATATTGAAGTGCTTGTGATTATAAACCATTTCCCAACGGCATCACATTTGGTAAAGTTTACAATAAGACATCATGTATAACCAAAGTACCACGTATGCCAAACTGTGCTATTGTTTCCCAATAGGTGCGCTCAAGAAGGAAAATGGTTTCAATAAACTCCCACAAATAAACACATTGCAGAAAATGATTTTGTAAGAAAATGACAGAAATCATCAAGTAAAAAAGGTGAAATTCTAATTTTTAGTAATTGATATGTATTTTATATAGTTACAGTGGAACCTAGGTTCATGAACGTCTCGGTACTTGGTTTACGACCAAAAAGTTCGCCAAACTTTTGCCTCGGTTCACAACCACAAACTCGGTATACGAACAAGCCAGTTTCCCTTTAGGTATGTACATGTTCAGTCTCTCCCTGTGCATTTCCTGTGCAGCGAGCGAGCAAGAGAGAGAGAGCGCGACACACACACACAGGCGCACGTGCGAGAGACACACACACACACACACACACACAGAGGCGGGCGAGACAGAGGCACACACACACACACACACAGGCGCACGAGACAGAGGCACACAGACAGGTGCTCCAGGCTCGTGAAAGAGAAACACGCACACACGAAAGAGAGAGAGCGTGAGCGAGCGAGCAAGCGAGAGAGGGAAGGCTGAACGCATAAGGTAAAAAAGGCTTGTTTTTGTTTTCAGTTCTGTTTACAGCGATCGGTTTATAGCGTGCATTGTGGCAATGTTACTTTTCTTGGTGGTTTATTAAATTATGGATTTTTCAAATGTTCATTTTTTTCCCTTTGCTTAAAACTCATTAAAAAAAAGTTTTTTTAGCAAGCGGTTCCTAGCACTATAGCGCGAACTAGTGCAGTGTTAGTTTTCTCTGTTGTTCAAGGTTTTCTCAGTGTTATTCAATGTTTTTATATTTAGTTTACTATTACGCTGTGCATTCTATGGTATAATTAACTATATTTGTGCTTAAAAACTAAAAAAATATATATTTACATACAGTTCGTAAGGTCTGGAACGGATTAATTGTATTTACATACAATCCTATGGAGGAAATTGCTTTGGTTCACGACCAAATTGGTTTTGGAACGAATTACAGTCGTGAACCGAGGTTCCACTGTATTTTCAAACCATATAATATAATGAATATACAGTGGGAGCCACGTCAAACAGCCGCCTGGAGCATGACAGGTCCATGACAGGACCATGACAGGACCATGACAGGATCATGCACGATCCGTGAACGGAATGTGATCCCCCGCGATGACGCAGTTAACGATGCCCCGCCCCATAAACGCCCCCATGCGCTTTCTAAAAAGATGGTTGCAATGCTGTATAATCCCGCCAGATGGAGCATTGACTGCTTCAGTTAACTGCAGTGTCCAGGAAGCCCTATACCGTATCTTTAATATACTGTACAGGCAGTTCTTGTATTGTCAACATACTGTAGTTTCATAAATAGATGACGTGGTAAAAAAAACAACAACAAACCGATTAATAAAACAGATTTGTTAAATCACTCAATACACAACTCATGATGATACGGAAGCGTATTAGGGCTACGGTGAAAAAAAAATACGGACACAGTGAAGAAAAAAAAATCAAAATGTCGAGATTAAAGTCGACATGTTGACTTTATTCTCGACATTTCCACTTTATTCTCGCCATTTA
>JANRMT010062792.1:89015832-89060526 GCA_026402145.1 Polypterus bichir lapradei | reverse complement strand
ACATGTTGACTTTATTCTCGACATTTCCACTTTATTCTCGCCATTTATGTCGAGATTAAAGTCGACATTTCCACTTTATTCTAGTAGTTTATTTTGTCAGTAGAATGTCGCAAACTAAACTTCATCTTAAAATGAATGTTTAATTTACTAGATTTTCTCAAACCCCCGTCATAAGTTAATGTAGCACTTATGTGTGTTCCCCGACCCAGTTTTTAATCTCCATGCGCTTCTTAAACTGACTTCCTCTTGCACACAGACAGCAGACAGCGATCGCCGCACATTGACTTCATGATATTCCTGCTCTATGAACATTCAGAATACTAACATACAGTGCATGATATCTTCTTCACGATGAAATGCATTAAAGCATGTATTAAACACGGGTGGCGGGGGGCACGGTGGCGTGGCTGTTGTGCTGCTCCCTTGCATTACGGGGTCCCCAGGTTTATATTCAGTGTAGTGAACTTTATGACAGGTGTGACGAGGCTCCAAAAAACTGGATATATGAATGGGTATCGCACAGGTTTAACTTAAATATTGGGCTCGTGATGTGGTGGTCGGAGACACGAAAGCAGAATTCAATGGATGTTCTTCTGAGCGGGCTTTCTTTATTGCATGCGCGCTGTCTCTATCTGACGTACTAAACCTCCAGTTCCTATCATTGCTTTTTCTTTCTGCACATAACCAATCACCACACGATAAACGTCTTTGTGAAATTAAAACAAGTTATAAACTTAGACCTCAGAGTTTTCAGAACTTAAAATGTATTAAAGCATGTGGGGGCACGGTGGCGTGGTGGTTGCGCTGCTGCTTCGCAGCAAGGGGGTCCCGGGTGTTCCCTGCCTTGAGTTTGCATGTTTTTTTCTGGTGGGTCTACTCGGCGTGCTTCAGTTTCCTTTCAAAGACATGTAGGTTGTTGGGTTTTGTTATGTATTATTGACCCTGCTACTTTATGTGTTCCACGTATTCACTCTGCGATGTGTTGGCACCGCATTCAGGATTTACTCCTGCCTCACACAAGATGCTTGCTGGGATGGGCGCAACCCTGAATGGATGGCATAATTAAACATGTATAATGAAGATTTTTTTTTAATTTCTGAAAACTCCATCCCAGCAAGCACCGTGCCCCCACATGCTTTAATAATTTAAAGTTCTGAAAACTCCGAGGTCTAAGTTTATAACTTGTTTTAATTTCACAAAGACGTTTATCATGTGGTGATTGGTTATGTGCAGAAAGAAAAAGCAAGGATAGGGACTGGAGGTTTAGTACATCAGATAGAGACAGCACGCATGCAATAAAGAAAGCCCGCTCAGAAGAACATCCATTGAATTCTGCTTTCGTGTCTCCGACCACCACATCACGAGCCCAATATTTAAGTTAAACCTGTGCGATACCCATTCATATATCCAGTTTTTTGGAGCCTCGTCACACCTGCCATAAAGTTCACTACACTGAACATACAACTGGGGACCCCTTAATGCAAGGGAGCAGCTCTATAGCCACGCCACCGTGCCCCCCGCCACCCATGTTTAATACATGCTTTAATGCATTTCATCGTGAAGAAGATATCAAGCATTAGTATTCTGAATGTTCTTAGAGCAGGAATATCATGAAGTCAATGTGCGGCGATCGCTGTCTGCGCCTCTCAGTGCAAGAGGAAGTCAGTTTAAGAAGCGCATAGAGATTAACAACTGGGTCGAGGAACACTTAATATAAAGCATTTAATGTGCTACATTAATTAATTACGGGGTTTGAGAAAATCTAGTAAATTAAACATTCATTTTAAGATGAAGGTTAGTTTGCGACATTCTACTGACAAAATAAACTATTAGAATAAAGTGGAAATGTCGACTTTAATCCCGACGTAAATGTCGAGAATAAAGTGGAAATGTCGAGAAAACTAGTTAGTAAAATATTTTTTAAGACATCCTTAATAATCCTTAAAGACAAACGCCCTCTGCCAGACATCTGCCAGATGAAAAAGATGACGTCGCATAGACGTCTCCGCGACGTGTGTGTGCTATCTGGGTTAACAATCCTTAAAGACACGGTACGTCTGTAATTTATCTATACCGATCATTGTAGGTACGGAATACAAATGCAGGCTATGTACAGTATTTTACATTACGGTGTATTTTACCTAGTTCCATTTAATATACTGATGAATTATATTTTGCTGCAAAGCGTCTTTTTGATTAAAAGAGGAGTGACATTGTGAGTTTGTGACACTGACAGTAAGCTGTAATGTTAACTCCAGACTTGGTAAACAGACCATTAAGTTATCTAAAGTTATATCTGACCGCTGCTGGTGCTGCCAGTGATTTTCAAAACGGCCAATAAAAAACTAAACTGGGAAATAATCTGTAAACTACCCCAAACAAATTTTATAAAAATAAATAAATAAATAAATAAAGTCACCACTTACCGCGAATAGTCCATTAACACTAGAATTACCAGAGCCTACGAAAAAACTCTTAGATCCGTCCCACCTTAAATCGCTTCTTAAAACCGTTCTCACTTCTCCGCCAGCGTCTTTTGTTAATCTAAATGTGTTGATAAAGAAAAGTTGCAAGTAGCCGGCTATTCCATCCCCCCATCGACTTAGAAAGTGCACAAACTTCTCCCAGCTCATGCCTTGTGATACACCACAGTTAGGTTATTTTTTAACAAGGGGGCAATTACTTTTTCACACAGGGCTATGTAGGTTTGGATTTTTTTTTCTCCCTAAATAATAAAAACCATATAAAAAAAAAATAAAAACTGCATTTTGTGTTTACTTGTGTTATATTTGACTAATGGTTAAATGTGTTTGATGATCAGAAACATTCTGTGTGACAAACATGCAAAAGAATAAGAAATCAGGAAGGGGGCAAATAGTTTTTCACACCACTGTACATCCTAACCCAGGAGGCATTTCAGAAGAGGTCATCCACCTGAAGCTAAGCATGTTCAGGCCTGGCCAGTACTTAGATGGGTGACCATCTAAAAAAAGCCTAGGTTGCTACTGGAGGATGTGTTGGTGAGGCCAGTAGGGTCCTGAATGTGGATCCCATTGCCCCAGTGCAGTGATGGGGACACTGTGCTGTAAAAATGGCACCATCCTTCGCATGAGATGTAAAACCAAGGTCCTGACTCTCTTTTGTCATAAAGATCCCCTGGCATCCTTCATAAACAGCAGGGTGTATCTCCATGGCCTAGTCATTCTGGTCCCTTAATCATCCCCTGTCTCTAATTGGTTATTTCTCTCACCACTTCACAACCTAATAGCTAATGGTACACATTAGTGGTGGTTGAAGTGGCTCCCCCTTCACTATGAAAAGCGCTTTGAATAGTGAGAAAAGATGTAAATGTAAATAAAAAGATGTATAAATGTAAAGAATTATTATCATCACACTACAGCACAACCATGTTGCACATACCGGTTTCTTTCCTTTCTTTGCTAACTGCCCCTTCCCTAATTACCGTCACTGGACTGACTCTCTGTGGCTGCTAGTTTGAGCAGAACTATGAAACAAAGGCAGCAGTTTGTTCTCTCTGGGTAGTCATAGCAGGTAATGTTTTGGTTGCTTAATACTTGCATCGTAAATTCACTAAACATTTTTTCTTCTTTAATAGGCCATACATAGTCTAAATTCTAAATCCTAAAGCTACTTATGAAAGCCAGGTAGTGGTAATAAGTTACAACTACACCTGTTGGCCATTCATTTATTTAGTGAATTGACATTAATTGTGTTGTCATGTGAAGCATTACCCATTAACACCAATTAGATCAATGTTTCTCAGCCTTTTATAGGGGGGACCCAGTTTTATCTTTTTAAGTTCAAGGTCAACCCTTGAACTTCCCTTGGTAAAAACTGAATTATTACAAGTGCAGGGGGAAGCCCCCCTTTGTGAAAGGACCACAGTTAGAAATGGGGAAAAATATTGCACCGTGCTATTGATCGCTACAGTGGCTGACAGTAAGTGAAATGGCCACTAGTGACCAACTGACAGCAACCCTCAACCCACTGTCAACTACTGAGCTAGGCACAGTGTGCTAATAACACTAGAAACAGTGAGCGTTTGAGGCAAATCAGACAGATTTTAAGGCAAGTCACCTTGGCTACTGTAGATAGCTACATTGTTGTCACCTAGTGCTACTGAAGATGTGTTTAACGAATTACAACTTTCCTCATCTGTTCTAAAAAAAGCTGATATTTTCATAAATTACACTTCATTCTCCTCCAGTGCCTATTATCAATTAATCCTTGCATTCTTAGCACCACCTTTCTTTTTTCTTTTTCCTTTAATGTCCATTGTAAAATGGTTAAATGCAGAGAGTGGGTTAAGAAAATGGCTGAAAAGATGGATAAACAGTTTCAGTTTCACTTGTGCAGGGTTGTACAATATGAGAAGGGGTTCATCTCCTTTTCTCCAAGAATGGATACCTGCATGCAAAGCGAGGCTATACCACTTATGGAGGGTCCATCTTTTTGCATATCTACTAAATACATGTGCATTTTTGGGAGAATTTAGGAATTTAAAGGTATGTACGGGCAGCTCAACCGGCCCACCAGGAAATTTCCTGGTCTTCCTGATGGCCGCTCTGTCCCTGGTCTCTTATTATGATATTTTCCCTCCTGTGATTTCAGACTAAAACATTCCCTTGGACTAAATTTTGAATTTACTACCATTTCCGTCAGATACACTCAGTTAGAGTTTAATATCAGTAACTATTTTATCTGAGTCAATTCTACAAAGTTGATCAGCTATTTAATTTCCCACTATAGCCACATGATCTACTTTTCTTATTTTCAATTGAAAGTAAAGTTGTCATTGAATCAGAAAATATTACAACCTTACAAGGTATTATTTCTTCTATTCCTTCTAATGCTAGAATAATAGCTAATAACTCAACTAAACAGACTTACAAATGATCTACACATCACTTCACAATGTTACCACTGAATTGAGGTGTATAAACTGCTGTGCCCACCTTGCCCGATTCCAGTAATTTAGTACTGGAAGGATATTTTTTTTAAATTGCCACACCAATAGGAAAATTCTTGAAGAACACTTAGCAGCATTGTCTTATTTCTCTAACTTCCTGTTACAGATAAATCCAGTACTGGTTTAAAAATTCCAAAGAGAATTTTCTGCCCGTTTTTAATTTTTAATAGCTTTTCCAATCCTTCCTACATATCCTATAAATTCTTTATCATACTGATGCCTCCGCCCTTCAATAAACACTTTTTCAGAAGATGCTATAAGGCATTTTCTGTCAAAAATACCCAGTATGAAATGTCAAGAGCAAAGCATCTGAAATCTGAAGGAATTTCTCTAGATCAGTGCTTTGCAAAACTTTTCAGTGGCAGTTCCTTAAAGGTTTTTGAACTTTATGTCGGATAACACAGCATAATAGGTTTATGTATCTACATAAACTATAGAAAAAGGCAAGAAAAAAAAGACACATTTAGATTTACAGATTTTTAATGACTGCGGTGGGCTGGCGCTCTGCCCAGGGTTTGTTTCCTGCCTTGTGCCCTGTGTTGGCTAGGATTGGCTCCAGCAGACCCCTGTGACCCTGTAGTTAGGACATAGCGGGTTGGATAATGGATGGATGGATTTTTAATGAAGGGTTTTCTGCAATGCCTGATATATGACTGGTGAGTTTTACCAATTTCTGTGATGTTAGGTCAAATGTTAGAAAAGTTAACTCACATTTCTTTGACAAGTAATTGTAAACTTTCTCCATGTTACTGTTTTTATACGGTGCCACATCTGGTTTTGCATTATTGTAATAAATTTAAAGTTAACAATTTTATGAAGACTTTGGGTTATTGAAGTGTATGTAAATGAGCTACAGTATGTGTGCCAACAGCATATTTGATGCTGTTAAATGAGCATTACTGACACAATTCTTCAGAAAAAATTCTGATTACTAAAATGCCATGGAAACCTTTTTTCTGAGTAGAGAAACTGTCTTTCTGAGAAACCTGATTATCAAAGGTAGATTTCTCTGCAGATAACCCGATTATGTGGCCATGTAAACCCTTTACCAGGTTTCTGTTAAGGATTTCGTAGTCTGCACATATCCATTGCACTCTGTCAACCTGTGCACACACTTTCAGCAGCCACACGTAGAAGCGTCCATAAAATACATTTCCAGAGTCAAATGTTTGGGTGATCATTTTGTACCTTCTCCTGGCAGAAATAATCTGTCTCAGCATTTCAGAAATCTCTAAATGTATGTTGATGAGCTACACATACAGTGCTAAACTCAGCAACACGGTCTTGAGAACAGTAAGGTAATGTGATAAAAGTAACATGCATTGTGTACTCTGATTTCTTTTTAAAGCAATAAGTAACCTAAGACAATACTCATTTAATTGAAGTAAAAATACCTCCATTATTATTATTCCAGCAGCACTTAGTGTAAGGCAAGAAGCACACATACTGGGTCCATCACCATTTGTGACTGTATGGGTTTTCTCCATGCTCCCTTTTTGCATTGTGGGAGCCTCTTCAACCCGATACAGTCAATGGTCATGTACTGAGATGAGCTGCGCAAATGAGAACACACGCATTCAGCAAGGGGTTGGTGGAAAAATGTTCATGTGCTTTTATTAAAACCAGAACGATAATTGTTCAAAAAGTACACTGTTCCCATCATTAAATAAATAATCCATAAAATTAACTAAATGTGAGGTTAAAAGTCATCAAATAAACATTTCATTAAAATAAGGTTAAAATTCATGGGCCGAGTCCATCCATTAAAACTATAGGGTGGTCCAGATCCAATTATGCAATTTTCATTACGCTATAACTTATTAAGTTTATTACATAGAAAATCACCTGAAAAATCCCGGACCATCGAGAAGTATGCAAACTGACGACATGAAGAATCATCTTCGCGCCGAACTGAAATCATCCCCGCATAAATCAAAGTCATCCAGACGATCTGGATCTGCATAATTAGATCTGGACCACCCTGTATAGTGAGCTTCTCTCTAAAATGATTTCCCCTTAGCTCACCCGTACAAGTCACCTCAGCATCAAGAAACATCTACCGACAGGTACATTTAACACTTTAATGGGGCTTTGGCATCTGCGAGGTGCTGCACCGAGCTTTACTCCATCGCCTCCTGCTGCCACTCCTCGGCCTTACAAAGGAGTCCTCCTGGTGATCTTGGTTGCTCCTGCTCCCAGGCTACTCAGCCTAAGCAACACTCACCCCCCTATTGAGTGCTGGCCACAAGCTCCACTCCTAGGGTTCACTTTACCGGCTGCCTGCCTCCACTCTACATCGCACCAGGTCCTCTCTCAATCCTGCCATCTCTTATCGTCCCTTTAACCTCCATCTTGCCATTTCATCGTTCTTCTTTCTGTCCCCCTTTTCTGCTGAGCAGGCTCCTGTTACATAGCCTGATTGAGTGCAGGTGTGAACCAGGCACCTGACTGATCCGCTCGCCTTTGCATATGAATGGACGATCAACCAAGCACCCCAATCATCCTCGGAGTGAAGCTCACTCACGCACACCCACACCCGATCAGGGCCTGCACATCCCAGGACGTGATTATTTATTTAAAAACTGCACTGGGCCACTGCGCCTTCCTCCTTAAGCCGTCAGCTACAAGGGATGGCTCAACATTGCCCCCATCCAGTGCAACTGGTTGCCCAGGTCTGTGGCATGTCCCTAACACTGCACAAAAAACAATAAAAGCACTACAACAAACCCTTCCATAAAAACAAATTCCAAGCCCCCTTCTAAAAACAGGACATTAAAAGAATAACAGCTTTAAAAAGTACAATAAAATGAGTAATTAATTAACAATCTAAAAAAGCTCAAAATTCTAATAAAGTCCCCTTTTGGCTTGAGTAGGTGTGTTCACACAAACTCCATCTAGCACTAAACCCACTCCCTGTTTGTGCTACAAAGTTTAAAGTTAGGCTGAGCTGCAAAAAGCTAACCTGTTGTCAACCAGCATTTAGGGAATCCATTCCCGGGAGTTCGGGAATCCAGCATGTCATTCCCGGGAATCCCGGGCTTCCCGGGATGACACAGTGCACGGGCATCTCACATGTGAACGGTTTTAGAACGACCGACACTTATTTTTAATAAAACTACTACAGTATGTCGACACCAATAAAAGACTAACCTTATCTACAAGCAGTTCATGCTGTCATATAAGTACATGTATCTAGTTCAGGGGTGCCCAATGCGTCGATCGCAATCGATTGGTAGATTGCAAAGGTAGTGCAGGTAGATCGCGTTGCATTCAAAAAAAAATTTTTTTAAACGTTAGTCTATCATATATCCTCCCTATGTCATTTGCCACTTGATTGACATGCAGGGCGGCCAGTCTGAGATCTCCTTTCTTCTAAGACACTGGTCATTCCGCATGCACGATCAAACGCACAAGCTACTGCAAAACTCCAGCTGTGATCTAGTCAGCCTTCCAATTTATATCGACTAAAGAAGGGATTTTAAAAACATTGTTTGGGGAGGGTATGGGCTGGATGTGGAATTAGAAGAGGATTTTTTTCTCTCACAATGTCACAATCGAAGTGTTAAAAACACACAAATGAGCAGAAGATATTAGTTTGGTTGTGTTATTTCAGTAATGCACCGTCTATTATTATTTTCACCTCAGTTAATCTGCCACTAGGTCATCAAGAGTTGGCAAGATGTTAGGAGAGACTAGGACCCTGATAACTCAGTCATGGACTGGTGCCATGTCCAGAGCTCTTTTCCACCTTGAGCCCTGCGTTTCAGAGATCTCGTAACCCTGAATTAGATTAAGCTTGTTTGAGTATATTATGTTATGTTTTCTTGGGTTTATATTCAATCTTTTTCATTTCATTATGCATTTGTCATCTCACAGTTTGACACAGTTCAGCAGTGCTGCTTTCATAATAACTATTAAGGCACAAAACAGTAAAATGAAACCAGCCATGAGCAAGTGGCTTCAGTTAATTCAACATCTTTTAATCTAAATTGTACAAAAATACATATTGTAAATCTCAGAGCCATTTTTCTCCTTTTGATCAAAGCTGGCACATTTCTGTAAGAGCATCAATAATTTAAAAGTAGAGTGGTTATTTAGTCAGCTACATTTCCTTTGCCTTTTTCTTTCCAATCTTCCAAATGGACATGTTTTCATGCTTGACTTTAATACTGTGTAAAATGGAAGGCTGTATAGATAACAGAGTAGAGACAACTTACAGTATTATACAAATGACTAAGTTCTCAAGGATGAAAAGGCATGTTGAGCTCAATTAAGACAAGACAATCTGCTCTTATTAATTAACTTAAAGAACTTTCATTTTGTTTTGTTAAAATGGTACTGCATATTGTATGTGCAAAAAATTACATGGCTTGCATTCAAACAAAGCCAAATTTAAGTCACTAATTAATCTAAAATGCATGTCTTTGGAAACTAAAGGAAAGCCATACTACTCCAAGTTCAATCACACAGACATGGGGATAACCTGGAAACTCTATGTGACCAGTGACCTGATGGAGTTTAAGAGGTAGGACTTTGAACCCATGAGACAGCAAAGCTAGCTAACCACTGTACAGATTAAGGTACCATGTTTAGATTTCGGCCATCCTGTTCTGGGATTGTTCCTGAACCTTGTGCCTGATGTTTGCTAGGATAGATGTTAGCTTCCATCTGGCACTGCTCTGGGTTAGCAGGTTTAGAAAATGAAAGTTTGTATTTGGTATACACATGAACACCCAAGGCAATACATTGGTTCTTGACTGTTATGGTTCCGCTAGGGCTGTTCCATGGCTTAAGCATACTTTCCTTCAAATGGTTATTTCTGTTGCTTTTGAATTATTAATTTCAATGTGTTTTTTGTATATACAACTTTTATTAATATTGTTATGGGCCACTATTATGTTTCTTTGGGGGCACCTCCTTCAGCCTTTATATTTGCGGCTGAGAAGTAGGTCCCTCAGAGTCTCATTAGAGAGTTTGGAGTAATCATTAATTTGTAAGTATTTTTCTTGGAATTTAAGGTATTCAGTTCTTTTGCCTCTTATTTCTGAATTTTGCATTTCAATTACAAATTGGACACCTTTTTTACCTATTTTTCATTATTCCCGCATTGCTTGATTTATTCATTCCTTTTTGGATATTCGATACATTTTTTTAATTTGAGAAAAACTGTTTTGCTTTTGTTGGCTTGAGCCAGAGGTTTATAGCTAGCCCCTCATCTGAACAGCATTTGTGTGTATTTTTTGAAAATTCAAAGTGTTTTTGAGCTGTATAAGCGTGAACCCCATTTTGAACATGTGCAGGCCTTAAGCCTGCCTTTGAAATTGCGGCCAGGTTGCCTGGGTTGAGGCCAGTTTCTCCAAAGACCAGTTCAAGTCTGGTTCTGGTGGTATTTCAGAGGCCTGCACCACCTTTAGTGCTGTAAATCATAATACTTGCCATTTCTGATTATAGATACTGTAGTATATTATATATTATACATAGGTAGTATATTTAATCATTCTCAATCCCATTTAATTCAATTTAGGGTCACAGAGGGCTACAGCCTAAGAACATTGACATATAATTCTAAGCCAAAGTAATCCAACTGAGGGCTGTGGTGGGCTCATAAAGCTTTTGCAAATAACATCAGAAATGATCTAACATGAATGTGTTTGAAAAGCAGGAGGCAAACAAAAGCACATGGAGAAATACCCACACAAACACAGGGAGAACAGGCAAACATCACAGAAACTGGCATAGGATTTTAAACCAGGAAGCTGGACTCATGAAGGGCTACCACTAAGTAATGCACCACCATACTGAAGAATGATTTTTTTTTTGATGTGTGTGTGTGTGTATAAAGTAAACTCTGGTAATGACCCTATATGAGTTTAGTTAGGGAAGCTACCAAATAATGATGCAGCTTTACAAAACTCTAGAGAAAACAGTTCAGAACAATGCAATTGGAGTACTGGAAGTCCCTAAACTAGCCATGACATTGGTTGGCTATATAAGACCTTCTCAGTTCCACCAGTAATGCTTTTAAGGTGAACCTAATCTTGGCTACAGCATGTTGTCCTTACACACGGTAGATCTACATGAAGATACACTATTAAACAGTAAGAACAGGCATTGTTTTCCAATTTATAAAAGAATTCTTCACTTAAGAACCAAGTTTCCCATGGCAAATTAATGTATACATTGACTGGTCTTTTTCCAAGCCTAAGTTACTTTTTCCTAAACTTATCCGTTAACATTTAGCAGAGAATCTGTCGATTATTGCTAACCTTGTATATATGCTGTATGCAATGAAAGCCAAAATCAGAACAACATGGCATGTCTTAAGGTTACAGCACAACACTGAGACTGCTCACTGTGAAGTTGGTGTTATTCATTTATTAGCAGAGACATCATGACAGCGCTTTACTAAAAATTGATGTTAATATTTTAAACTATAAAAGAAAAAACATCAAAGTGCTTGTCTACATTTTGCCAATTATTCATTTTATTATAACATTATCTTAGCTCATTGCCTACATTTTTCTTTTCTCTTTTGTAGTATGTCTCACTTTCCTTCTATAATTGACATTTAGATTAACAAAGTTTTACTGAAGTTTGCCACTGTCATGCTTAATAATTAAAATAAACTTAAAATAGTATTCACGTGTTCAGGATGTTTTGTAGTTTACATATTGTTGTCACTGTTTATTTTCTTCTGCATGAAAAAGCAAGGTGATTTTGTTCTTGTTGCAAAATAGCAAGTTAATTAATTTCTGTAGTAATTCATTTCTTCCTGAAACAATTGCTTGAGAATATTACACATTTACTTTATTCCAGTCAATGCTGTTAGGCTATACTCATAAATATCAGCAAAGTGTTAAGCAGCAAAATGTGTCAAAACAAACGCTCCTGCTGAGTTGAAATAAAGTGCTGCTAATAATTGTCGATGAGCAATTATTTTTTAGTTTCTGTATCTGCATATCAAAGCCATCTAGCTAATGTGAATATAGTGGTATGGATTTCATTTTTTGAACCTGCAAACATTTTACATTTGTTGTTCATGCAATAAATTTTCTTTGTGAATAGCTCATTTAAAATGGAATCTGTGGGGCATCAGTGCAAAAGTGAAAACAGCAGCCTTAAATCTTATTAATCATGTCAATTTTCAAAACAAGAATGTTGTCAAGTATCAATCCCCATCATGAGACTGATTTTTTTTTTCTAGTAACTATCTAGCGCTGACCACCAGTTCTGGTGTTGGGTGAGCTTTAACCATTGCTTCCAGAATGAATTTAACTTTTTTTTTTAATATAAACTTTTTGAAAGTCATAATACTGAAGCATATCTGCAAAGGCCATTGATTGTGAAGGGTAAAAACACAATTTACATTAATGTTCTGACATCTTTATTACTCTATCCCTCTACCAAGCATATATTTCTTTCTCTTCTGCACTCACAGTTAAATGCCCCTTGGGAATGGGACCGCTCATAATTACAGAGAAGTCAATGATGTCCAAGGAGATTAGGAAGTTTGTGACTGATTTAGTGTGGGGTGATTATGACATCTGCAGGACAAGGAACCAATGAAAAATATAAGAAGACTAAATATGCAAAACAAAAATAGGTTTAATGGAGTAGATAAGCACATAATCAAAGCAAGAAACAGACAGTAAGATTCAATAAGTGTGGTTCTGAATAAAGTAATACAATACATCTTTAAAACTGATACAAATTTATAGACAAAACCAGAGAGACTTAAGAAAGTTGTAGGAGACTCCAATGATTGCAAATTTAAGGTTGACTATGCATATGGCAAAAGATGCATCCTATGATATGGCATAACACATTTGGTGGCAGAGGTACCTGCTCTCTGGGTGCCCTGAAGTTCAAGTGTCCCCATTATTTCTAATTTAAAACTAGTGGTAAAACGCTACACCTTGTTAGCCAATGTGGATGCAATGAGAACTCAAGCAAAATGACACCTTTTATTGGCTAACTAAAAAGATTACAATATGCAAGCTTTCGAGGCAACTTAAAAGCTTTTGTCTCGATAGCTTGCATATTGTAATCTTTTTAGTTAGCCAATTAAAGGTGTCATTTTGCTTGACTTTTCATTCATTAAAAGTATAAAAATACCACACTATATATATATATATATATATATATATATACAGTGGTGTGAAAAACTATTTGCCCCCTTCCTGATTTCTTATTCTTTTGCATGTTTGTCACACAAAATGTTTCTGATCATCAAACACATTTAACCATTAGTCAAATATAACACAAGTAAACACAAAATGCAGTTTTTAAATGATGGTTTTTATTATTTAGGGAGAAAAAAAATCCAAACCTACATGGCCCTGTGTGAAAAAGTAATTGCCCCCTGAACCTAATAACTGGTTGGGCCACCCTTAGCAGCAATAACTGCAATCAAGCGTTTGCGATAACTTGCAATGAGTCTTTTACAGCGCTCTGGAGGAATTTTGGCCCACTTATCTTTGCAGAATTGTTGTAATTCAGCTTTATTTGAGGGTTTTCTAGCATGAACCGCCTTTTTAAGGTCATGCCATAGCATCTCATTTGAATTCAGGTCAGGACTTTGACTAGGCCACTCCAAAGTCTTCATTTTGTTTTTCTTCAGCCATTCAGAGGTGGATTTGCTGGTGTGTTTTGGGTCATTGTCCTGTTGCAGCACCCAAGATCGCTTCAGCTTGAGTTGACGAACAGATGGCCGGACATTCTCCTTCAGGATTTTTTGGTAGACAGTAGAGTTCATGGTTCCATCTATCACAGCAAGCCTTCCAGGTCCTGAAGCAGCAAAACAACCCCAGACCATCACACTACCACCACCATATTTTACTGTTGGCATGATGTTCTTTTCGGAAATGCTGTGTTCCTTTTACGCCAGATGTAACAGGACATTTGCCTTCCAAAAAGTTCAACTTTTGTCTCATCAGTCCACAAGGTATTTTCCCAAAAGTCTTGGCAATCATTGAGATGTTTCTTAGCAAAATTGAGACGAGCCCTAATGTTCTTTTTGCTTAACAGTGGTTTGCGTCTTGGAAATCTGCCATGCAGGCTGTTTTTGCCCAGTCTCTTTCTTATGGTGGAGTCATGAACACTGACCTTAATTGAGGCGAGTGAGGCCTGCAGTTCTTTAGGCGTTGTCCTGGGGTCTTTTGTGACCTCTCGAATGAGTCGTCTCTGCGCTCTTGGGGTAATTTTGGTCGGCCGGCCACTCCTGGGAAGGTTCACCACTGTTCCATGTTTTTGCCATTTGTGGATAATGGCTCTCACTGTGGTTCGCTGGAGTCCCAAAGCTTTAGAAATGGCTTTATAACCTTTACCAGACTGATAGATCTCAATTACTTCTGTTCTCATTTTTTCCTGAATTTCTTTGGCTCTTGGCATGATGTCTAGCTTTTGAGGTGCTTTTGGTCTACTTCTCTGTGTCAGGCAGCTCCTATTTAAGTGATTTCTTGATTGAAACAGGTGTGGCAGTAATCAGGCCTGGGGGTGGCTACGGAAATTGAACTCAGGTGTGATACACCACAGTTAGGTTATTTTTTAACAAGGGGGCAATTACTTTTTCACACAGGGCCATGTAGGTTTGGATTTTTTTTCTCCCTAAATAATAAAAACCATTATTTAAAAACTGCATTTTGTGTTTACTTGTGTTATATTTGACTAATGGTTACATGTGTTTGATGATCAGAAACATTTTGTGTGACAAACATGCAAAAGAATAAGAAATCAGGAAGGGGGCAAATAGTTTTTCACACCACTATATATATATATATATATATATATATATAGCATGTTCTATTGTAACATGACTTTTATAAATGCTTTGTTTCCAGTTAGAAAAAAAAATCTTGCAATTAATTTTCATTCACTTACCTATTTGCTTAAGTGAATGTTTTCATTTGATTCTTTTAATTTCGGAACAAAATTCAGAGCAATGCAAACAAATACATGTGGGCTGCACATTATATACATATACTTGTGAATAATCAAATAATTCATATACCTGCCAAGACAAATGTTAATTTATTTATTAAACACGGGTGGCACAAGCATTACAAAACATGAAAAAATGTGTATTTAAAATAAGAAAATACGTCAACTTTGTAATTTTCCTCAAATGCATGGTGTCTCACTGCACTGAACAAATCTATTGACTGACAAAAACAATGGGGTTTTTAGAATTTACTGTGTCATTTGTAAACTTTTTAAAAGTCTCGGGTTTGATTCAGTTCGAGAATTAGAAGTGAACTAGATTCTTATGTCTCGACTACAACTCAAAAGAATCAGTGAATTATAAATGTTGAGTATAGTCAGTGAGCCAGAAAGGTCTGCTCTAAGGTCTATATGAACAATGTAAGTTGAAAAAAGTGAAATTACAATAATAAGGTAAAGTTTTGCGAGAACAATAATGAATTGGACAAAAAATATATTTTATTATAAGCTTATCCAGTTCAGGTATGTTATTACTGTATTGTACTTGTATGATAAACAGGAGAATCATGAGTGAGCAAGTAGTCATTTCCGGTAAAGATGCAGTTTAAACTCGACAGAATCAGAACTAAACAAGAATCATGTCTGAGGCACATGCATTTCCAACATACATGCAGAACAAATAAAGCTGACCGCATCATGAATCGAGTTATTATTACTCCACTGAATTGATTGAAGGAGTCATTAAAAAATTATTTATTCACAAATCATCCATCACTATTATTAAACAAATATTTACTGCAACAAGCATAAAGAAAAATATCAGAGCAAAGAAAAAGAAAACATAGATATGACTAAATAAATTTTAATCAGCAGTTTTCCATGGCTTTGTTAGACACAAATACCAATGTAGAAAATGCAACTTCAGGCAAAAACAATACAAGACAAAAATTGTGTCTGTCAAAATACTAGTTTCTGCAACTAACAAGTCGTGAAAATCAGGGGAAAAATGCAGTAGGCTCCATTACATTGCATTTAAAAAAGGAGCACACACAATTCATCTCTAAAGTTATCGCCTGTGCTCAGTGGCCATCCTGTCCATTACTTCAACTAGCCTGTACCACCAAACAGCCAAATGTCTGGCTCATATTCCTGCCCATTTCAGTGTTTTGCTAAACAGGAATTAAACTCTCTCTCTCCATGTCTGCATATTATATATCTTAATTGACTTTATGACATGATTTCTGGCACCAGAAATGGTGGTCCCAACATCTCAGAAATACCTGGCCTTCTCTGATTTTAATTCTCTGCACTCTCTAGAGTTTACAAAAGCAGAGATAGGAAAGCAATTTTGTGGGTGAAAACATGTTTTTATAAGACAGACTGACTACACTAATTTCAAGCTAAGAGAAAGGCCGCATTCAAATAGCAACTCTTTATAGTGGCATGCTAAACAGCCCCTATGAAAAACAAAACAACAACAAAAAAAATGTTCAAGCTAAAAGTGGATGGACTACATCAACAGATGAACAAGTCAGGTTCCACTACTGTCAACTAAGATCAGACTGGAAAAATATTTCCCATTGTGACTAATGTTAATTTTATCTGTGATATGTAAATGGCAAATTTGGAATTCAGCATATCCAGCAAGCATCAATAAAGCTTTCTACTCTAAAACTTACAAAGAATATTCTTCTGGCCTTCTGTCAATGTAAAAGTTAATAGATATAGTACATATACTGAGGAGTCATTGGTTCCCTGGTAATAAGTATAGGGGTCATAACATTCTCATTTTTAAATATTTGTTTCTAATGCTGGCTCTTCCTAATAAAGGGAGAGATGAACAGAAGCATGGATAGCTGGATGGACGGTGATGGCAATGACTACAATTAATCAATTACTACAAATATTTGGGTACTTAATTTGGCTTGTAAGAACATTAATGCTTGTGTTTGTTTTATGATGGAAATTCTTATGGGCTGAAAACATGATTGAATATTAATAAAAACAGGGTAGCAAAAAATAGAAAAATGTTCAACAGTGTAAGTAAAAGTAGTATAGGACAAAGTTGAATTGCCCCCTTTTCTTTGCCACAGCACAAGAGAATTCTGCTGAAAACCAGAGGTGCAACTCTATTTTTACTAGCAACTAATTTCAGGAAAAGTGTGTCCTTTCCTTTGCAATGCAATACTTGGGTCATTATCTGATAAGACACTTTTAATCACAATTAAATGACACTTGTGTTTGTATATCTAGGCTCCAAGTTTCAATCTTGTGCTGTTTATCACTCTAGTCTGGGGGGAAAAAGATTAACCTCAGCCTTTGCCAAACTTTTGATGGATACAGCTTTGCTCCAATTATCACTCAAAAGCTTGGACATATATGCACCAAAGAAAGCAATGGCAAAATTTCCAATTGTTCCTTTGTCATTCGCTGTCTGCACTAGCTCTCTCTGCAACTTGGATTTAACTTCTGCACCACAGCAGAAACCATTTTTCCTACAGCCCACAACAAAGTTGGAGGGATATCTCGGGGTTGGTGGCAGGATTGGCAGTCCAGCCACCATAAAAAAACCTCACAGTGTTCTCTGTGGTGCTGAGGTGTCACCCGTTGCACGACTGCACTCGGATCCTAATCCAGGTGGTTCGTCGTGTGGTGGGTGCGGCAACACACAGTAATTAGCGCATGCTCCCAACCCCTGTCTCTCTCTCTCTCTCTCTCTCTCCACAACAAAAGAGTAACATACAGCCAGACTATTAAATCAAAAGACAATCCTTAATAGGAAATGGGTGCAAAATTAAGGACAGCCTTGCTAAAAGCAATGAGGTGCACAAGCAGGAGACTGTGAATGAAAGACCAAGGTGGTTGTCCCACCAAAGAAAAGAGTTTACCAATTGACAAATCACAACAGACATATTTTATTCTAGTAAAAGACCATCGTGTGACATTTCAAAGACTATAACTATAGTATACAGTCATCCACCAAAGGTGTAAAATGCCAAAAGGGAGACAACGATTGGAACAAAAACAAACACAACGTGCGCTTATCACAATTCTTCTTCCACATGTGCCACAGAAAATGTCTCAGCGGGCCTAGTAGGTATCAGGAAAAAACATCACTTTCACTTTTTGCAATGACAGCAACTGAATAGAAATTAGCACATAACTGTTTATACGTTTGGTTTCAAGATCAGTATTATTCATAGTCATGGTGAAGGCAGAGAAAATATTAGCATATGCATTTTTGGGTGTTTGTGTTATATGAATTAAAAATAATAATCTGTGTAATGAAAAAATCTTTACATTTTATATGTTTCTCCTCCAAACTTGAATGGGAAGACTAAACTTAAAAGTTAATGCACGACACCTTCCAGCCTAGATCTGTGAAGAAAATAAACACTGGTGTATCAAAGTATGCAAGCACTGAGACAATTATGAACAGGTGGAAATCGTATCCATTCAACCAGATAAAGGACCAGAAATAATGTTTTCATGGGTAATTTGCTAGACAAGAATTAAGACTGTGAAACACAATTCATGCTTTGTGTCCCCTTTATGGAAGAATTTACACTTTCTGTTGTTCATTTATTTGCCCTGTACCTATATATACCTGCATATATCCATCATTTGCTAACCTTATATTACAAATAAACTGCATGATTTTTGTTTATTACAGCAGGCACGCTTAGGTTATTTGCTGAAAAACAGTCAACCGACAGATGCAAACTAGAAAGTTTTGGTTGATTTGTGTGCATCTTCACCAATTTATGAGATTTGTTCATAAATTGAATTTTATATATCTCTTTATAGGTCTTGCATCCAGTTTGAACCTCAGAAAGAGTTATCCCACAATAGCTACAAATTAAGTTTCCAAATGAAAAGGCCTTTCTTAGAAGTTGTGTGTATCTTATTTTTACATTTGAGACAATGCTTCACAAGCTTGCTTGCATACAAAAACCTTTCAATGTTAGCATTACTAAACAGGTGACACACTAAGCATTACATGTTAAATAAAACAATGTTGGTAAAGGACAAAACTTCTATCCATTCATCCATCCATCCATCCACCTCCTAAACTGCTTATCTAATTCAGGGTCAGTGCCTATCGAGGGGGCATTGAGCACAAGGTAGGAGTCAACCCTGAATGGGACACCAGTCCTTCACAGTGAACACTCACCCACTTCAAGCTAATTTAGAGCTACCAGTTACCTTAACATGCACAATTATGGGATGTGGAAAAACACAACTGGATACTAGTGTCAATTCAGACACTACCTGGATCCAGAATGTGAACTCAGAACTCTGGAGCTTTAAGGCAGTAGTAGTAATCAACTGAAAACACAGTGAAGAAGAAATAAAGGCTCTAGAAACCAAGTCAAATTATCTCTGCTAGGACTTGTCCTAGTCAGCTTTTAAAGATTCATTAAAATAACAAACGAAAGGTGAGTCTTTTTTTTTTTAAATGTATACGTTCTGATACTATTTCAGAACTATTTAAAGTAACTATTAACAAAGAAGAATGCATTATGAATCAGTTACATTGGGTCAACTTGGCTGCAAACTACAATTGTACCCGAGACTGCACATTTCTCTAATTTCTATAAATCATAGCACAGAATCTCCAATGGTCATTTGTTTAACATACTACAAATATACTGAACTGCTTTCAGGAAGGGTTGGAATTGGTATCACATATTAAGCTAATGGAAAGTTAGCACAAGCAAAGCAAAAAAAAATCTTTCCTGACTTCACCTCAAAGCTGCAGAGCGTGTTTAAAAATGTTTAATGTGAGATTTGGAAGAAGGTCTTTGTATGACACACTCACTATTACATAGGACTAAACTTCATTTACTGTACAGTACAAAGGAAGCCACTGGGAATCTGCAGAAATGAACTTTGCATTGACCACATAAATATGTCTTGCATATAAAATAAGTGCTTTACCTAAGAAAAGATATGTGCATGCAAAACCTATAGCGTGTTGTCAAATAAACGTTAACGTCTGCAAATGAAGATCTGCAAAGAAATATTATCACAAATCAGTGAATCTACTGCAACGCTAGCTGTAACACAATAGCTGGAGGCAGACGTTTATTTTTTTTTTTACCCAATGTCAGCTAGGCTGAATCATTGTTGTCTTTGTTCTTAAAAGTAAGTGAGCTACCACAAGTACATAAGCAAACGTATAACATCTTAATTTAGGAAAACACCCTAAATGTTGAATTATGTCACTCATCTCAAACATTAATATCATTTAAATTAAACAGTGTGATCATATAGCTAATATATCTTTTACTTAAGTTAAGCATCTACGGTATTTCGCATCATCTTTAAAACTTTTATATCATTTAATCATCATTGATAGTAAATAACATTTATTACATACAGTATACTGTATGCTGAAAATGAAAGTAATTTTGAAGACATATTCTACTGCTTTGGTGAAATGTTGAATATGGATGGTTGCACAAACTTGGCTGTGGTAACGAACATGAGATGTGTTTAATTCATGTTTTGTTGGCTGTTCACCATTTTGGATTGTAAAGCATCCCTTTCTGCTATTAAAGAGAGAAGCTTGTTTAAACTGTGAAACTGATGTCATGGTCGGGGAAAAAAGAACACATAGCAAAGTTTGAAAGGACTGAAGTGAGAATCATCAAATGGGAGCATAAAGTTTTACCAAGGCAGATGTAAATTAATAATGCAGAGTGGAAAAAGAGAGCACAAATTGGTACGGCGGTAATACCAGTGAGGGAGGACAACAATGATGAGATGATTTGGATATGGCAGGGAGTGAAAAATGGAGAATACTGGATGAAGAGTCGCACCATGATGGTAAGTGCAGCAGATGAGAATAAGCAGGTGGTAGATAATGATGCAATAGGAAATGATAATGGATTACGTGATCAGAATATTTGTGCTTTTAAGGCCACACAATACTGTAGCTGCGACAGTAAAGAAAGATAAATACCGAATGTGATGCAGTGAGCCACTGTAACAAAAACAGGCAATGAACTTAATTAATGAACTGCTCTGTCTAGTTGGGGAGCACCCTCTCCCTGTGTAAATACCCCTAATACTGTAGCTAAAACATTTTGTTGCTGTGCTTGATAATTTATGTCTCACTGTGCTCTGTAAGTAAAACTTATCTATTTCAATTTACAAAACATACTTAGCTTATTATAAAATGAAACAGGCAGACTAGAAGCTAACTACTATTCACAATAAGACAGATACTACAAATATATTTAAACTACAATAGGATGGGAGCAAATCAAGAACAAAACCTGGAATTCTAATGGGCTGGAACATATTACATATTCTCTGTAAGGAGTTCAAGAAGGCTGGAGAGAAGAAATGGAAGTTTGTTTCTCCAGAAAAATGTGTTTACTTGTTCGGTTGATTCTGGGGCAAAATCTCTAAAATGCACAGCAAATCCCAAAGAAGGATGCCCATCAGTGGATGGATACTAGAATACAGTACCTTTTGCTTCAGCGAAAATAATGGTGGTAGGGAAACAAAATCTCATTTTTTAATGCAAAATGGATAGAAAAAAGTTCATTATATAACAGAAGCCAATAGTGAAAATGTCTTACAGATGCATTTACTTTTTGAACCAAAAACAGAACTCCTGACCAATGAAAGACTGGGACAGACGGATGGTCAGATCAAAAAGTCAATCCAATGAGACTGTAGATTTCCTGTTTATGATGTGTGCTGATTATTCTGGAAGTATCTATTTAACAATATTTTAGCAAAAAAGCATGCGTTTTGCATGTTTTGTGCATACAACTGAATAACTGACATGCAGATTATGTGACCGCTAAAACAAGGTTTTTTTTTCTTTTTTACAGGACTTTTTCATATGCTGCTGCACAGCATTATTCACAATTGGCTTGAATTATGTCAGACTGGTTTCTCTCTATTCTGCATGAAAACACAGAGATGACATTCTCAGCTATCACTATAAACTACATGGTGTAAATAACATAGTAAATATCGTTTTTGGGTTGAGAATTCCTTTAAGACCTGTTTGCTACTGTGTAAAAATTTAGATTACAATAGCAGGCAATGTCCCACACACCAGCATTATTGCACCTTTTGAGTATGGGGTGCATGGAGGGGACTATCAAAAACAATATTATTTACTAAAATTGCAGATAGATATTTTTAGACAGTTGTTTTTACAAGTAACTATTTCAACATTTTCCAAGCTATATGCAAATTTACCTTTTTTTGACAAACCAGACAACTTTTTTGATAATCATTGGTGATGTAGAACTCATGCTATACTCTACCAAGGTGGGTTTTTTAATATATTTTTTTGTTTTTTAAATTAGTAAACACAGTAACATTATTAGTATTCATACATTTTATATAATTTACTGTAAAAATGTGACTGTCTTTGCATTCTTTACTATTCATCTTCTCTCTATCTTGTACCTTTCAAAATCAGAACCATCATGGTCAGGCACTTTATCTATAAAATAAGAAAGGGAGATCTTAATTAAAAAGGTTGGATGTTAAATGAGTGCATTATATTAAAAAAAACTGAGCGAGTTCCAGAAAAATTCAGAACACCTAATTAAAAAAAAAATACTAAGAAGAAAGGTTTGACTTGTTAGCGTAGGACTCACAGTATTGTATCACATTTCCAAAAAATTCACATTTCTTTGGAATAGGTTAGAAAACCTATAGTACCTATAGAAAAACCCACGCGTACAGCAAATTTACAAAATGCACATTGGCAGTGACTGCATTTTTGGAGCTATGAGCCAATAAAGCTAGGAACTGTAGAGACTTAATATCATTTAGCCCAAATAACCCGCTATAAATTACTGAAAACCATACTTTTGCACTTTCTTGCATATTAAATAAATGAGAAATAAAAACAGTGATATCCATAATTTTCAAGAAAATCCTAATTGGAAATTTAGTAAGTAAATACTCTGAGAGATGTTTAATTTTCTGAATCTGCAAATGTAAATACAATAGCATATAACTGAACGCTTCTGATGAGCAACATTTCAAGTAATATACAAAACTATTATAGCCTAACAGCAGGAAGAAATAGGAATTGAGAGGACATGATTATGAGACTCTGAGGAGAATGAGATATGGTGGTTGCAGTAGCAGCATGATGCAATATATAACATTAAACACTTGCATATGATAACTTGCTCTGCCTTCTGGGTGGTGAGATGTAACATTATATTTTCTATTTCGGTTCTGGGTCCTGCTTCAATGAGTTATAATTGGGCCACAGCATCAGCTGAGACATGTTTTGCAGAATCTTGGAGCTGACATTTTATACCTCTTATTGATGTTGTTGTTTGACCACCAAAGCAAAGCCCATTGGAAATGGTACTGCAAGAATCTCAGTTTAAGTCATGTCTATCCTGTCGATTGTGTCCAATGGTTGCATGGTAAACGAACATCAAAGTTCCTCATTTACTGATCTCACTTGTCCTATCCTATCCTAGCCTTTAAAAAGACAGCAATTCAACTTTAGATCTTTTGTCATTATTATGGAGTGTATCACATGCTTTGGATTCTAAACATTTTCACTTTCCTCACTTTTGGACAACATTTTTACTGTTTCTGCAGCATTTCTTTTTGCAAATTCCTATCAATCTGACTGAATTAATTTATAATGTGATTTAACACTTTCAAATGTAGATTTGTATCCAATGCCTTACACCAGAGGATGACTCAAATTACCTGCAGTTTGCTATATACAGTGGCCATGCCTTTTAATGTTACTTAATGAGGCAAAGTTAAAGAATAGGTAAAGCCTATCAAGAATTTACCAGGAACCTCAAACTGCATGTCACAAGATTGATCTGTGTTTATTGCAGAAAGAAAGCAAAATAATATCTCTGACCAGATAAAAGCAACAGCACTCAGTACAAACAGGGCTTCCTAAAGGCAGACTGGTTGCTGTTGCTGGCAGAGTAAATTGGGGCTCCCTTCCATGAAATGGATTAGTAGAGTATATCAAAGATAGATGAATACTGGGTAAATATTTAAATAAATGAATATAATTGATCAATTTCCTATAAAAATAAAAAAAAAAAAAGTTGGTTTGAAACACCATGCACTTCATAATTTATCTGTCTATATATTTTGTAAACTACTTACAGTAATTCAGCCTAATTACAGCCTATCCTGACAGCACTGGGGAGGGTTCTGAATAGGAGTCATACAAAAAACACATACAGCTTTGCTGCAAGTTTTAAATTCACCTTTCTGCTTTCAACTATTTCTGTCATTTAAAATTGACTCTAAATTATTTTTGGTAGTTTTAGCTCCATTTACCTGCTACCAAACCATAGAATGTTTTAAAAAATATGTCTGTAGAGGCAAGTCCTCCAGAACAAAAACATCAGCTCCTGTGTTACACATTGGCCAGCAGCATTTCTAAGCATAAACAGAATCTGTTTTGACAATTATCTATCGAAAGATATGTAATACTACATCACTTTGCACAATGTGCTTCTGATCTTTTTCCATTAAGAAACATACTTTTTGAACGTAAGCTAATTAGAGTCAAATTAGCCTTGATTGGGAATCTCTATACTAATTATTTGTCAAAAAGGGCACATAGTATGCATTAAAGTTATTATGTGGTTTCGCTACAATTAATGTTGCTGTCATCAGGAAAACATTAGCACATAACAGTAACTAAGGCAAAATCGTTGGAATTTTAAAAACAATTCTAATTTATGAAAATTTGTGGGAGGCAGATTTTAACAATGTTGAGCATGAATTAGATTGCCTTCTGGAAATTTGATTTAAAATGAATCAGTACAAACTATAAATGTGTTGCTTTGACAGATCCTTTGCTATTTTGTTATAACATTATACTAATGCTGACATCTGCCCTAATGACAAACAACAATTTATATAATTTCATTTTTTTCCTAGAATTTAGAAACACATTTCACTCACACACTGAGTGGAAAGCTAAACACCAAAGAAAGTGTAATTTGTATTCTTTCTGGTTGTTTGAGCCAAGTTTACCAGCCTGTCTGTCAAGATCACAGAGACTGACAGCGTGGTGTTTTAAAAAAACGCAACAGAATTTCAGTTTAGTGGCTGCCTTTGCTCATGCACCTGCCACACAATTCTGTCATTCTTTTAAAAAAGCACCAGAAAAATTCGCTACACTGAATACATAATTAAACTCTGCCCCAAAGGTATACCTAAATAACAACTTTTTTGATTTGGGTTCGCAGCTCTATGTATTATGTTCAGAGTAAACAGGATGTTAGGTGTCTCCTTCATCCATCTACTAAATATTAAATGACAGGTTAACTCGCTTGAGATGGACTACTTTGTGACATAAAGCCTAGTGAGCTTAGAATCAAAGAATTTATTATACTGACGCCAATGCTTAATAAGAGACTGAAGTCAGCAGGGCCATAAAGTGGTGCTTGCGGGGTCCATGAAGCTCCTGAGAGTCATGGCAGTTTTGGTTTTCAAATCTGTAAGGTTGCCCCTCTCCCCCATATCAATTCAGGTAACATTTAAATATTAGCAAAATAGAAAGTGTGGAAAAAAATCACTGCAACTGTTATGTCAAAATCACAAAGCTGCTGCTCCCCTTTACCTTTAACAGTGAGTGCTGAATGCTTAATTTTAGTAAAGTGTATGGTGCTATCTTCTTTTTTATATGTGAAAGTTATATCACAAAAGTATGTTACTCTTATCTGGTACCAATGTTTCACTGCACACTTTAGGACAATGGGGTCAAAGTGCACTTCTGGAGAACTGGAGTGGATGAAGGTTTTGCCAGGGTCTCATTCAGTGTTTGGTTCTCTTTTTGGGTTTAAAGACCCATCATATGCTGCTTTCTGAACTTCTGCTGAACATGCTTTGCTTCCTCATAAATAACTGGGCATATGTTTCCTTTCCTCTGAAGAATTTTATAGCGATTTTTAAATAAACTTACGCTTTCTATCAAAACTGTTTCTAAAATTAGAATTCATGTTGAAGAACACATGCCAGTGCAAATCATACAAGGTGTGCTCTGTGTGCTCATCACAAGCTACCGTACCTGTTCTGTTAATCTGCTCTTCATTGATATAAAATTAGGATAACGAACATACATAAAAATAACATGACATACTCCCACTCACAATCTTCTGAAGAAAATGAAAACAAAAACAATTAAGGAAATATAGCTTAATATAATGCAGCAGTGTGAGCTGAGAAACACTCTTGCTTTAAGTAAGAAAACACAAATAGGGGAAAAAATATTGCACCAGTGCTAGCATCTTTACACCAGCAGCTTGTGTCTTTTAGAATTAATTTTAAAATACTGCTAATTGTTTATAAGGCTTTGAATTACCTTGCACCTTAATTTTTCTTGGAATGTTTGTCCCCTTACATTCCCATTCGTAACCTTAAATCCTTAAATTCTGCTATGCATGATATTCCAAGACTAAAACATAAAAGAAGCGGTCAGATTGTTTTTAGTTTCATAAATAATCAACCGATAGAGATACAATAGTCCCAAACAGTAGAGGTGTTTAAATTGCATTTTTTAACATGGCTCTTTGTTAAATGTGTGACTAATCACATTGTCTTTTGTTTCCTCTTCTTGCTGTCTTTCTGGAGGAAATTCTCTGAGGCTGGGGGAAGAAACAACACCACTAAGGTCCTGTATCTGGTAACGCCTGCACTGGCTGTTTATCTTTTATTCTCTTTTGTATCTTAGACATACAATAGAATGCTCAGCGGGGCCTGGGTGGGTTTTTGGTCATGGAGCCCCAGAGGTTTCTCTAGACTGGAGTTATTTTTTTCCTCTTCCCACTGACCATTTAATCATTAGTATAATTTGTTTATTTCATTATTGCTTTTCTTTGTTTTCACTTACTACCATTTGTAAAGCACCTTAAATTATACCTTTGCATTGGAAGGCACTATACAAATAAATGTTGTTGTTTAATTTTTTTTTCTGGCTGATATCAATTTCTTTGTTTTTCTAAGGTATTTCACCTTCTTGAAAACTGGTTTAGAAATTTAGTTCAACACACTGTATTTTTCTCTTACATAGGGATTTTCAAGTTCAGCCTTGGGGCTTGCCTGTGGCTGCAGGTATTTTTCCAAACCGATTTCTTCTTTTATTTAGTATGTAGTTTCCTCCTTTTATTAAGTAAGCTTTACTTTCCAGTTTCTGTCTTCTTCTGTCAATTCAGCAATTACAAGCTAGTTATGATAAATCATTAGTAGATGAAGCAAAAATGTATGTATGTTAGACAGGGATGAATGCATTAGTTCTTTTTATCCTGCTGTTTAATATTTTGTGTTTTTTTATTTTTTTAAATGTTCTGGTAATTTACATCATTATTAGCTAACAAGTTCACAAGTAGCAAACACTGAAGCAGCTTCTGCCCTTTGGCATTCTGTGTCACTGGCAACTGTGTCCGCTCTGCTCATCATTAATACTACGTATAAAATTAACATGGCAAACTCACCATAAAAAAGTGAATTAAAATGAAAACAACAAAACAATAAAAAATAAATGTAAATCATACTCTAGTTCACTCTTTATAGATTGCAAAATAAGAAAAGGAAAAACGGTCAGAGTAATCAAAGGTAAAAATGACTCACTGATTGTGAAGTTGGTTTGGACAGAAAAACCTGACATCACAGGGAAGGCTCCAGAACTGAACTTGAGAACTCCTGCTCTAATGTACTTGACATGTAACCTAAGCGGCTTTAAAAACTAAAACAACTGAGAACAGTGTCCATTTCTTAGCTTTCAGTTGAGAAACAGAGTAAAGCCTAATTAATACCTGAGGGCCAAACAGCAAAAATGATGTCAGATTTGGGGACGCCCTTTGGCCATGACTGGTGGTGTCTTCACCACATAGAAAGGAGAAGGTTGGGGTAGTTGGGCACAGCACGCATAAGTTTTTCTAACTATGTTTTGTGGCAGGAATGTAACCAAAATGGTGAATTTCAAGAAGAGGCTGTTAACGTTTGTTACAAAATGATGAACGAAGTGCTGAATATAACGCAACAAACCATCAAAATGCAATGAAGACAAGCAAAAACATTTGTAATGCATCTTCTCATCATGCAAATTCCATAATCACTAGAATATCACAATCATCCTTCCTTTACTGCTTTTGGCCAATAGATTTGACCCCCTTACCTTCTGGTTTTCTTCCTCCTAAAGTCAGTAATAGCACACACAACTCTTCTTCCATTAGCAGAGTCTTACATCCTCTACTGTGACATTATTAGCAATGCGACACTGACTAAACAATGTCACTCACTCAAAAGAAGAAGGCGCTGCAACAAGTATAAATGTGTTTTGATTGTTCACGATGTGACCGCTTTGTGGTGCAGTCTGTGCGGCAGCTTCAAATGATAAGTATAAACCAGGCTTAAGAGCCAATTACTGACAAGCCATCTGAAGTGTCACTGCACTCTTGTGGACCAAAATATTTCAATAATAATGCACAGTTCTACAAAATTTTACATAGCATAGTTAGTTCTGAGTATATGAAGAGGTAAAATGTAAGTTTAACTAAAAAAATTGATAATTGGCCTCCTTGAATGAGCCTCTCATTAAGAGTTTTACTGTAAGTGAAATCTGTTTCTGTCTCCCTCAGAAATAGCAACTGTGGTGTTTAAAAAATTGACTTACATTTTTGGAATGGATTTGTTTTTTATACATATACTTTACATCATCAAGGCAGATAATGACATTTTTAGGTACAAACTGCTACAGTACATTCTGTGTGATAGGACTATTTACAAAGTACTTTTTAAGACATACATTCCAGCTCTATTTTCTCTAAAGCAGGCAAATAAGTTGTTAGATGTAATGATATGGTCTGCCTAATATCCATTTTAAAATAAATGTGAAAAAATGGAAGGTTGTAGACTACCTACTGAGCCAGGTGCAAGTTCTATTCAATTCAGAACTTGTTGGTGTAATAAAGCTGGAATGTGAAAAATGTCCTCAAACAAGTAAAGATGAGAAAAGGATACTTCATCAATCAGGGAATGCTACAGAAAATAATGAAATGAATGTGAAAACTGGAAAGTTTACAATGAAACATATACTTCCCCGGCTGTCGAAAACATCCTGTGTGGTCCCAGTTCCAAAGAAAGGGCATTCCAGTGATGCTAAAGACTTCAGATCATTTGCTCTTGCATTATTAAGACCTTTGAGAGGCTGGTCCAAAAACAGCTACAACATCTTGTTTCAGAACATCTGGATCCTCTGCAGTTTGACTATTAGAAACATATAGATGTGGAGGATGCTCTCGGCTACATACTCCACAGAGCCTGCTACCGCTTGGACAAAGTCAGTACCACACTCAGAATAATGCTCTTTGACTTTTCTGCCACTTTCAACACCATTCTGCCTCATCGACTCAGAGAAAAACTCAAGTCTTTGAATCTTGATCCTCCCACAATTTCCTGGATCATGGATTATCTGACCAACGGACGGCAGTTTGTGAGGCTGAGGGGCTATGTGTCAGAAAAGGTGTTGTGTAATACTGGAGCACCTCTGGGAGCTTTCCTGTCTCCCTTCCTGTTTACCCTCAATACAACAGACTTCCAGCCCAATACCGGCACTTGCCATCTACAAAAATTCTCAGATGACTCCTCCATCATAGGCTACTTAATAATTGAGACAAGTCAGAGTACAGGAAAATTGTGAAGGACTTTGTCATGTGGTGCAGGGACAACAACCTGCAAATCAACATCAGCCAGACAAAAGAAGTGCTGGTGGACTTTCGACGTGCCAAGGAGCCTCTGAGACCAGTCACCATTCAAGGAGAGGATGTGGAAGTGGTTCAAAGCAACAGGTACTTGGGAGTTCTAATAAAGAATAACCTGGACTGGTCTTACAAAACAGTGGTGCTGTACAAGAAGGGTCAGAGCAGACTGAATTTGCTAAGGAGACTCAGGTCTTTTGATGTGTGCTTTAAGCTGCTGGAAATGTTGTACCAGTCCATAGTAGCCAGTATGGTGTTCTATGCTGAAGTCTCCAGGGAAAGCAAATTGAGCTTAAAAGAAGCACAATGCCTGTACAAACTTATCAAGAAAGCCTGCTCCATCACAGGGACAACACTGGACACCCTTGAAGATGGTGGCAAAACTGGATGCCATCATGAAAAATCCCCTCCATCCCCTCCAAGATGCGCTGTCTTAAAGCACTTTTAGCCACAGGCTCGTTCCACCACGGTGTGCTAAGAATCACCTCTGGGAGTTTATTTCTGCCCACTGCTATCATACAATTCAATGCTTTCACCTCATGTAGTTGTTAAATTTATTTTTATTTATTTCTTGATTGATTGATTGATTTATCAATTGATTGGTAGGATGTATTATCTGTCCCGTAGGATTATATTTTTGCTTTTTTAATGTTTCTGCTGCTGAATGCATTTGAATTTCCCCATGGGATTAATAATGTTTATCTAATCTAATCTACTACGCTTGCAATAGTCAGTCTTATTTAAAACTAATCTAAGCAACTATAAAAGACACAACAAAACGACGCAGTTAGGGAATGCATAGCATGTTTTAGAACAGCAGATGCCCAGCACAGACTGCACAACAAACAGATTTTAACTTGAAAATTCAAGTGAAGCTGTAAACAAACTGGCTGCCAATGTCAATCTGGACACATTAAATATGAAACCACAGCTTTTCAATTTCTTAAAGCATTTTCTAGAAATTCAGTCTGCTGAACTGGAGGGGGTGCACAGTTTTATTTTATTCTACAGAAAATGGAAACAATAATCAAGCAAAAGAAATGATGAAGTGTATTATGGGTAACTGAAAACAATAAGGCTAAAACATTGTTTTCCAGTTTTACACTAACATAGCAATCCATCTCCTGATTTTTGTAGTCCTTATTTAAGTTGTTGGGCTGCCTGTCTTAGAAATATGAGGAGGAAGGAAGAAAGCAACACTCAAATGAGGCTGGAGGTCATCATTGGAAGCATACACAAAAACAATGAAATGGGACCGATTTTAGAGTTGCCAAAATACAGAGAAAACTCACAAAGGCATGCAGAGAACATTTAGAATTCACATAGCAAGTAACCGATTCAGTATCTGATAAACAGACCTTAAAGCAGGAGGATTGAATGGCTAATCTCTATACCACTGTGCGAGTCCACTAGTTTAACATAAATAGCCAAGCAAGATTTTGGATTTTCTGAAGGAAGCAATACTTTACATGAGTGGCTGTTCTTGTGGTATTGTAAGAAAAATCCATCCATCCAACTATACATTTACTGAAACTGCTTCATTCAGCTCAGGGTCACATGGGATGGTAATTTATGCTGGCATCATTAACAGGAAGCCAGGTTTTATCCCTTGACTGGGTGCCAGTCCATCTCAGGGCACACTCCTACACATAGAACATCAACACTCACTCACAAAAGTCCCATTTAGAGTTTGTGATTGATTTAACACACTAATCTTTGGCATTTGGAAGTGAAAACATGAGAGTATGGAGAACAAAAAAAAAAAACACAAAAAACAAGCACAAGGAGAACATACAGTCTTGACACAGGAAGTGAACAGACTAGGATTCAGATCCATGACTCTAGAGCTGTGCCATAGAAATAAAACAATACAAGACAACGTTCTTTAATTACATGTTAAATGATATCTAGGGCATGTTATTGTAAGGAGTTGTGCACTTAAGACATATTTAGTACAATTTTCAGTGATTATAGACACCATATGCTTTATGTTAACACCAAACAAGACCAAGGTCATTGTTACAACTGTTGAGAAAGTCGAGAATTCAGCCTATGGCACGTTAAGTTTAAACAATTGTTTTTTATGCGGACTACAGAGCTTTCTGAAATTCTATTGGATTAATGGCTACTGATATAGTAATACTATAAATAAGCAGCCAAATAACCTTATACTTGAAGCACAAAGTGTTCAGGTACAGAATATGTGGCCATCAGAGGCTAAACCTGAGAACAGAAACCTAAATCAGATCAGATTTGGCAAGTTTAAGGTAACAATTATGATCTCTTGGTTCAGTTTATTTAGAATTGCCTGTTTATAGTCCTTAAAAAGAACATTACTTAAGATTAAAATCCATTTTGTACAACCAACCCTGTATGGTCCAGCTTGCCTGCCTAAAGCCAATATTTTAAAAATGATTCTTAAAGTCAGTTACTATGTAAACTTTGCTGGCTAGTGTGTAAATTAGATAAGATTTTGAGTGAAGCTAAACTGTTCTATTCTTTTTCTAATGTTGATCATAGCCAGTGTGGTGCTGCCATGCTGATGCCTCACAGATTAATCCGAGGCCCAGTCACTGCGTAAAATTTGCAAGTTCTCTCTGTGCATGTTTCTGTGTTTTCCCAGTACTCAAGTTTACCTTCCTCATAGCAAACACATGCATGTGTAGTTAATTGTGCCTAAACAGGGTTATGTAGACATATACATGACTCTGTCCTGTGTGGCAGACCAGCCGGGATGCCTTTCTGATGGAAGGACCGGGGGAGACAGCATTTGCAAGGCACTACCTCCCCTGGGACACTAGAGGGCAGCCATACTGGGTGGCTGTGGCACCACAGATTCCCACAGGGCACGCTGGCAGTTGAAGTTTGGTGCAGCCCTGTTGTGTTCCATGGGGGCCACCAGGGGGAGCTGCAGAGCTTTTCCTTGAACTTCCATCACACCTGGGAGTGATTCCAGGTAATGCTAATGAATCAATTGGAGAACTTCCAGGAGCAACATAAAAGGGGCCACCTCGCTCTATTCGGGGGGCCTGAGTTGGGAGGAAGTAGATGAAGCTCTTGAAGAGGAGTAGAGTGGAGTGGAGTGGAGTGGAGTGGAGATAGAAGGACTGGTGACAAAGGAACTGTGTTGTGCTTTTCCCTGTGAGCATTGTGTGCTGGACTGTAAATAAACTGAGTGCTGTGTGGCAAAATTGTGTCCTGCCTGTCTGTCGGGATGGGGTGGCTGTACGCGCCCAGGCTTCACACCTGTGATTCTGCTTTTGAGGGCTGGTTCCTTCTTTTGGCCTGATGCTGCTAGCATAGTCTGTCTCCCCTTAAGCATGAAATGGAAAAAATACAAAACCGCAATGAATAAATAAGTAAACTAAAGTGCAAATATAACACTCATCATCTACATCTTGTTATACAGTAGCAATTAATAATGGTTAAGAGAAATGGTTACGAGAATACAGTAGGTGATTTCTAAATGAGTGAAAATTAAAGGGATTAAGATTATGTATAAATGACCTCCTGTAAAATTAAATGGGAATTTTTTCATGCTTTAACTATAAAACACTTATTCAGCATAGAAATGAGTAATCAATTTATAATTCGCACATGGCATCTTTTTGAAGCACCCTGCTATAGATCCCACCACCTTAGCCAGAGAAACTGACTCTCATTGCCTGTGAAATGATTTAATCACCCCATCTCAGAATTTTAAAAGTCCTTTAATTAGATGATTTCACAAGGTCCACAAAATCTCTGCTGAGTGTGCTCATGGCAACACACTTCCAAATGTTATTAAAAATACCTGCAATTAAAATCAAGAATACACTTGGAAACAAAATCACACTAACAAATCTGAAAGTCTCACAAAAAAATAAAAAGAAATAAAACATCGGAGCACAGTCGCTACTGGGATTGAAGGCCCTCTCTGTAAATTATCCAGAATTTATTTTAGCCAGAATTGCCTGTTTATAGTCCCTACAAAGTAGATTAATTTTAGCATAGCACAGCTTGCACAGAATTCAAACTGAAATTGTGTGTAATAAGTTCTTCTAGCACCCGAAATGAAACTTACAAAAAAGACAGGAACAATCAAGTTTTATCAGGTTTAAACATTAAAAAGGCAAACTTAATTTATATGCTTCTTTATAAAAGATATCCAAATTATAAAGACTGTATTCAGCACAGGCCTGTTGGCAACTTATTATTTTGAGGGTTGTTGAATGTTTTTATATTTACCTTTATGCATTTTGAAAATCATTAAAGACTTTATTGGCTCTTGGATATTTTTACTATTAGACAAAGACAAATGGTACCTGAATTAGAAAACAAAGTAGGGTTTTATAGCATAAAATAAAGATGCATTATTTCGCATAAATAAAGAAAAAATATGAGCATCTGGCTACATTTAATTGATATTTACAAAAAACAGTATTATGCAAGATACACAAAGGAAATTATTATTTTACTGTGATTCATCATTTAATTTATCATTTAATTACTCTATTTTTTCCCATTGTAATTATATTTAAAAAGAGGGAAAAAATATGGCTGTTTTAGCTCCGTTTGCCAGCATGAACAATGCACTTTGCAAAGAAAGCAATAACATAACAATGCGTCTTTCAAAGTTAGAACATTTTAAGACACTGGTGGGCTTTTCGGACCCTCCCACTGGGTCAGAGCCTTAACGTGGCAGAGTGGTTTGTGTAATCAATGACCGATGCTGTAAGGAGTTGTGTACTCCTGGTAGGGCCACCCCTGGCAGTAAGGTCAGTGGTGAGGTCCTGACTAAGCAAACGCTGTTCCACCAAGGGTACATCGAGAGTTGTGCAATTTCAGGTGATCCCTCATCATTCTGAACACAGCTTGCCGCATGAATTCCTCACTGGAAGTGAAGCACAGGCATGCGCTTTTCCTTCTATCCAAAAGAGAGATGGATAAATGGATGGACAGCATTATCATCGGATCAATGGACAGCCATGACTGGCTGGGATTTCAGGAGATACAAAAGTTACAATGCTAAAAAGTTCAAGGTAATAGGTGGCAGTCTGATTCTCAGACCCATAGGATTGGAAAATTAGACACCTTAAATGATTTTTAGTCTGTGATGAAGCAGTATGTGATTAAAAGCCTGGTTTTCCAAATCTGAGTTGAAGTGTAGTGTTGATAACTTCATTAGTTTGAAAACAATTTGGATGTCATCGGTTGGTCCAATATTCTTTGTACTCCTGCTAAAGCTGCTGCTGTTTTAATTTGTCATAAACAGTTTCACCTACAGGCACTTTTCAGCCCAGGTTAGGTTTCTACACTTAAATTGAAAAGGTATCCTTTCAGGTTAGAGATGTGCAAGTCCAAGAATGTGAAATCTACTGTAAATTCAGACAGACGGGTCTTGCAAAACTGATAATGTGTTGTAGGTCGGCTGCTAATAGAGGAAAGCAGTCCTCCTCTAAACAGTTGATGAACCACAATTATTAGTGTAAATGTAAATCATTCCAAATTGAAGAAGGCACAGGATGGCCACCTCAGGTCAGTCTACTGAAAAGTAAATGAAGTGTCACTAGAGAAACTATGGACACTGCTTTGTTTAATTAAGGATAGACAGGTTACGAGACGTAATGGTTAATAATGTCTGCCCACAGGTAGAAGTGACTACAAGGATGATATTGAGGTAGACCCCTTACTGAGGAAAATTGTGGATGCCAAAAGTTGTATAGGTCACAAAGCATGGTGTCTCCTGGGATGAAGGAGGTCAAGACACAACAGCAAGGTGAGAAGGAAAAGGAAGCTGGATTAGAAATAGCTAAACATGCATTGACGTAGCCTAGTAACCTGGTGCCAGTGTACTGTATGTAGGCCCTGTAATTAGTGTTTTGTGTGTTTCTTTTTCCTTTCTTGTTTGTTAATTCTCTGTTGCATGGCCTAAATACTAGCGTTACTTATATTTTATTCTTTTATTACTTTATTACTTAAAATCCAGTGTTGTTCCTGGCATTAAATACAACAATACTATTCTTTTCACCATACAGGATTAGGAAAGGTTAATTTATGCATTTACTTCAAGAAGAATTGGTTTATGCAATAATTTATACACAGGTTGTCCTACTCTAGCCTGCAATTAATTCTAAACATCACTATGATTTTTTTTCCAAGAACAGGGAAATAATGTAACTCCTGTCCTTAAATGTTTACTCCGACTTCCCATTACATTTAGGGACAATTTCAAAATGTACTTTCTAATGTGCAACCTTTTTAATTTGTTTGGCCCTTTTTCTTAACAAACCTAATTTAAAAAGAAATTTAATATTGTAATACCCCACCATTTCAATCATTAAATATGATGATGACACCATCAAACACATTTTATCTGTTGGCAATCTTGCCTATTTGTTGACTCAGTGGTGCCTGGAAAGCAATCTCGCCATTAATGTCAGCGAAAATAAGAAGCTGGTCATAGACTTCAGGAAGCATAAGGCAGACCACCCTGATATTTCCATCAGCAAGAATGTCATTGAGAGAGTCAATAGCTTGAAATTTCTTGGGGCGACTATCACTGACAAACTGAAGTGGGCACAGCACATCCTGGCTATTTTCAAGAATGCCTTTACTCCTTTAAATGTCCAAGGAAAGCCCAGATGCCTCCATCTATGCTCACCAACTTGTACAGGTGAACAGTGGCTACATTACATTCTAGTAAAGTATCTGTTCTGCTCAGAACTGTGAAGCACTGCAGAAGGCGGTGAAGTCAGCACAGTACTGCCATATAGCTTCTTTCCTTTCTGGGCGTATATAACTTACAAATTTCCAGAAAGGCAAATTGTATTATTAAAGACTTCCCTCTTCCATTTCGGCAAGTGATACTAATCACTTTCATATTCTCCATCTCTTATATTACACAATTGAACCTACTTTTCCAAATTTTTAGTCTCCTTTTGCACCAGCATCAGGATAATGGCATGAGTTCACCTGAAGCTCCATGATCCCCCTACTGGGCCAGGATACCATCACCTTGCTCTCAGACCTCCCTTTTGCCAAACTGGTTTCTTTGGTAGTGTAACACCAGAGTATTTCTTAGGGCGATTTAGGATCAGACGCCTAATTTCATTGCATTCCCAGCAATTCTGACATTACCCAGACAGTCTGTGTCAATTGTTGCCTCTAAAGGTCATTTACTTGCCACATGTCTTTCCACTATATACTTTCTTAGTGTTCTTCTGCCTTTCTTTCAACTGCTAGGTTGCTGCTCTCTAGCAGGTGGTTGATTCCTTTTTGGCTGGAGTCTACCCTCCAACCTTTCAGACATGGTTGAGCCTTTGAAATGTTTCTTTTACCTGAATAGCTAACTGGGTCTCATTAGCATGAAAGTGTGGTAGACAGTAGGACTTTATGGACTTTCAAAGCTCAACCTGATGTTTTTTTTTTTCAGAATTAAGTGGATAGGACTGGTGATCTTTGTTTGGCTGAAATGCCTGTTCTCGTCTAGATTGTGCTGTTGTTCTAAAGATGCTCTAAAGCTTTCCACCATATCAAGGTAGGAATCAAGAGACGGAAGTGGCAATTGCAGACTCTAAATAGGCACTGGGTGAGTGAGAGTGATTTTGCCTTGAGATGAACTGGTTTATGCCTTGGTGCCCAACAAAGCCAATAGAGGCCATGTCCTCCTTCGATTGTAAAACTAGACTTAAATGATTTGACACTAACCCCAGATATGCTACACATGTCACTAGGGTTTGATCTCTGTCTAACATCCTGCTTTATTACAATATATGGTATAGTTGTTTACTTTAAGAGCAAATCAAGCATATTATAATTCATTGAAGCCGGCTTTAAGAAAAAAGTTTGAACTGTACTTAACAGTAAAATCAACATGGACCACATGCTAAATAAGAACAATTAGCAAGGCTGCAAATGTAGAGGTCAGCTAGTTTTATCACACTCTCTTCAAATGTGTGAATCCTACATTTGGGCAAAATGAAATTTAGAGAGATTAAAATTATCAAAACTATCATAGAATGGCTAAGACTGCCCTTTGACCTGGAAGCTACAAAGAAAATAGGAGTTTTATGTGTGGGTGTAAATATGAAATTGCAAGTGATGAAACTGAGAGGTCAGTGAAATGATATGTGGGAGACTGAAGCACACAAAGAATTAGCAAATATATTGAAATTTTTGTGGAGAAGAAATGTAGGTGTACTGCCACAATTAAACTGAACATCATCCCACATCATAGCCATAACATTTTACTTCTATGCCTTGTGTTTTACTATGACTTGTGCTGGATGCAAAGATAACAATCTGTTACATATCTGTTGATCCATCAGGAGAGGGTCAAGCTACTTAAGGTCAAGCTTGAATGATCAAACCCAGAGGAAGACATTTGAAATATGACAAATAAAAATCACTGCTTAGAGTCATCAGCATGAGAACCACTAGAACTGACTGAGAATGCTTAAGATTAAACACTGATGCATCAAGCTAAACTTGCAAGCAGTAAGTACTAAATCAATTTAAGAAACAGTTTTAGAAGTTACACAAGAGGAGATACATGGAGAATGTTGTTATTCACTGCCTAAAAGCAACAACAGATTGCACTCAATGAAATTAATATGAGAGACAACAAGAAACAGACCCTAGACAGACCAGAAAAGAAGCAAAACCAACTTGGTGACAACTGTTGAGGGGTTGATTATAAATACATAAATGAAGACTACTTCTCTACATAGCTAGAGAAAATCCACTCTCTGGTCGCTCCAAAGTATAAAAAAAATGGAGAAGTCCTTAAGTTCACAACAATGTAACAGAAAATTTACAAATATGCCAAACTTAGTATCAGAGGGCCTACTCAAATACATCTGCACTCACACTTAAAATCATTGATTTGTACAGCACACATATCTTTGGGGTGTGAAAAGAAAACCACAAGAAAACATAAGGGGAATGTTCCACACAGACAGCAACAATATCGGCGGTTCAGACCCATGATGCTGGATCAGTGAGGCACCAATTGTAAGCACTACGTCACTGTACTGCTGTCTATCGATTCATAATTATCTTAGTATAATAAGCTGCAGGTCTGCATGAAGAAACCCATGAGTGTCTGCTCTAAGTTATGCCCTGAACGATATGTAACAAACTTAACTCGTAATCGGACAATAGTACACTGCTGTGCTATGATAATATGTCAGTGGAATCTTACTTGCATCGTTATAATAGTTTGTGATGGTGAATTCTGTTAATAAACACATTTAAAATAATGACTGATACAAATATTGAGAATCCTACCATAGACCTTACCCTGTAGAGTTGCTTCAGGTACTCTCTTCCTCATGTAGTATCTACTTTTTACCTATCATTCTACTGTGCTATGCAAGACCTATAGATCACTCTCATTAGCATCCACTTGCTTAGATGAAACAATGAATTCATTTAATAAGAAATACACACAAATATGAGGAGGACCTTTTGTGTCAACTCTACCAGAAAAGAAAACTGAGTTGAGGCAATATAAAATTCAGAAACCTTAAGAAAAAACAGCAAAAAACAGCTGGTTTTAAAAAGAGATGGAAAACAAATTATGTTTTTTATACCATTTCTGTTGACTAAAAGTTTATTTGATTGGAACAGGTTAATAAATTATAGTCTTAACTGACAAAATACAGGTCCTACCAAAATGGCCATTTTCAGGATAATATTTTAATGGTTAAGTTCATTTCAAATTCATTTTTTGATGGGTAGTTCAATGTTATTGTGACAAGGTAGCCGTGTTTGTACTAAATTACCAATGTTCTGCAGCTTTATGTTTGCATAGAACCATTCTGGCACCAGTGCAATGTGTTTTCAAATAATTCCACAGACCAAACCTTTTGAAGGTTTAAGTAAAATTTCAAAGCAAAACAATTCACACAAAAATAAAGCAAAACTGATATTAAAGAAAAGAAAAGTTCTTGTTTAAAGAAAGTTCTGTTTAAGGCTTACTTATGTTTGGTCATGCAGTCGTACTTTCAAATGTTCACATCAAAAACGGTCAGAAAGCTGTATTCCCGTCTGCTATTTGCAAACCTATCTAACAGTTCATGCTAGCAGTGAGACTATTTCCTAACTGGCTTAATTAACACTCTGTATACTAGTCCACAGTTACAACCCATAATCGGAGAAGTAGAAAGAAGAAGAAGAAAATATACAGATATAGATAAGAAAGTTCCATTTTGTATTAACTTACTTACAGTCTTTTACTATACCATATTCTAAATAACAATGAGAAACTGATATTGTATTATTGAAATTAAGCAATTCTAACATTAACATTAAACATTCTAAGACTGGCTCTTACAATGCATTTAAAGACATAACAATGCAGCGACACACTCTATCTGTTTTATCAATATGCGATTAGTTCCATTTTACAAGCAACTGGATCATCAACTAAAATTAAAAACAACTTAAAATGCTTGTCAAGAAGAATATATGTGATGTAGACTATAGAAACATGCCTTTGAACATTTCCTCAATCAAAAATTGCAATTTGAGGAAAGTTGACAAAATTAAAATTGTATTAATAATCATTCATATTTTTACTGGTCAGGGTAAATAAAAGTCCAAGTTTTATCCATATAATTCATTTTAAAATTCCAAACTAAAGCTGTATCGGTGTAAAAACTGTTATAAGTTCTTTGAAAAACATAATAGAACTAGAGCCTCATGCTGGACTGACGTTTAGTTCAGTGCTGGTCTCTGCATTGCACCTGCTGATGTTAGGATAGGGGTCTCTTTCCTTGACCCTATATTTTGACTAAAAAGGTCCAATTAGTATATGTAGAAAAAATAAAGAATGAATAATCAGTTTGTGGAAAGACCATTTGCACCTAAAATTGATTGCAGCTTTCAGTTAATTTTCTCTAAAATATTGCTTACAGCTCATTCCACAAGGAAAATTTGATTGCCTATGTTATAGTTAGTCCTATGGGAAGAAATTAAAATTTTTATATTATAGCACTTAGAGATTAAATTCAATTTAAAAATATTCACAATCCAGTGTCTGTGTCTCTCCATGCAGAATCTTCAGTTGACCCTGTTTCAATGACATTTTAGCATCATTGGTTAATTAGACATATTAAGCATCCATTTACACACATTCACAAAAACAAACCAAAAAAAATAATTAAAAGATGCAATTTTAAAGAGAATACTACAAGCAGATATCAGAACTCAGGCTATAAATCCTAAATATGCAGTTACCTTTAAAATGTCTTCTGCTACTGCATTGCATGCTTCAGATTTTTTGTGCTTTATGACATTCATCTTTTCTTTAGTACTGCCATTACTAGATCTTTAAAATGCTTTGTGTGGATTCTAAGAACTATGATTTGTTGATTGATTGATGGCTAATTTTCCCAAGCTCTTATTACAGCCATAGAAGAAATTAATCATTTATATTCACTCAGTTATATGTACTTTCATATGGTTCTAGGAACACTGTGAAGGTAATTTTTAAATAACACACCACTTGAAATATGCTGTAGTTCTGCAGTTATCTTTATTAACAGAACTTATGAAAAGGATTTTAGATTCATGAAAGTTCAAACCTCAAATAAAGCAATCTCTGTCGCTGCCGCAATGTCCAACACTTATAGAATTGTGCCAGAACATAACTCTTGCCCTCCTTCTCCATTGTAGAAGCACTTTATCACACCTTTGTAATTTCTCTGCTAGATTACTCTTATTAACTTTTCATTGGCTTTCCCGCTAAAAGTATAACCTGGTTGCTACATGTTTAAAATGCTACTGCCAGAGTTTAGGCATTTCCTGAAATGTAGTAAACAAATCACGCATCAACTAGCTCTGTTACAATGACTTCATATCATTCTATGTTGACAGTTCTCATGTTGTCTTACTAAACTGTTCATTTCAACAGACCTTTTCATTATTGTTTGCATTATAACAAGAAACCAGGAAACCGGAGATCTTCTAATGTAACTCTAATTGAATGTTTATTTAGCTATGAAGCTAATACTCTCAGGAAGCATTCATATAGAATTCCTGAAGTCTACAAAAAACTTGCAATCCCAGCCCACTTTAAATCCCTTCACACCTCTACCATCAGTGTCTTTTGTTTTGTAAATGTGTCAATCAGCACAAGCAGCAAGCAGCCTGCTGTCCCATCCTCTGCCTGGGCGGAGTTCAACTCGCGGGAAAAAAGTTCTCCCAGCTCAAGCCAAGGGTCCTTATCTGCATATGGGGTTCCTGGAGTTGTATAGGGTAAATAATACAGTATATCGTTATTTGGAATACATGCATTTCATGTGTGTTCCAAATCTACAAAGATCTGGGTAAGTGTAGGATGAAAGGAAATGTGAAAAATGCAAGAAATGCTGAACATATACCTTAAGCAGAAACTTTTTCCATGTTGTACTAATAATGACGAGAAGTTTATAATGTGTGAAGACTTTAGTCCAAATATCAAATAAACATGTGTGCTTTTATTCAAGAATATAACTTAAGAAAAAAAAGCATTCTATTTACATGTGGCTATAAATGTGTTAAAAATTCAAGCTCAAATGTCAATCGACAGGGAATTTACACATATTCTTGAACTGTGCAGAGGTAAGAACTGCTGTCTTATAACCCAAAGGTCCCAGGTTCAAGACCGGGCACTCCGTGTTTTGAGTAGTGAGCTGCTATTATTATTATTATTATTTCTACAACATAATAAAAACATTAATTTGATTTGAGTCTGTAACACCTGGGGCCTCATGTATAAACAGTGCGTACGTACAAAAATGTTGTGTACTAACGTTTCCACATTCAAATCTCGATGTAAAAAACCTAAACTTGGCGTAAAGCCACGCACATTTTCATGGTTTTGCAAACTGGCGGCACCCAGCATCAAAGCAGTGCTACTGTTCCAGTGTGGTTGCCCTTTCATTTTTAGATCCACATCCCTAACGCGGCTTTATAAATACACTGAAATTAACCGCATATTGTTTATTTGTTTCATGCATCTGATTGTAATTAACCTGCAACACTATAATGGTCCACAGAATGGTCAAACTATTCCAAATACCATAGCTGCTTTAGCATTGTTACTCTCACTGCACCTTCTTCTTCTTCTTTCAGCTGCTCCAGTTAGGGGTTGCCACAGCAGATCATCTTTTTCAATATTACTCTCACTACACCATTTAGAGTATTTATGTCACCGCATCTGAGTGGGGTATCACAGCTCTATAGCAGCTGACTGGAAAGAGAATTATCGGTATACAGCATCTAGCACACGCTGCCTCAACCATGCTGTCTATTGAACTGCTCTCATACAGCAAACGCTTCAGAGCCTTTCCTTGCGGTTCAGAAACAGTTTCATCCCAAGAACTATAAACGCACTTAATCAGTCCATCAAGTGCTCCTTGTAGAACGCTTTGTACTTATAAGTACAATTACTTCACTGTAAACTTGCGATACAGTTATAATATTGCACAACCTGAACCACTTTATAAAGCGCGTATTTACATATGATGACGATATCATTTTGAAGATGAAATGCAGCGAAATATGTTTATTATATTATAAAGATAAAACTTTAACTTCATTTAAATAATTTAAGGTGCCGCAGCGCTAGTGAGGACCTGGCGCTCCATTCACGGATTGTTCCTGCCTTGCACCGTATTCTTGTTGGGGCTGGCGCGACACTGGAAGGATAGATGGATAAGATAATTAAACATGTACTACGAAGATATTTCAATGTTCCTTAAAAGTTTTGAAGAATCAGTGTTCTAAGCTTACAGATGGCTCAACGTCTATTACAGAGCTGATTGTGTGTCGATTGGGTATTTGGAGAAAGAAAAGCAAGGACAGGAATTGGGGGTTAGTACGTTTGAAAGAGACAGTATTGCCGCAATAAATTATTTCATCGAAGGTCGCGCACGGCGCAGCAAGTATCTTGCATGAGGCATGAACAATCACTGCGCCATCGTGTTCCCATGTTTAATAACATGCTTTAACTCCTATCCTCATGAAAATTATATCAAGTATACATCTCAGTATTTTAATTATTCATAGAGCTGTAATATCACGAATGTAATGGATTCTGTGTCCTGTCGAAGGAAGAGAAAGCCGGTTTAAGAAACACGTAGTGATTCACAACCACAGAGCACATAGAAGAACACATACAAAACAAAGCATTTAACGTGCTACTTTAGTTATGATGGGGTTTGAGAAACTAGTAAATTAAATGATTTAAAGATGAAGTTTATTATGTTCTACTTTAGTGACAAAATAAACTATGTGATTAAAGTGGAAATTTCGAAATTAAAGTTGACATTTTGTGCTTTTTTTCCCCACTGTGTGCTAATTTTTTTTTTCTCTGTACAATAATAAGCTTTCATATGACACGCCTTTTCACGCCGATATCTGATAACTACTTTTTTATTTCGGGCACTGTGTGACTTTGTGAATTTGAGCCTTCGAGTTTCTCCAACACTCTATGTCACTCGATCAACTTCCTTTTCTTGTTTATACCACTATTTAAACCAACACATAGCACGTTTTTCCTTTCCTCCACTTGGTATTCGCTGAAATGCCTCTACTTCCCTCTGTGTTTCTGCCATTGCCTTTTCACAGGCGCGTGCACGTGCGTTACTTTTTACTCTGACCGGGATTTATGTAGCGGAAGAACGTGGAAGTTGGCGTTCACACAGATTTATGCATCTGGATTTTTGTAAACTTTGGCTACTTGTAAAAGTTAGCCTTGGCCTTTAACACAGTTGTCTATAATTTCCATTCTGATCTCCTCAGACAACTCCCTCCTTTGCTTTCTCTGCCACTTGTTCAGCTTGGGACACACAAACAGAGAATAACTTTTTTTCTCCATTTAAATAGGATAAATGACTGAATGCACAAATGAGACATGTATGATACTACTTAAAAAAACAGCTAGTTTGTAAAATCATTCTAATCAAATTATTGATAACTGTCCCTAGTGTGTGCTTGGTGTGTATGTGTGTGTGTGTGTGTGTGTGTGTGTGTGTGTGTGTGTGTGTGTGT
>JANRMT010062792.1:88939563-89015822 GCA_026402145.1 Polypterus bichir lapradei | reverse complement strand
TGTGTGTGTGTGTGTGTGTGTGTGTGTGTGTGTGTGTGTGTGTGTGTATGTGTATGTGTGCCCTGCGGTAGGCTGACGCCCTGCCTGGGGTTTGTTCCTGCCTTGCGCCCTGTGTTGGCTGGGATTGGCTCCAGCAGACCCCCGTGACTCTGTGTTAGGATATAGCGGGTTGGACAATGACTGACTAACTGACTGACCTTTCTAGGGGTGGCAACAAATGTATCCAGGCCGTTTTAGAATATCTTTGTAGAATAAGCAATACTTTATCTCTTTTCACACTTGCTTTACTTGATGGCATATCAAAGACATGCAGGGATACAGGGGACAATTGCTTTTCAGGAGGCATAGAGGACTTTTTCAGTGAGCTGTAACGGCATCAACAAATTTGTCCACAGCTGTATTGGCTGAAGAGAACACACAAGAGAATAAAAACCATACATCTATAAAATTAAACAGACTAAAACAACAAAGGTTAAATATAAACCGTTCAACATGATCTAAAAGCAAGCAAAAAAAAATGTTAATTTTTTATTCTTGGGGGGCAAAATTTATAACAAAAGGCAGGCTGTTCCAGAGCCTAGAGGCTATTACCATATCATGGTCAAATTTAAGCCCCAAATAGATAGTAATAATTTGTCAGAGAAACTAAGGAACCTAGAAGAGAAACGAGTTAAAAAGCAGCTGAGCCATGTTAAGCTTTAAAAACAAAATAGCAAAATCTTAAAATCCATCCTGTTCTTAAAGTGAGCCAATGAAGAGAAGCCAAGATGGGTAAAATTTGATCTCTTTTTGATGCCAGTCAGCATCAGCCTTCTGGAAAAATTGTAACCAAGACAAACATAAGTGGCAAATACCAGCATAAAGGGAGCAGTAGTCTAGGTGAGACAAAGTAAGCATGAATAAGTGTTTGCCAAAAAGAGTAATCTCTGAATTTAGCTGAAGAAAATTTAATGCCATCCAACATTTAACAGACTCAAGGCAATTAAAAATAATCCTCAGGTTTCAAAGGAAGGTAGGTCTGGGTATAATCTGGGGGGATGGGGTGCATATGCTGTACAAAACAAAATGAACATGTGCCACAAGAGACCCTTGAGGTACCCTGTAGGTAAGAGAGATTTTTTAGGAAACAACAAGTATGCAAAATTCACAGTGAAGGTGCTGCTCTTAATGTAGCCACAAATACGAACCTCATGTTGAAGGTGATCAGCTGTATCAAAGGCTGCATTAAGATCTAGAAGAATCAAAGGGCACACTTTCCAGAGTCAACAGTCAGCAACAGATTTTTGTAACTTTCACACAGGCAGATTCCACAGTAAAAAAGTGTTCTGAATTCAGACTGAAACACATCAAGAAAACTGTTCTAATCCAAAAAGTGCTGAAGCTGAGGAAAACAACATTTTTGAGAACTCTGGAAAGAAATGGTCACTTCAAGACAGGATAAAAATTAGTAAAGAAGAATTAATGTTATTTCATTTTCTACCTGCTCCGGGCAGTAAAACTGTAGCCATAACAAAAAAGAATAAAACTGCAGATTTACAGCCTTAAGTGGATACTACTTTCTTCACAGGGATGAGTGTTATTTGGCATGGTGAGTTAACAATGCCTTCAGAATAAAGAAAAATACACAAAATCAGAGAAAATAACTTTATAGATATATGGAATACCTTATGAAATAAGATCAGATATACACTTGAGTCACATGAGTAGAAGTACAGCATCATACAAAGAAGCTGGACATGGCAACACTAATTAAAAAAGTGCAAGATATGTGGAAAAAAGCATGGTTGAATAGAAGAGAATTCCTATAAATGGTGAAGCCACTTGGATTAAACAGGCACATACTAGCATGCTTGATTTCGTACTTGATTATTGAAATAGCCATGGAAGGAAAAATATTAAAAATCTAAGCATTAATGTGTCACAATATTTTTTTGTTAAATAAGAGAAGCAAAATTATTTACGATCGTTTTGACATGAAGCTAGCATTCAGCCATTAAAGCATGGTTAAAGCCATGGATATCACAAGCACAGCTACATAAACTAGAACAGCTTTAATCTTTTGAAAAGACATGAACAATTCAAAATTGCTGGCATATCTTATTTCAACACAAACAAGACAGATTAAAACAAAGTTGATAGCGCTTTATTGAAGCTGGTACAGTCATCATTTTTTAACATCTGCAGACTCTGGAAAATGATGACGCTTTTGATCTGACTTGTTTGTCAGAAAGATAGCTGTTTTATTGTTATTTCCTTTGCTAAATTTAGGCTGCCTGTGCTCAGCCAGATATGCTGCAAAAAGCAACACCCATTGAGGGCTAAAAAAAAAAAGAACAGGTCAGCGAGATGCTATTAATAGTGTCAAATTGATTAACTGACATAAAAAGATTGTGCACTAAGTCATTATATTGATACCTATAATAATAAAGTACCTTGCTCTCTTCAGAAATTAGGTCAAAACTGATGTGTAACTCTCAAACACAAGAAGAAGCGTAACACAGATCTCTCAACTAAAGAAGAAACTTGAAATTACAGGTAGCTGCAAGAATGGAATCATGAAATCACTAATAATGGACTGGTGCTCCATCCAGGGTTGGGCCTACCTCCCACCAAATGCTGCCTGGATAGGCTCTGGCTAACCACAACCTTTATATGGTTTTGTTTGTTTATTAGATTTATGAAATAACATTACAGTAAATACCAGAACATTATGTACAGTAAAAATTCGCTTTGTACCGGGTTCAATTTCCCTCTATCTGGAGTTCAATAAAACCAAATAACACTGTCTGAAGTAGTTAATTGAAGATCCTGAATCATTGAAAAGGTTGAGAGAGATGCAATACTTTACTTAACCTTAAAACTGAATAAACCATTTTCACTTTATGGGTGAACAGTTATCGTAATGATATATTTCTATTCAACAGACCCTGCCACAACCATGCAAAGTAAGGGAACCTAGTATTACTCATAGTATGATACAAAAGAGTGTAAAAATTCCCAAAAAACCATGAGCAGCTGCAGTATAGAAATCTGCACAAGCACTTTTATTCAAGGCAGAATCAATCACAATCTTCAAACAAATCTTTCGCCATGCCCTAACACTATTCTGAGTTACTGTTGTATTCTCTAAAAACCTCTTCTTCTCGTTCTTTCACCATTTATATTTCTCTAAACCCAGTATTTGCAACAAGCTTTCCAAAGTTTAAACATAGGATATGGGTGACTCTAGTTGCTCTAAAAGTTTGTTGCTGCTTTAATGTGGTGCCTGAACATAACTGCAAACGTGACTGCTAGCTTTATTATTTAAGACAGTTGCTACCATTTGTATACCACTCTTTCATTTTATAGGATCCTTATGAGCCACTGGTATTAAAGTAACCTACAAAATTGAATTTGAACTTAGTAATATGGCAGGAGATCAAGAGTACAGATAAAAGGTGAATGCTCCACATGGTCATCATCACTGGAGTCCCGAAGGGGTCTGCTGTTGGACCGCTACTTTTTCTAATTTATATTAATGGCATCGATTGCAATGTATTTAGTACGTTTGTGGAAAAAAAAGAGGAATAACAGAGACTGAGAAGTCAGCAGAAACAATTTAAAAAGGCAATCTTCAAAACTGGGTAAAAGTTTGGACAATGCAATTTAATGCAGAAAAATGCAACCATCTACATGTAGACAAAAGGAAAGTTAATTATAAGTACAAACCAGGAGACACTGTCCTACAGGAGAAACCCCCAGTCCAATGACTGTGATCGATTCAAAGAGGCCACCCACTCTGACAATCTAAATGCTAAATTCAAGGGGGACCCATCACTCTCCCACTTGAAACAAAGCACTATATTCACCAAGGGGAAACACCCTCTTTCACCCACCATTTCCAAAGGGGAAAACATATAACGATCGTGACCTATTCAACAAACTGGTTTACGAATAAACTTCCATCAAAAAAAAGCTGGGTTGCAACCCCATAAAGTTTGCGAAGTATTGCTCTAAATAAATGTTGAATATAAATCAAGGAATGTTATACTCAGACAATAGAGTGCACCAGTGAGACTGCATCAGGAGCATTGTATGCAGTTCTAGTGTCCACGCTACAAGAAATGCATAACATAACAGCTGTGAAGCAGAGAGCAACCAGGTGCATCTCAGGGCTTCTGGTCATTTCCTACTCTGACTGACCCAGGGAATTAAACCTGCATAGTCTCACGCAAACGAGGCTGTTTGGGGACCTAATCTAAGTATGTAAAATCCTCAAAAGCAACAATAAAGCAGATCCAACCAAATTTTTTCAGTAAATGTAAGTCTGGAAACCTGGACTTTGGACTGCAGTCGCACATTGTAAGCATAACATATTGCCCTCCCTGTATTCCCTTAAAATATGAGTCATCTCTGAAAGTCAGTAGATATTAAGACTTAGTAGATACATAACTGGACTTTAAACGACAAGGCTGCATCTTTAGCCCCCCACCTCTGGCATACTGTATCTTTGTTCTGCTTACAGATAGAGATAGGATAATTATGGAACTATAGCTGTATACCTCCAAACTGCACTAGGATAACCTTCAATATATATTACAAATATTCTCCCATCCTTTTTTAAATATAATTCATCCAATTCAAGGTCATGGGAGCAAACCTGAATTAGGTGCCAGACCGTTGTGATAAAACTAAGACACACTCCCATTTACTGACATGGGATCACTTTAGAAACGTAAATTAATGTGACATCCATGTCTTTAGGGGTATGTGGAGAAAAAGCACCCAGATATAAGGGGTATTTTAAAATTTCACACCAACAGTGCCCAGTCTACAATATGTGTGATGCAGCAGTGCCACTTTATTATTATTTTTAAAAGCATGACTAACCTGACTGGCTGCTTTTTTTGGAAACTGTTAATTTGACATACCCTGTGATATAACTCAACAGTAAATAGTTATGGTAAATTTGAAACTTGCCATCAATCTCATGGGGATCAAACATAACACAAAAGTGGGATTAAGACAATAATTGGCAGTCTTAAATAATTCCATGGCAGTTCATCTAATTCCAAGTAAACCCTTCATGTTTGATAACTTTAATACATCTACTACACATGAGTAACTCAAAAGGACACTGAGCTAATGAACAGGTGATATACAGTATAAAAAAGCCTATGCAAGAGTCAAAAGCAAAAAAGGAAGGTAAGAAGCAAAAACTATGATGAACATTTCTTTGATTAAAATAAATAGGTTAAATTACTATTGAAATTATAAATATCAGTCTGCCAGCTACAATGTTCAAGTCTGCTGAATAGCAGATAAAAACGTACAAAATAATAAGGTTTGTAAAAGAAGCGTTGTCTAAGCAACCAGCTGCATTATATTCTTGCAATGGCCTTGTGATAACAAAGGAGCTGTCACATATGCAAATATTCCATGGCTTTGCTTTTAAAGTTCACTGGAACAGGCTATGGAGGCCATATCTGCTATATTTTATATACTTTGAGTTTGTTAACTAATAAAGGTTTAACATAGAAACTTCTACAGACACTTACCTATTTTTGAAAAAAAAAATACAAAAGGAGCTTACTAAAAAAATGTTTACAAAATAATTTTAGTAAGCTACTGATAAAGATAACGTTAAATTTGATTTCAGCATTAACAAATTTTATTCTGACAGAGAACTGCAGACTTATTTAACATCTGGGAACCAGAAGTTCTTTAAACTCTCTCTTATACTTTAAAATCATTAACCATCAGTTAAGGTATTTTTCTCCTAAGAAATGTAGGGCACATCTCTATCACATGTTTAACCAACCAGTATATGTGGGGAGAAAAAATAAAAACATGGTGTATACTTGAAAATCAGTTTTTTTGTTTTTATTTTTCAAATAGAATCTCTTAAGATAACCTTTTTTAAGTTTAAAACAAATTGGAAAATTTTCTGCACCAAAACAAAAACAGTAATCTCACGCTTTCAATGATTCCTTAAATCAAACCAGCAACTAAAAGAAATTACAGTAGCAATGATAAACCAATGGCCATTACAAAGATGAGTCAGTAAAATGGTTAACTTTACTTATAACTGTGTCAGTCACAATAATCTTCTTGGCTCGACAGAGGCAAGTGACAGCACACCATCTTGTTTGGGAGTGGCAATGCTAACTGTCCCTTTTTCTTCCACCAACAGTTCTGAGAAGACATTTAGTGCGGGCACCTTACCCTGCCCACAGCACCCAGAGGAGGCCCCATTCCTTCTATTTGGGGCTCTATAAAACCAGACAGCCCCTTAAGGAGGCTTCTCAGTTTGGACAAGGAACTCGACCAAGACAGAGCTCCCATCTGATTCCTTACTAAACAGAATTTCACATTGGGCTACAGCAGCTGCATTATATCATCATGCACTTATTGTTTTGGTTATCGATCAAACAGGCTCACCCAGGTGGTGCTCCAGTTCTCACTGCTGGAGTCTAGTGGTCTGTCACCCCAGTCACACTGTCTCATCAGCAAGTGGCACTGACAGTTTTAGGTCTGATATCTTTTAAAAACTTACTAATGTGAGAGGCCTTCAATTTATTTGTTAGCATATGCCAAGCAAAATAGATTTAAAAAGAGTGAGATGAACAGCAAAGAATGACAGGAATTATGGTTTACAAAGCGATTTGATCTAGTGAGGAATCTGCACAAATTAAAGTGAAAATATTTTCATCTTCACTTAAAATATATATTATACATTACAGTGTATTTATTCTTAAATAAATCATTTAATGTACAGTAGGTGGGTAGAAGAAGTTGTGTTGGAGTGCAGAAAGAACCACCTGCAGCTCAACCTCAACAAGACAAAAAAGTTGGTAGTGGTGGTCTTCCAGCATACCAAAGAGCCTCTGCGACAAGTTTTCATTCAGGGGGAGGATGTGGAAGTGGTCGAGAACTACACATATTTGGGAGACCATATGAAATGCAAACTGGACTGTTCTGACCATATAGTGCTGTGCAAGAACAGCTAAAGCTGTCCCTTTACTTCCTGAGGAGACTCTGGTTTTACGACATTTGCAGCAAATTGCTGGAAATGTTTTCCCAGTCCAATGTAGCCACTGTGTTCTCCTAGGCAGTGTTCTCCTGAGGAAGGGACAGTTGGTCCCCAAATGTATAGGCTTGTTCTACTCTTTGGTGGGCTTCTTCACTAACTGCAAATATTATAAAATCCCAGAGGACTTTTTTGGTCTTTTGAGTGTCTATCTTCTACATGCCCAGAATCAAACACCTCTGAATATGCACCATAATGAGATGAACTTCTCCTACTTGCCTCAATTTTGTCTGGGAATTTAAAACAAAGGACATGAAACTAAATGACTGCTTGTTTAATTGTTCATCTATATAATTGTGAATAGAACTGTTGCATTGTTCAGCATTTTTAGTGTTTTGCTTTAATGTTATTTCTCTTTAGTAGCATCTTTTCAGTATTTGGGAGTAGGCAACTTTTTTTAAAGAAGTGGTTGTTATTGTGGTTATTAAGTTCAGGTGATGCAAAACTCCTGAAGTAATTTATCGGTAAGGCCAACTACCATCACAGGACTGACTCTTAACATTCTTAGAGAATGGTGGCAAAATTGGATGCCATCATTAACAATTCTGCCCATCCACTCAAAAGGTTTCTTTCTTGAGATACTTTTAGCCACAGGCTCATACCTCCATGTTGTAATAAGAAGCGCCCCAGGGGAACTTTTCTGCCTGCAGCCATCAGACAGCTCAATATATCCCCCTGAAGTCCCTTCCTTCATTCCAGCCAGCCATAGGAAGATAATACAGACTTCAATTTACTGTTTAGTTTTTGTTAATCATAATATTTATTGTATTATGTTTTTATTTTATTGTCTTATATTGTAGTTTGACCTGACATTTGTATATTTTTATGTGTATTAATATGTTGCAGTATACAACAGATTTTTCCCTTGAATATTAATAAAGTATATCTAATCTAATATTATACATTTATATTATAATTTATGATGACTGAAAAAGGTGGTATTGCACTAACTTAATGAAAAGCAGCCTTCAGGTTCAAAAAGTGATCTGTAAAGGCTAAAGGACCTTTGAATGAGGGACATACTGTACATACATACTGTACATACATACAGACATCCATAAATAAACAAACAGTGGGAAGATTTAAGACTGATAATAAATCAACTAATTAATTAATTGATTGATTAATTAATTAATTAATATGCAAAAAGCAGAGCAGATTTGACACTGAAATCAAGAAAAACAAGGAGTACAACCTTTGCAATTTATTTAATTAGAAACTGTAACATTACGTGATATTATTACTACTACCACCATTTGTAATAAAATTTTATTGTACTTCTTCATTGCTATACAATGACATCACATGCATTTTGTTTGTTTCAGAAGTAATACTACATTACAAAGAGGGCCAGTGGAAGCCCCCGGTGCTGAAGGCATTTTTGGAGCACTACACACAAGACACTGGGAGTGCACATCAACTTCAAGGTCTTGGAGTTCCACAGAGTAGAGTAAATGGTGACTACAGGTTCTTAGAATGGTAAAAATCTGAAGAATAGAAAAATATGGGCTTACTCTCTTTAATTATAAGAGACAAAGTATTATGTACCAAAGCTTGTATTGTATTTTAATTAGCCATTGCTGCAGAGAAGTAACAAAGTAACTACAGAATCCTATTGCAAATGCCTACAAAAGCAGGAGTAAGAAATACCACACAGGCCATTCTGTATATTAACGCAAACAAATGCTTTGCTTTTCAAAATTGTATATTTTACCTTTTCATAAATAATAGGTCTTCTGAGGCTCACACTGATGTGTGTAACTGCTTCAGTGTCAGACATGAGCCTAACCCTGGCAGCCAAATTAATTATTGCTTCCCACTGGAAGACACCTGAATGTGTCACTGTTGACAACTGGCAGTCCTCCTTCTATAATTTAAATGTGTAATATTAATTTTATTGATGCTTTCGATTAAAAAGTTTGGTATATTTAAAATGAATTGTACAGTATTTCATGGAATATATTTACATTCCACATGAAACTGTGTTTAAAAGAGAAGTATTTTTTATATATTCTGAAAACTACCTTACCAACTGTTTCTGTATTAAAATGAAGCTGAAGGGGCAGGGGCTGAAAAGTATAAACAAAAGCTTTAAAACAGACTGTATTTGTTTTAGGAACAGTTTTGAACCATTTTAAAGGAGACCAGCTGTATGCTTCACCTCGCTGATTGTCTACCTCCACTGCAACCTTTCAGCCCCAGGGGCGTAGTTTCCTCTAACATATCCATTTCACCTCACCATTGTTATAACTAGTATTACTGGATGTTGCGTTCCTGGAGTAAATTGCTGTCTCTGTTCTGTAGACAGCTAGACAGTCAATAAAAAATGTCATACTATTAAAATGTTTTACTACCAGTGATGAAGAACAATCTCAAAAACATGTTGCTACCAGTTTTAGTCATGGACCACATAAATATTACTAGCTTAAGTGCATGTCCAATGAGAAGAAACAGTGAAAGTTTCTGAATACTTTTACTTACTCAAAAATGTTGTCCTCCACTTTTATCTTATTAGTGCATACTCAGCAAAAGCGACTCAGCATGCACTATAAAATTCAACAATTGGTTTGTAGTGCTTCAATCTGTTTCATAGTGGTCTAGCTCTATCACATAATCTGAGGTTCCCATTTCCATTGCTTTTTCTTGTGCATGCACACACCATCCCACAGAAATTGATTAATGCTGAGTTTTGATTTGCATTGTAAATTACATCACCCAGCAAGTGACCCTGGCTTTTCAAACATCTCAGACTTTTTGAAAAAACAATTCAGTGTAGTGTTATCAGTTCAGTGTAAAAAGAACCATTGACCTCTTATGTGCACCAGCAAGCACCATGCAGCTATGTGAATTTCACTTCATAGGCTTTGTAAAATGTAACAACAAAGAATGCACAAGGTGAAAAGCGGCCTCTGCTAAAATCATCCCACCCCTCATGTAACACAGTTTGTGGTTTCTGTCAGGTAAAACTATATATAAAATCGCTGGGAATGGCATTGCAATGTTTTTCACACACTTAGCTGAATTAGCACACAGCATGCACCAGTATCCGCAGGGAGAAAACGAGATGGTATAAGGTTGAAGTAGTAAACCATGGGTGAAGAGTACAAAAATGAAATCTGGCATAATCACTGCATTGCCCAAAAATTGATGACAATGCAACAACAAATAGTCACTTTGTTTTCTTGAAGCTGAAATTCATCTGAGACCAATGCAAATAAAAAAATAATCAAATGATTTGAGTGAACATCTGTCTTTATGTGAATGCGCATGTGTGGCACCATTGCATATAAAAATATGATTTCAGTACACATGGCATAAGAAAAAAAATGTAATTTGAATATGCGTGTGCTGCTGGCATAGAATCAGAAGCATACCCAAATCAGATGGTTTCTTGCCATACTAACTGCTCTACCACTTTATCAGGAACTTAGCACATTTTTATGCAGGGTATTATTTGTTACTAGCAATGGCAGAACATAACCATTAATGAAAAAGAACTAGAAAGACTAAAAGGAGAAAAAAAATACACCCTGATGCTACAACAAAAGTACCAACTGGTAATAGACCTGTGGAAAATGTCAAAACTCCATCCATGACGGCTGCTATGAGCAGATAAGCGAGCAGAAAACATATCCTTAGCTCAAGAAAACAGAACCAAGAATCTGTGGTAAAATTAAGTCCTTTCAACTTTTCCTCTGTTTTCACCAGCATGCATCAGAAATGTTCTGAGTTGTCTTACATCAAAACCTTTGCTGCTTCAAAGTGGATATATTTGGTATATTTTAACGCTTTTGTTTTAATGTTTTCAGGCTTCACTTTAGGACACAAAATCATGCTGCAAGTTAATATATACCATGATTATGAAGAAATAACTTTGACTTGAAAAATACCAAACTACTGTAATTCCTTTATAGATTCCAAAACAAAATAACAAAATTGATAAAAATGATAATGATAATAATAATAATAATAATAATAATAATAATAATAATAATAATAAAAAACTCTTGTCAGGGTGACATTTTCGCAATGCACAATTCCTCAGTCATGAACTGTGAATTCCTAGCAAACAAAGAATGTCCATAGAATTATTCTCTCTGCAGCTTTTATCCATCATCTTACATTCATAATTCATTGCTTTTTTTTTTCTTTTTATTAAACAGACAATCTATTTTTTCCCTGGATAAATACTGTTTGTATATTTTATTGTCATTATGCTGGAATGAGGTATAGCACAAATAAATGTTCTTTTTATATTAGCTTGTAAAGTTTGACTTTTGGCCATGCAAACTGCTTTCATTCCTCTCAGTGGTCAGTGCTGTCATCATGCCTGACAATACACATTCAGCTAGTTACTGTTCAGAATCTTTGTTCATCTCCTTCATTCTTTATAGCAAAATCCCACTTGTAGAAATGTTACTATTACATTTAAGGAGTCAAAATATCATATGGGTAATGTTATTGAATGGTCCTTCAAGATATAATAGCTGCTACTTATGCAATGGATCAATGACCCATTGCAAATGGCAGAAGGTCTTCCACACCTCTATGAGCAAAACAAAGATTTTTTTCTCCGGGAACCCAACAACAGAGTCATTTCTGAATACTATGGGGACAATCATGCGTCTAAAGCCACAATGTGACACAACAATGAAGGTATGTGTAGGAGACAACCTTTCACTTGACCTATTTCTAGCCTGTCATTTTCTGGATGGATTCACCTGGCACACTTGTGTTATTATAATACATTAAATGCTGATAATGTATTATTGATGCATTTTCTATAAATAAACACATTTGAAATATGTGTTCTCTAATGACATCTGTTCCCGTTTCTCTGTATTAAAAATTGTTGATTGTTTTTGTGGTTTATTTTTTATAGCTTATTTATAACTGCTTAGAGTTTAAGTGAAAAGGTTTAAACTATCTAAGCTGTTGCTATATAATGCTATTGTCAGAATTCTACCTTCTACACACTCCAAGCACATCTGATCAGTTTTGTAATTGTAAAGAGGTAGCGTAGACAATAAAGACAGCTGAAGCTTTCATACTGTAGATCACTTAAGGTTCCACTGCAGTAACAGTAGTACTAGTAGTAGTAGTAGTAGTAGTCATACTGGTTCTCGTTTACATCTCCTACCAACATGTAACACGCTGTCACTGTCCAGTACTCTGATACAGTGGTGTGAAAAACTATTTGCCCCCTTCCTGATCTCTTATTCTTTTGCATGTTTGTCACACAAAATGTTTCTGATCATCAAACACATTTAACCATTAGTCAAATATAACACAAGTAAACACAAAATGCAGTTTTTAAATGATGGTTTTTATTATTTAGGGAGAAAAAAAAAATCCAAACCTACATGGCCCTGTGTGAAAAAGTAATTGCCCCCTGAACCTAATAACTGGTTGGGCCACCCTTAGCAGCAATAACTGCAATCAAGCGTTTGCGATAACTTGCAATGAGTCTTTTACAGCACTCTGGAGGAATTTTGGCCCACTCATCTTTGCAGAATTGTTGTAATTCAGCTTTATTTGAGGGTTTTCTAGTATGAACCGCCTTTTTAAGGTCATGCCATAGCATCTCAATTGGATTCAGGTCAGGACTTTGACTAGGCCACTCCAAAGTCTTCATTTTGTTTTTCTTCAGCCATTCAGAGGTGGATTTGCTGGTGTGTTTTGGGTCATTGTCCTGTTGCAGCACCCAAGATCACTTCAGCTTGAGTTGACGAACAGATGGCCGGACATTTTCCTTCAGGATTTTTTGGTAGACAGTAGAATTCATGGTTCCATCTATCACAGCAAGCCTTCCAGGTCCTGAAGCAGCAAAGCAACCCCAGACCATCACACTACCACCACCATATTTTACTGTTGGTATGATGTTCTTTTTCTGAAATGCTGTGTTCCTTTTACGCCAGATGTAACGGGACATTTGCCTTCCAAAAAGTTCAACTTTTGTCTCATCAGTCCACAAGGTATTTTCCCAAAAGTCTTGGCAATCATTGAGATGTTTCTTAGCAAAATTGAGATGAGCCCTAATGTTCTTTTTGCTTAACAGTGGTTTACGTCTTGGAAATCTGCCATGCAGGCTGTTTTTGCCCAGTCTCTTTCTTATGGTGGAGTCGTGAACGCTGACCTTAATTGAGGCAAGTGAGGCCTGCAGTTCTTTAGACGCTGTCCTGGGGTCTTTTGTGACCTCTCAGATGAGTCGTCTCTGCACTCTTGGGGTAATTTTGGTCGGCCGGCCACTCCTGGGAAGGTTCACCACTGTTCCATGTTTTTGCCATTTGTGGATAATGGCTCTCACTGTGGTTCGCTGGAGTCCCAAAGCTTTAGAAATGGCTTTATAACCTTTACCAGACTGATAGATCTCAATTACTTCTGTTCTCATTTGTTCCTGAATTTCTTTGGATCTTGGCATGATGTCTAGCTTTTGAGGTGCTTTTGGTCTACTTCTCTGTGTCAGGCAGCTCCTATTTAAGTGATTTCTTGATTGAAACAGGTGTGGCAGTAATCAGGCCTGGGGGTGGCTACGGAAATTGAACTCAGGTGTGATACACCACAGTTAGGTTATTTTTTAGCAAGGGGGCAATTACTTTTTCACACAGGGCCATGTAGGTTTGGATTTTTTTTCTCCCTAAATAATAAAAACCATCATTTAAAAACTGCATTTTGTGTTTACTTGTGTTATATTTGACTAATGGTTACATGTGTTTGATGATCAGAAACATTTTGTGTGACAAACATGCAAAAGAATAAGAAATCAGGAAGGGGGCAAATAGTTTTTCACACCACTGTATCTGATTAATGAATGACTTTTACCAACACAGAGTTATACTAAAAAGCAATAAGATTAAAAAATATGGAATATGTTCCACCATTCACTTGAAGTGATATAATTACTACGTTGCTATTTCTTGCTGAAGTTTTTCAGATTTTAAAGAAATCTTTATACAAAGTAAACATGACATTGACTGGCACTCATTTAGGACAAATACAACTTCCACATGCCAAAATTAGAATTAGATATGCAGCATAAGAAAACTGATAGACTGGCAAATACAATGTAAAAGCACTGTGTCACATGTCTAACAACATATATTTGAATCCCACTGCCAGACATTGTCATGATGGAGTCTGCACATTCTCCTTGAATTTCCATGGGTTTTACTACAGGTACTCTGGCTTTTCTCTAACGTCCCCCTGAAGACATCCTGATTAATTTGACGTGACAAATTGTGGGCATTAATGAGTGTGTCTAGTGATAATATATGTTATGTTAGTTCACATACAGTATATACAGCAAACTTGATTTTTTTGGGTAAACTGTGAGAAAACATAGAATAATAATGCAGCACATTGTCATTTGTGCCTAAATGGGCTTTATTTAGATTGATGTGTAATTTTTAATGGGATACTTAGTGTTATAGGGGTGTAGGGGGGTGTAAAGCAAGGAAACCATGAAATTATCTGTACAAAAAGAGTGTAATTCACACTGACATTTTAAGAGAGTGTGTGGCATGGTGGCTGCCTTGGAGACCTGGGCATTTATAAAATTGCTCCATGCAAAAATTATATTTCTTTATATGTTACTTACACCGTATAGTTCGCAGTGATGGTCACAAAATGAAAAAATTGAATCTGGTGTTTCCTAGGAGAATGGATATAACTTTTTTGTTAGAAGATGGTCCAACTGTGACCAACACTGCACAACAGCAAATAACATGAAAAACGTCAAAGAAAAAATATTCCACATTATTTGTCTAGCATAATCCACAAGACAGAGATGGAGTTTCCTTTTACAATGTGTTTTCCCATTCCAAATTTAATTACAGAAAAGGAAGAAAGAAAGAAAATCTCCAGTTTAAAGAATATATGCAGTATTCAGTGTCCCAAACTGAGGTATTGATTAAAAAAAAATAGCTTTTATCACTTTGAAATTATTTAGGAATATAGCCCAATCTATATTCAGTATTTCATTAATATACATTTAAAACTTTACAGTTCCAAATGTGCATTATTAAGCTGCTTGGTGATATGTTCTGCTTGAATAAAAATGAGCATCAAAGAATAGGATTTACATATATTTTGAGATCAGTGTTGGGGACAATCAAAATGACATATGCATAGTCACATCTTTCTTACCACTGTTCAAAACCTAGCAGGGAACATTCAGCAAATACTGCAAATTTTAACAAACTGTAAAAACATATGTTAATAGATTCATACACACTGAGGGGCATTTGAAATATTAGTGGCAAAGATGCATGTTGCTTTCGCATTCAAAGAGATCATGTGCAGTGTGCTTGCTAATAAAAAATCTGATAGTGGCAATTAGCTTGAATGTCATACTAATGTTCTTTTACTTCACTAATGTTAAATATAAGCTGCCTTCCCATTAAATTTCCATTATAAACCTTTTTGTTTTTAGCTTTCAAAACAGTCCTGTGGGGTGTGTGTGCTTGTACCCCCCCCCCCCCCAAATTGGGAAAAAAGCTAATTCCATTTTGAAGAACTGCCTTGCAAAAAAACGGTCTCCAACATAATTTTGAGGACAAAGTAATACAATTAATAATGATTATGACACTAGCATTTGCATTCTCGATTATCTTCATTTGTACTCATATATTAAATATTACAAAAACAAATAAAATAGATGCAGTGCATTGTGTTTCTAGATAGCACATACTGTTTACACTTCAATATCCCTAATATCCCTAAATGAAATTGCCATCTGTTTACTATACCATACCATACCATATATACCATTCGTATATATTTAAAAAACAAAATGGACCACAGTGACATGTGAGACAAGGTAAGCATGCACGAGCCATCTACACAGTAAATTTAAAATGAAAACAAAAAAAAGCACTCTTCTTGATGTATTTTGGTTTTATAATCTTTGCCGTTTGCTATATACCTTATTGCCAGGATATCTTTGACTAAGCCAAGCGGTCCACCCCCAGCTCACTTCCATAGTGGGCAAAAGTTATGAAACTGCTCTCTCTTACTTCAATCATATTAATTTTAAAACATTATAAACTTCCTTTTCCAAATGGGAGTCACAGCTCCTTACTGTTTTATATTTTATACAATACAGTGTATATTTATTACTCCCAGATGGAATTTTCTAATAGATGTTGTGAAAAAGTGTTTATCCTAAATTCATACATTTTGGCTTACTTATAACACTCACAGTAGTTGTTTCTGATCTCTGAGCAAATTTTGTATAATACAAAAGAAAACCTTATTAAACGCAATACACAGTTTTTAAATGATGATTTCATTTATTGAAGGAAAAAAGTTCACCAACGTCTATATATTGTATATTTAAAAAAAAAAAAACATGACCGCAGTGGCATGTACAACAAGACAAGCATGTGTCAGGCATCTAAATAGAAAATTCAACATATGCTCTTCTTGATATGCTTTGGTTTTACTACCTACCTTATTGCCATGATAATTATGACAAAGCCAAGCATTCTAACCCAGCTCAGCTCTCTTGTGGACAAAAGTTATGAAAACCATATTTCTTACTTCAATCATTTTAATTTTCAAGCATTATAAATTATCTTTATCCACTAAGGAGTCATGGTCAGCAGCACAAATTTAAATTTTTATTTTTTATCCCATCATAATCCATAATGAGGTGACCCATGGGTCAGCATGTGCTAAAATATTGCCGTTGTTACGTAATTTTAAGACCGGAACACCCTTTTTTAAATCTTTTATGTTCTATCTGATTGTGTTCATTTTTACTTGTATAATTTATTACATTTTTCACGGAAGCAGATTCTATTTAACTAAAGCTGTGAAGCAGCAGTGCTAACCACTGTACCACAGTGCTACCCTAACTTTACATTTTGTTATTTATATTTCATTCTTTCCATCATCAGGTTAATTTTCCGTCATAGATCCTTTATAGAAGTGCAACTTTTTTCCCCATCAGCTTCAAGTGTCCACAATCAACTAAGATGCTTACCAATGCATTGTAATTTCTATATTCTTTCTTTTTATGGATCTTCGTACCTTCTAATTAAGAGAGATGTCTGTTTGCAGAGATAGCCTACATGAACAAAAATGAACTTCACCTTTATTGATTTTGCTCTTTTAAGCACTCCATTCAAATTCCTTTCACACTCGGCAAGCCTATGATCACTGTCAGTGTTTCAATTTCAAAGCAAGAGCAGTGCAATGTCACATGCTTTATGAAGGACAGCAGCATTCAGCCCAAGCCATTATTTGGTCTACAGATTTCATAGCCAAGTGATTTGTGGGATTTTGCTGTGGTCATCTGATTATAACCTTTGTTACTACCTTCATTGTATTTTTTAGTGTATTCTGGTCTTTAATAAATAGTTTTACTATGTAGAAAATGCCTCTGGAATAGCACTCAGAGTCAATATTGCAATGGTCACCTTACTGTCAAAGTTTAAGGACGCTTTGTATTACCCTTAATTGGAAAATTCTGATTTTAGAAGATATCTAATTAAAATGATGCCTTTAGACTGTAAAATAATTTCCTTTTAAAGAATTCTTTCCTGAGTTGGTAATTTTTATATGACAGAAAAATATGAAGTACCACCAGATAATCAAAATGCAGGAAAAAAATAAACATTCTTTCAAATGATTATTTTGACATTATAACTGAGGACAGCAAATCACTATTTGCTCTTGTGACGGATGGCCGGGGCCCATGCCCGGCCAGGATGCCCCTACAGCATATGTTCCAGGGGAGCAAGCTTGGGAAACACAATATCTCCCCCTGGATGCTAGATGGCAGCCACCCTGGGTTGCAGCGGTGCCTTGGACTCCCCCAGGGTTTCATGGGGGTTGGAGTGATGTGCAGCCCTGTTGGGTTCCGCAGGCGCCGCCAGGGGGTGCTGCAGCAGGAGTTGCTGGCCCCTTTTGGGCACTAGTTACGCCACAACTGGATCAATAAAAGAAGCCAGCAACCACCACTCAGCGGCCAGAGTTGGGTGGAGAAGGAGAAGGTTGCCTGGGAGGAGTGGTGGTGCAGAGAAAGAGCGCTGTTGTATTGGTGCATTGTGCTTGGGACTGTGTTGTGCCAGTGGGGATTACAGGGAAGGCGTGCCCCACAAGTCAAGTTGGGGGAGCATGCACTGGTACAGTGCATTGCCGCACCCACTACACGTCGAAACAGCTCGGGATCCCGGTTGGCAACCCCCCAGGCAGATATGCGGTCCAATCCTACCCTCTGGAAATTACCCTCTATCTCAGCAGCCAGGTGTTACGTGGGCGAACCCTTGGCCTGGTCCAGCCACTCGGGTCTCCAACAATGAGGATCACCATTCGGGGAAACATGCCACATGGCCGTAGTGACGTAATTGACGCTCCCTCACAATGCAGGTAATGTGCATCATTCGGGACTCCATGAGCAACCGCTCATTCAACACAAAGTCAAACCAATGGTACCCAAGGATTTGCGGAGAGACACAGTACCAAAGAAGTCCAGTCTTTGTCTCAGGTCACTGGATAGCGTCCATGTCTCGCAACCATATATGAAGACAGGAAGCACCGGGACTCTAAAGACTTGGACCTTCGTCCTTTTGCATAGATATCAGGAGCACCACACACCCCTTTCCAGCAACCTCATGACCCCTCATGCTCTCCCAGTCCATCTACTGACTTCATAGGAAGAGTCACCAGAGACATGAATGTCACTGCCAAGGTAAGAAAACCTCTCAACAAGGTCAACACTCTCTCCGCAAAAAGACACACTACTGATGGCTGTGCCCTGGATCTTGGTTTTTATCTAGGACACTCGCAAGCCCAAACACTCAGACTCCTTGCTCAGTCTCTCAAGTGCCCCAATCAGAGCCTCCATTGACTCCGCAAAGATTACAGCATCGTCAGCAAAGTCAAGATCCGTGAATCTTTCTTCACCAACAGATGTCCCACAGGTGAAGAAAATAAATAGTTTATTTGTTTTATACGTGTGTCTCTGTGTCCAATCTGTGTCGGGTCGGGCGGATATATAGCATCTTTTTACACTCTACATCAGGCCTGTTTTAATTTGTGCTGTGCTCATAGTATGGCTATGTAAATGCATAATAACCAAATGTACGTTCACAATGGCCCAAAACCAGGCCATTCACCAGAAGATGAAAACCTTAAAAAAATTACAAAATAAGTTTTATACTGGAACTAGAGACTGACTTTTACACATTTGCTGTACTTTTGAATATATAAACAAACACTGCAAACTTAGGTTTATTTTTCAAAGAATACATAGTGAATGTGAAAAGCAGCTGGCTCCTGCCTTTGTGCTTTGCAGACAATCGTCTGGATGACTTTAATTTATGCGGGGTCAATTCCAGTTCGGCATGAAGATGATTCTTCATGTCGTCAGTTCGCACACTTCTCGATAGTCCAGGATTTTTCGGGTGATTGGCGCTATCAGTCCGGTCAAACATTTCATTGATTTGGGAGATCGTGTTCCTATGCACTGCAGGTGGTCCAAATTCCTCCAACATCCTGCGTTGCACCTCAGAAACATTGCCCGTTATCCAGAAAAGGCGAACACATCGCACCTGCTGTTCGACTGACAACTGTCTCCCCGCCATTTTGGAATGCAGGGCAGGTGCTGCCATCTATCGGCAACAAAAATAATTTTTTGTGAATTCTCCATGTAATAAACTTAATAAGTTATAGCGTAATGAAAATTGCATAATTAGATCTTAGAGATTGAGATAAACCATAAATCCAATAAATGTTTACAAATGACTTGTGATCTGATTCTCAAATACAGCACATTGGCACATTCTGTAATTTTACAAGCTAATGCCTCGCATCAGGTCATTTAATCTTACATCAAATCAAATGAACGCATTACTTAACCAAAGTGCCACATTCATTAATTGGTACAAGATAGTTTTCCTTTATTGTTAACTTTGCTATATATCAGTGAAAAAAAAAGTACATCACTATCTTCCTCAGCCTCATCTTCCACACTATTTGTCCTAAGTATTTCTTTATTTTAACATCAGCTTTAGTTGTCCAAAGCATTTCTTTGCATCATTTCAACTTGTATCATAATCAGGATAATGTCACAATGGTTGGTCCTGTTGACTCACATTTCCAGAAGACTGGGTTCAAACTCCCATACCACGTACTGACTGTGTAGTTTGCACATTGTTCCTGTGTCTGCATGACTTGTTCTCCAGATGCTCTGGTTTTCCTACTGTATTCCAAAGAGAGTGTTAGGCTGCTTGTGATCTCGAGCATACATGTAAGTTTCCTCCTGTCAGGTATTGGCATGTCATTAAGGGTTGCTTCCTAACATTTTTTTGATGCTGCCAAGGTGGGCTCTAACACCCACCACCCTAAATTTCATGAACACAGACTTAAAATGAATGCATGGATGGATAATCATAAAAAGTACTCTTGAGGTCTCAATCAGTTGTATCCACACTCCATTCCAGTTTCACACATATACATATGTCACAGTGATCTTCTTCCCAGAAAGAAAATTAAACCAAAGTAAGATTTTTAATTAGACAATTTACAATCAAAAATTACAGCAGGAGTGAAACACAATTTGTCTTGAAAACAAATACTAAAATCAAAAACACAGGATACATTCTTTACTGTATGTTTTTTAAAAGTAAAGCCCAATAGAATAATTGGTCTGGTGGCTAAGTTGTCAGGCTTTGACCTACAAGACCACTAACTGCAACTCCTTATGTGACCCCTTGGCAAATCATTTAATCCGCCTATAGTTAAACTGAAAAAAAAGGGATGTAAACAATTGTAATTTATTATGACCTTTTTAAGTCACCTTGGTTAAAAGCAACAAGATGGTAATTACAGATAACTGTGTAGTAAAATAAATGCCCAGCACATGAACTTCCATTTAAGCATGCATAATGAAGATTTATCATCTACAGAAAATTATTAGGTCTGAATAGATAAACCTTGACCTATAGTAGAAAATTATAACTAGGGTACAGTACATTCTACAGTACTTTGGACAGTTTTCACTATCAAAATACACTACTAATGCCATCATATGTATTAGTACTACAGGAAATAAAGACTGATCAAGTATAAAGCAAAAAAAAGCTTCAAAAGATAAAAAAAAGACACAATCCAACAGCATCAAAACTAACTTGCTGTGTCTTGTGTCCACAGTGATGATTAGTATCTTAAAAGGACGTTCGGTGTGATCAAAATCAGATTATATTTTTATAGGGATTTAATTGTCATGTGTGCAAAGTGTAGTTCGACATGTAACACATACTGTACCCACATTTCATTTCAGTATATTTTTCATGACATTTTTAATTGAGCGAGAAGGGTTAACGCTGCTGCCTCACAAATCCCAGAACCCATATTTGATTCATAGCACTTTCACCGTGTTTGTGGAATTTACAAATTTGGCTCAGTATCAATATGGGCTTTCTCTGGGCACACCATTTTCTTGCCGTACCAAAAGGGGTGCATTTGGGTTGATTGGTAATGTGAAATTAGTCAGGTCTGACAAAGTTTATGTGTGTTAGTTTGTACTTGGTGATACATTTATTTACAGCTTGTCCCCACCTTGGCTCCAGTTCCCATTTTGTTCATTTAATGGAAAGGCAGGTTTACAAAAATGGACCGATTTCCACAAATACTGTTAAAGTGCTTCTAAAAATGTTGTGAAATCAAATATGACTTTCTTAACACTTTTGTATTGATATTACTTCCTTAGAGAAGATATACTTTTAAAAACAAAGTTATACTGCTTTTTGTCTTTCTTTTTCTTTCTTTGAATCAACAGGCAAAACTCATTTAATAGTATAACAACATGTAATTAATTCAGTGTACTATTTAAATACAGGATAGGCAGGGGGAGGCGTGGAATATAATTAAAACCTGAAAAGTTAATGATGTAATAATAGCCTAGATTTATAAAATGTAATAGCCAAATTTAGAATTAACAAGCATATTCATAAGTGAATGACAGAGACTGTAGGGCCAGAATAAGCTCAAACCTCTGTCATGTTTACCAGGCAATATGAAATGAACTGTGTCGACAAATAAATAAAACAGAATTATCTCATTAAAGGACACCTTCAAATTCTCCTCTAGACAAACACATCAATTGAGGGGGAGTTGACGGTTGCAAGAGAAAAGCTAATAAAAGCTGGTTGAAACTCAATTAGTACAATAATGCATCAACTTGACAAACGACACGACTGAGGGAGCACTTCTTCAGGCTTATTTAAAGACAGAGGCGTAGGTATTAAAGGTATGACTGAAGCATACACTAATCGCTTTGAAGGTGCCTGATTAAATTTCTTGTTTTATCAGAACTGCCATGTTGGTAGTTTTTATTTCCCTATGTGATTTTAATTGCTTGACCTAAGCTGGCAGGACCAAATGAATTAATGTACAGTTCTGCTTGAATCAAGGTAAAACTAAAGACTTACTTTTTTAACTGGTTGTCTGTTTTGCTTCTTGTTAACTTTACAAAATGCTTATGGTAAGTTTTCACTTCCAACATAAAAGACAATGCCTAACCTACAGTATATTTAATGTTAACAATAGCGAAAGCAGTACACAAACTATACAAAAAAATAATGATTAAGATTCTCATGTTTTTTGAATGTGCTTTGTTTTACAATTGCTACTTGATATTTGTGAAGAGTACAAACTGAAAGATGGGACGGTGGTGTCCAAATGTCAAAACTAATTGATAAGAGGGATACATTCACATCAGTTTTACATGCCTTGATTTTTATACATATTGGGACAACTACTGTATGTGAATACGCCATGTAATGTGAAGAGGGCTACCCATGTAAAAAATATTCTGAGCTTCAGAAACAATGTGTTTGAATGCAGAGATAGAAAAATAGGGCTAAAAAAATAAAAAGAAAGACAATGAGAAAGAGAGAACAACTAAGAGAAAGAGAGAAGGATTTGATGGAACTGGATACTTCATGTAACAGAGGCAGTCCAATAAAAGGTCATAAAGATTCAGAAAGACTTTTGAAATGTAGAGTGTTTCATAATTAGGGAGGAACAACACAAAGACCAACCGAGAGAGAGAGTGCGCAAAAAAAAAAAAAAAAGCTTGAAAATTCAAGATTTGTGATGATAGCCTTGGTGACCCATTTAAGTGATGAAAAATGAGATGGGGTTAACATAAAACAATAAAAAGATCAAATGATTCTTAGCCAGATTGTTTCAATTCTGCAAAAAAATGGTAAGGAGGTCTATCCTTCACAAGAACTCTTTCTATAATGAACCTTTTCTCCATACTCCTGGTCATGGCGTTCTTCATACAATGAGAGGGTGGGACTGACATCATGCATCTCTCAAAGGGTAAAGATGAGACAGTAGTTACACATTTTGTATTACCTTTACTCTGCTTGTTTGGTTTCACCCAACAAGATGTCGTAAAATACTCCCCATTCTCACGTGCGTGACACAAAAAAAGGGTAATGTGTAAAAGATGCATTCCAAAATGGCAGGCATCCATGAATGTAAAAGATTTTCCTTACATTGATACACATTCCTTGTATCATTACTCCTGCTAGCACACAATAAAGTTTTCATATATGACTAAATCAACCATCATTTAGTATAGAAAGGGAATCATAAGTAATGGACAATGTGAGCTAATCTGGGAGATTCTTGTGCAGAAGAACAGACTGAAAAAGGAGTGGAGCTGATATAAACTCGGGGCTTTGGATATATTTTGAACTGTTTTTGCATATCTCAAGTTAGTTTTGTTTTATAGGCATTTGAAATATGTTAACATTATGATAGTGACATCACTGTGGAGTTGTCTTGGAAATTTTGTAGATTAATGGTGGTACCTTCAGTTGCTAATTAATAATCACAGGCATTGTGAATTGTGAATTCATCCCACAATCTTATTACATAACACGCTACCATGGCTGTTTGTTTGTCTGTCCAGGAGTTTAAATCACCAGTAGCTCGCAAACCATTTGAACTATTGACCTGAAACTTGGTACACATATACTACGTGATGTCTACCATCCGCTTTCGGGGTGATGATTGACCTCCAAGGTTATTCCTCGTTTTATTTTATTTTATTGCAGAATCAACTCTCGGCAGCGGCTAGTAGGCCATTCTTATCCCTACCACCTTCACCGTCACTTCCCCTTCACATCTTAAATCATTCTTGAGGCAGATTGAAGACTTAAGTCCCAGCTTAAGTGAAAAATTAAAGAAAACATACTAAGTAATTGCAACTCAAATACTGACTTAATTAGTTTTAATGCGAAAAGATGCGGAAGAATGAAAAGAAGAAGCGGGTCGGTAGGGTGGAAAAAGAAGAGCTGCTCTGGAAGCTGAAAGTACATCAACCTCTGAGCAAATGAATGCTAAACATACAGAGAAAGAGGATGAAAACTAGGAATGCTCAAGTCAAGTGTATTCACTGTGCATTATTGTGCAGTGTGTCGTTACTGGTTCCTTTATAAGACGACAGCAAAGGATATCCATGTATTGGACACACTTTAAAACAAGGGGCAAACAGAGCTAGGTAGTACAAGAACATTTCAGCACTCTTCTTTTGTCATTGAATTTGGTTAGTATCTTTCTTTTAGTTGATTCGTTCTCAATCAAATGTCTTGGTAATGGCTTCTGCTGGTTTCTTTTAACATGTAAGTTTACAACTTTAGAATATTTTTATGCACTTATTTTAATACTTTAGGATCTTTTCTTATCTGTAGATTTATAAATGCAACAATTTACACAACATCTTGACCTTGGTGCACGTCTGATATATATGAATTGTAAGTAACCATATGGATGTGAGTTTCTGAGACAGAAACATTATTACAAAAAAAAGCCCTAAAACAAAAAGAGACACTGTAGATTAAAATAATGAAAGTATCAGTTTCACATAAATTATAATCAATACACTTGCTTGTCAAGCATACAATTATTGTGGAACAAGCTATTACCAAACAAATCATTATCACTCGCATCTATTGTATTTTTTAACTAGAAGCTTTGTGATTACAGTATACAGAAAACAGCAGCTACAATGAGTAGTATGTTATACAACAAAGGCACATTTAAAATGATTATTTTAAAAGATTGAATGTAAAAACTGTTTTAACTGGATCAGTGCAGAGTAGAATAGGCAACATTTAGAGCCCTGAAAAGAGCAGCCTGTGAAAGAAAGCCTTAAAAAACAGCAAAACAAGAATTCATGAATACTGTATATGCAAAAACCTAGAGTATAAGTCACACTGAAAATCAAGTAATCAGCTTTTTCACTTAAGTCATTGTTAAAATCACTGAGACACCTACACAAGGTAAAATAGACAAGTGGAAGGCATTCTAAAACTTTGTTTGCACACCCACATGACATGTTAGAAATGGAATAAAAGGTACAGCATATCATTTCATTCATTCTTTCATTTTGCATCTTTTATGTTAAATACAGATGAATTTTGGCTGAAGGCTATTCTGGGAGCGTCAGACACAAGAAAGTACATAACCCTTAATGGTACTCCATTTCATCAAAGGGAAGAGAAAAGTAGTATATAAATGTAAAGAATTATTATTATTATTATTATTATTAAGAGAAAAAGCACACATACGCACACACATTCTCTTATTGAAACCAGGCTGATGAGAATTTGCTTAAAAACCTAACTTCCAACACCCTGGAATGGGGAAAACTGAATTACTTGGAGAAAGTAAATGGGAAAAAGCATAATTCCTCACAGAAAAGTGCCTGTGCTGGAATTTGTACCCTGCAATGTGGAGACGTGAGCATGATTGGCTGTGCCACCATCTCCAAAATTATATAATTTAAAAATTGCACGAAATAATGGACACTCTCTAATGGTAAGGCACACAGCTTTTCATAAAGGCTACAAAGGCTCATTAAATTGCGCACAGTACTGTACAGTACTGCAATTTTTATATTTATTTCATTTAAAAGAATAGAGCACATATAGTAACTCACAATTCAGTCAAAGATACACTCACGAAAGCAATAAAGCAGTAGGTTATTGCCTTCCAAAAAAAATAAAAAATCCAAACTAAAATGAAAGTGCACAATCATACGCCCACAGTATTAAATAAAATTATTAATGATATTTTCACCTGCAAGATAAATTTTTAATAAAAATGTGTTTGATATAATAGTTAATATAACATTTATTCAATGTGTTGTTTTCATTTTAGCAATGCTAAATATCTATACCCTGTATAGCCTTGTGTTGTGCAGAGGTTGTATGGCATGTTTTATAAATGGCAGGTGCTATGGCACAGCAGCGAGTGCTACTAACTCCAGGTTCTAGAGATCCCAGTTTGAATCCACATCCAGAATCCAGGTTCTTTGCTTTTATTCCCTCATCCCGAATAATGGGCAATTCTAATCTGACCCACTGTAGTGGTGTATACGAGAGTTCCTCTCAAAGGGCTGGCATCCCATACAGGTCAGTTTCTGGTATCACAAATCTGACCTGAGTAGACAGCCTAGGGAAAGAGTGAATGGGTGAGTTTTATTATACACTGATAGACTATATTTAGGTTAACTGATGTTTTAGAATCCAACTGATGTGTTGCCACATTCTTAGCTGTAGTGGCAATCAAAAGAAAAAAAGTGTCAACCAATACTTTTTTAGAAATTGTTTTTTTCTAAAGCACATGTCTAAATGTCGGGAGTAGAAGACTACTTGTGATGGTGGTAAAATGGCCACCAAGAAGAACAACTGCAAAGAAGACAACGTCCTCTTTGACCTGTCACATTCAATCGGAAATGTACTATAAAACAATTAATCTTCAGGCATCCGGTCTATAATAAGATCATGTAGTAGTGCTCATCATTCAGGCGCATTAAGCAATTTTTTTGAAAAAAGCACAACTTAGTTTGAATTAAGGAAACAGGGTGACTCCATATGCCTGACATTACACATAATATAATATTCCAAATCCACTTATTCCTATTCACAGTTACAGTGGGCTGCACAGCCTATGTTGGCCACTATGGGCACAAAGCAGCAACCAACTCTGTATTGGATGTCAGTTCATTATCAACTCATAGACTTAAAAAAAACAAGCAATCTGGAATCAGCATCAATCTAATCCTACTATGTCTTTCAGGGAAAAATCAGGGAAAGGAAATAAAAAAAAAACACTGACATGAACATAATGAGCATATACCGAAACAAAGACAACTTAGTTGAAGAATTCAAAGATAGGACACTGGATCAGTGGAGAAGCTCTAACCCTTGTGTCGCCGTGTAGCTGTTGACACTGAAGCAGTTTCTAAACTAATACATTCTAAAACTGAAGTCCCACCAGAGCACAGAGAAAAATGATTCCTGTAGGTCACTACATTTTATACAAACCAAAACATCATATAGAAATTGGAAAAAGAAATGCAGAATTCAAGGAAAATAGTGATTGGAGGAAAATGGTGCTAAATGCTCATGAGTCACCCAGCATTGCAGAGAATAACTGACAAGTTACCAAGACAAGCAATTTAAAATAATAAAAGGCAGTTACATTTTATACCATTTGGGTTTTAGAGCTATTTTTTTTTAGAGAAAAACAAGAAAGGAAAAAGAAAAATGTTTGTTGAGATGGAAAAAAAAAACATCAGGCAATTAGAGAGATGATATAGTGGGACAGAAGTCTACAAATAATATTGGAGAAATTCGATGAAGTCCTATAAGAGTTTACACACACAGAAAAAAAATGAAGAAACTGCACTCAAGCATTAGTTCATTTGTCTAAGTAAAGAGTTGAGACAGACTGCTGCAGTTCTTTATAAATTATATGTGCAGGTCTGGAAAATGTACCACAGAAGACATGGAACAGGTAGAGTAAGTCTTACAAGCAAGACCTTAAACATGAGCATCAATCACTCTTTATTTTTTTTCCATTTACTACTCAAAGCAATAGCTGAAGATGAGTGAGGCAAATAACTATGAAAAGATAACACTTAATAAAAAAGTAAAAGCTTATTTGAAAGTACTGTAAACCCATTTCGAGAAATCTACAAAGAGTAAATTTAAAAAGTGATTTTTTTCCTATAGAAATAAAGAAAGCTGAATCTCAGTCTCATAAAATGTATTTTCTTAAAAGCTTCCATAGCACATACTTATACTCCACACACTAACAAAATACATAAACATACATACAGTATATTATACATATATATATATGTTGACACAAACACTCCTATACACATTGAGTTGATGCATAATACTTCCTGTGGCTTTCCTGAGACAAGGTGACAAATCCATTGACAATCCCTTTTCATCTGTTGCAGTGTATTATTATTTTTTCTACGTACTTCCATTTACTGAACCCGTTATTTCCTCCTACATGCTTAAGTACACAGTTGTGACCTGTACCAAACATACTTTTAAAGTACAATGTACAGTAATTACTCTTGTTCTGTCTTTTACTGTACATCTTCAAGTAATGTATGGTTATCAGGGAAAGCATTTTCAGTTCCATTGTCAAGTACTGTTCAACTGTCACTTAGTCTTTCTATGTTAGCTATGGTGTGAAAACTGAATGCATGCATTTTTCAAGTCCTCACCTGTATTATTTATGTACACTGCAGAGCAGTCACCCTGACCACAAGCTTTGTAGGATATTTTTATATCTCTAACAAAAGAAATAAATCTTTGTATCACTTCCTTTTCTGTCTTTTTATGGACCAGTTCCATTTATCTGCTCACAAAGTATAATGAAGTCTAAAATTTAAAAAAAAAAACAAATCCTAAGAAAGGCATCCCAACAGTCAAAATAAGTAAAACTTCACAATATCATTTATCAGCTGCTGTAAACATCCTACAAATTAATGAGATACAGGATGTATTTTTATTATGAAGATACATTGATTGTATTTAATGGGGAAATGAAATGCAGAAGGAATCCACCGAGTTTTTAAATCTTAGGTCAAGGAATGGCTTATTGGGAGGAATGCTTAGTGTGATTGCTGTGTTAAAGTCATTCCTAAATACGCATCTATATTTAGTCATTTTAAAGCATTTTAATGATAATCCAATTTATATTTACTTTTAAAACTTTGCTGAGTACACATCGAACCTTCAGGATATTACTGTTCATACTGTTAAATTTTCCTTTAGAAGACAATATCTCATGGCGTACACTCAGAGATGTGAATGGAAATAACTATACAAGCACTAGTAAAACAAACAAGGACATGTCATACAGTTTAGTGGACATTGTCAATGTGTTAAATAAAATAGGAAATGTACTACCAGTCCCATGGTTACTGCATATCCTAGCTTGTTTTTCACAGCTTTATTTATCTGACCACTCCATATAAGTTAAGCCTTGCATCAAAGAAATATTCTGCCAAAGCACATTGAATACTGTTCTAAAGGAAACAAAATGTGTATACCGTAAATAAACAGAGCATTGCTGGGGCCCTTACTTGTCAAGTCAAGTCAAGTCAAGTTGGGGAGCATGCAATGGTACAGTGCGTTGCCTCACCCACTACACGACAAAACAGCTTGGGATCCTGGTTTGCCACCCCCCAGGCAGACGCATAGTCCAGTCCTACCCTCCGGAAATGACTATCTGCCACAGCCAGGTGTTACATGGGCGACCCCTTGGCCTGGTCCAGCCACTTGGCTCCCCAACAATGACGATCTTACAAGCCGGATCACCCTCGGGGAAACGCGCCACATGGCCGTAGTGCCGTAACTGACGCTCCCTCACAATGCAGGTAATATGCCTCATTCGGAACTCCATGAGCAACCACTCATTCGACACAAAGTCAAACCAACGGGACCCAAGGATTTTCTGGAGAGACACAGTACCAAAGGAGTCCAGTCTTCGGCTCAGGTCACGGGATAGCGTACATGTCTCGCAACCATATAGCAAGACAGGAAGCACCAGGACTCTAAACACTTGGACCTTCATCCTTTTGCATAAATATCGGGAGTGCCACACACCCCTTTCCAGCGATGTCATGACCCCCCATGCTCTCCCAATCCGTCCAGTGACTTCACAGGAAGAGTCACCAGTGACATGAATGTCACTGCCAAGGTCAGTAAACCTCTCAACATACTTGTGAAATACTATTTTTTTAATTTTAGTTTTTTTTAATTATAGTAATGATTGGTTTTAATATACTGTATACACAGTATAAATCATAACATAAAGATGTAGATTGCACTATCATTACTGTATTATTGCTGTAATGTCAATTAGACATTATATACATGACACTTCGCTAAAAGTGCATGGATAAATATTAAACAAGAAAGGTGCAGATAAGATAAAAAGGAGCAACATTAGCAGTCCTGCATCTAGGTACTGTAAGTGCATATTCTAGCTTTGTAAATACATATTTTTGTCATTTTTCAGATAGGAGACTGACTTTTTTAAGTAAGCTCATAGAAAGAGAGAAAGAAAAAGCAGACCCATAATTGAACAGACTTACAAAATAGAGGAAAACCTGCTAAAACACAGCCAAAGATTAATCCCCATAGACACAGGTATAAATAAACTGTTCAGTAAAGCCATATACACTGTGTAATAGTACTAAAACAGAAGCATGCAGAACAAACTGACCAAGAAAATTTGACAGCTTCAATTAAATAATCATTTTTGAAAGCAAAAGGAACGAAGTTAATGTTCTATTTAGATATGCTTCAAAGACCAACCGAGAGAGACAGAGAGGAAGAGAGAGAGAGAGAGAGAGAGAGAGAGAAGAAAGTGAATTTAATTGAATGGAGGATTTAGAATAAAAAGAAAGCTGGAAGAATATTTCAGGTGGCTCATTAACATGTACTATATGAGTTAAGCAAATTGGCATTCTGAGAGGTTCAGATGCAGAATTTTGTAAAAGTCTTATAAAAAGAAGTCCAATGTAATCTAGTCATCTAAGGGGTTATAGAATCATTACATTGGTCACATACAGTATAGAACTGTCTCTAGTAGTAACATCTTGAATCTGTTTAAGGCTACATCCACACTACTATGTTTTTGTTTAAAAATGGAGACGTTAGTCCCCATTTTCACCTTTCTTCTACACTATCCAGCATTTTTAAACCCAGAAAATGAAGACTTTTGCAAATACTTCCCAAAGCTGTATATATGAAAACACTGGCTCTTTGTTTCAGTGTGGACAGGTGAAAGCGCATATTTTTAAAAGCGCAGGCTCTAATCACACCCTGATTTGTTTGTGCTTATTATGTAGCCCTTTCCTTATTGGGTTCTGCTAATTACAACATCTCATTCTCTGATTGGTCACTCTTCACAGAAGAAAACCATATTCTAACATAGCACACATAGACAAGTTGCTTTCCATGGTGTTTGTTGTGTTGCTTGCTTTTATTCATCTAAATTGCATTTTCTATAGTTTGAATGCTTCATACATGTGTAAAAGGCAAATAATTTACTGCAAAACTCGCTAGTTTTGTGATAAACCTTGTAGCTGGAGGTGTTACTATTTCTTCAAAGATGTTTTTGCCCAGTATATGCAAATGTCTACGTCACATGCATTTTTTGTTGTTTTAGTGTGGACAGAGACACTATCATAAACATAATGAAAATGCTGGAGTTGATAGAGGCCTAAGTATGTTAAAAACAGATGCACTCCAATGTTGATTTATCAAGGCAATTACTAACTGTCAGTTGTTTTTCCATGGCCGAATTTTGGCCGAAATAGCTAATTCCAGTGTGAAAGGAAATGGGGTACTATATTTTTCATTATGACCAAACAATACATGAAGACATACAAACAAAACAAAAATCCATGTTAACATTGAGAAATTTAATTGTGCATTTATTTTTAAAAAGAATTAAGTACAACAGAAAAGCAGATTGAAGACATCTCTATCTAAAAAAGAATACAACTGAAAACAGAATAAACCAAAATATTCAATGACAGCCAATATTAAATAATAATATCTAAAACAACCATCTATTCATTTTCCTTACCCATCTTGTTCAATTCAGCTAAAATATCAAACTGAATGTTATAAAGTGAGCAGAAACCAATCAATGCACCTTCACTTGATAATGCAAGAAGCAGTAAGACAGCATATGCAAAACTGTCACATATCAGTCACTGGTCAGGTGTTTATGCCTAAGGAGCTTTGAAAGTACATAAACAGGAAAAGCAACTTACAGACTATGGTGAAGCTATAATGAAGAACTTTAATAAATGTTTAAACTCATTATATTGAACTGTACTATATATTTAAGTGTAAACAAACTATGCTGAACTATTTAAATACGTATTCAAACAAGCTCTTGTGTTGCTATTTGATATTTTGCATCTTTTAAAAGATTGTAGTGCAACCTACTAGTCATCAATTTAAACTCCAAATCTTTGTTGATTCAAACTTTTTATCCTTTACATCATTCTTTTAGAGAGGTTTTAAAACAAACTGATAGCTACATTTTTGAAATGTGAAAAGTAACAACCTTATTTATCAGCTTGGGGTAAGTAAGATTAGTATGGGTATTAGCCTGGGAAAAGAACACAATTTTGTAATGTAAACACCACAGTGGTTTTAGGATTACTAGTCATTCAAGTAATCATTATTAACACTACATGAATTGAATCTTTTAAGTTTGGGATTTATTCTGCACAGAAAATATAACATAAGAACAGAAAGAAGACATTCACCACCACACAGGGGTTAACCGCAAAGAAGAGACACCTTCAATAAGTAGCAGTGCGATGAGTTGGCACCTGCTTAGGTAAGTGGCACAGGTGTTGAGTGACACTCTGGTCTGTAAATAATCATTTGATCTTCTCTTGCCAAGCTGGTAAGTCTCTTTGCTTCAGACAGCTGTCCATATGCAGGTAGAGCAGTACACATGGGATGCAATAAATTAGATATCTAGTATTAATATAAATATCATAGTTAGCTAAAACTATGTAGTATAGGTGAACTTCCACAGTAATACATACACCTTCAGTCATAACAACAAAGTCTTTTGAAGCCTCCATTGAGGGTCTCTGTTTTCTAAGCTATTCCCTTTAAACCCTATTCCCTTTTTCCAATTTCAACAATCACCACTGAATGTCTTTTGAACTACATTACTTTTGCATTCACCAGACAGGACTACATATTCTGTGAGGACCAAAAGCTCATGGCAGCATCAACAAATAAGTTACTGAATACAATGGATAAACCCGTCATATCTATCTATCTATTTACTTCTGTATTTAAAGAGCTTCTGTAAAAAATCAAATTCCCCCCAGGGACAAATAAAGTTTTATTATCCATCTATTAAATTCAAGCAATATGAGAGTAGTTTAGAGTCTGGAAATAATACTGAAGGACCAGGTGTAAACATAATGAAAAGAACAGGATGCCACAGTGTAAAGCAGTAATGTCCAAAAATATGGGAAAGGATGATAAATTTACAGCATAAATTGTTGGATGATACAGTCCATTCGGAAAAGTAACTCAGATAGTGCAAAGGGAAAAACAACTAATCTGCCAATATACTGTATATCTAGTGCTCATATGACCATCAAAGACTATTCAAGTGATTTTTTTCAATGGCATGTGAAATCAAAATAATCTTCGAGTGATTTCTATGTTATGACGACAATTATTAGCCCCATGTGAATTTGTCAAGAACCATTGTAGTAAAGTTAAATGTTCTGGTGTCAAACCACACCTAAACCCCTTATGACTTCATTGGCTCAATCAATTAGCACCACACCCTAATAAATGGAGTGAAATTCAAGAGTAGGGCTACTGGTATTTAAAGGCAAGATTGAAAGGCATCACGCTTACATTCTTTGTAAAAAGTAATTTCATTATGCCAAAAACCACCAAAATAAGTATGGACATCAGATAAGAAGATTGTGAATTCTCATCTTCAAAAATGTAAACAACAACATTTATTTATATAGCATATTTTCATACAAAAAGTAGCTCAAAGTGCTTTACATAATGAAGAAAAGAAAAATAAAAGACAAAATAAGAAATTAAAATAAGACAACATTAGTTAACATAGAAAAGGAGTAAGGTCCAATGGCCAGACTGGACAGGAAAAACAAAACAAAAATTCCAGACGGCTGGAGAAAAAAATAAAATCTGCAGGGGTTCCAGGCTACGGAACCACCCAGTCCCCTCTGGGCATTCTACCTAACATAAATGAAATAGTGAAACCAAAGTGAACCATTCTGTCAGAAACAAACCTGGGCATGGCCACAAGTGTGAAGAAAATAATCGAAGATGCAAAAAAGTACTCCCAGATCACTGCAAAGGCTATTGTCACCGAACTGACCTCTTCTGAAGTTTAAAAAAAAAAAAAACTTTTGTGAGGGCTCTTCATTGTGGACAGTTTCAAGGTCATCGGCCAAGGAAACCTCCATTGCTCACTGAGCAACATATCAAAGCTAGACTAAAGCTTGCTTAAGATCATTTGAAACGTGGGCATGAATTTTGGAAGTCTGTCATTTGGTCTAATGAGACTTTTGTTTGGTGAAGGAAGGGAGAAACCTTCAACGCTAAAAATACAGCTCCCACAGTTAAACATGATGGTGGAAGCATAATACTGTGGGACCGTTTTGCTGCTTCAGGTACAAGGGACCTTGTTTGGGCACTTGGCATAATGAAGAAAGAAGATTATGTTGACATTAAAATGGATAATTTGAAGACATCTGCTGCCAGTCTGGATTTGGGTTGCAAGATAATGACCCAAGGCACCCATCAGAGTTGGTCTAGAACCTTTTGTGTTATACCAAAATCAAGGTCTTAGAGTGGCTGTCTCAAAACCCAGGTCTCAAACTTATTGAGAATCTTTGGTGACAGCTCAAGGTTAAGGTCCATGCTCAAAAAACAGTTTGCCGGAGCTGGAGCAATTTGCCATGGATTAATGGTCTAAGATCCCTTTGAAGACATGTGCAAACCTTGTGATAAAGTGCAGTAAGAGGATGCTATCAATTGTGAGTGAGAAGGGGTACACACTACTGACAGTTGTCAGGGGGCTAATAACTTTGGCCATGCTATATTTGTAATTTCCTTGTTTCATTTAAGTACATCAGTTGAATATTTCTTAAAATTTCTTTGGAAATTGTATCTTTGTTCTTCTGGAAGCAATTCTCATAAACACTTTAAATACTAGTCCTTTTTCTTAGAAAAATTAATGGTTTTGTTCAATTTTGGTCAGGGGGCTAATAATTATAACCTAACTTGTGGGGGTGTATATACGTATGTGTGCTATGTACATTATAATGTATATAGAAATGCCTACTTCAGAAATAGGCCTATGCTGCTTTATGACAAACATTACTTTAATCATAGTACCATAAGGAATGATTTGACTGTTTATGTTTAACTGCATTATGCTGAAATCCAGAGCTGACAGTCTAATTTCCACTAGAGTCCTGGCTATAAATGCAGTGTTCATCCAACTGATAAGAGCAGCAGCAATATGTAATCTCCCATAGTTCAGCATGAACAGAAATCTAAAAGCTGATAAAGATAAAATAAATGTTAATGTCACAGTTTTCGCTCTCATATACCCATATTTTGCTTGCCTGAACTAAATCATGACTTGTATATATGGTTTAATGTTATTGTCAGTTCATTTTATGACGGATGATTGTGTGCTATGACAGGGAAACCTGAGAAATGATGAGAAACCATAATAAATATATATACTACATGCAGTGGGTGTGTTATCATCATAAAAAATGTAAAGCACATCATAATGTGGAACACATAGCACAATTCAAAATGCCATATTATAATTTATATTAGTGGGGACCATCTCCCACCAATTGCCCAATTGCACTTATTCAATTACATCATCAGGCAAACTACTGATGGCACCCTTGCTTCCCTCATTACACTTTGGATTAGGGGCACATGCCCACTCAAAATACAAACTGCAGTGACTGGGGAAGAAAAAGACCAAAAAGTTCATAGGCCTAAATTTGTGATCTATAACTAGACTTATAAAAATACTAAGGCAAGAAATCAGCAGAAAATATAATTAGAGATAACGGTCATCCAGAAAAATCTCTTCAGTTATTAGTATCTCAAACATAAGTAACTCAAAACAAGAAGCACTTGTCATAGATGTGAATTAGCTAAAGGTTAGATACACTCTTGACTCACTTAGGGTAGCAATCCTCCATCCAACCAATTTCAACATTATTAACACTTACAGAACATGGAACCTGTGTAATTATATGAGTAATTTATTGTGTATTATGGGCTATATAGCCTTTTGCTGTTGATTCATATAAGTATGTATATTTTGATGTCCAAGGGTAGCATGGTATCATATTGGTAAGTGTTATTACTTGATGAATCCAGCTTTCATGGTCCAAATCCTATGCTGCATCTCCATCTGTGTGAAGCCTGCATGTTCTCCCCGTGTCTACAGAGACTTTCTTCTAGGTAGTGTGTTTTCATTTCCTACATCATATTAGAAAAGTGATACCAAATTAGAACATTAGAACAATCTAGAGGAGAACAGGTCATTCAGCCCAATAAAGCTCAACATTTCTATCCACTTAATTCTTCTAAAATAACATCAAGTCTAGTTTTGAAAGTCCCTAAAGTTCAGCTGTCTAGCACACTACTTGGTAGGTTATTCCATGTGTCTGTGGTTGTCTGTGTAAAGAAAAACTTCCTAATGTTTGTGTGTAATTTACCCTTAACAATCTTCCAACACCCCCATGTTATTGATGAACTCATTTTAAAATAACAGTCTCGATCCATTGGACTAATTCCCTTCAAAATTTTAAATACTTCAATCATGTCACCTCTTCATCTTCATTTGCTTAAACTGAAAAGGCTCAGCTCCTTAAATCTTTCCTCATAACTCATCTCGTGTAGCCCTGGAATCAGCCTAGTCACTCTTCTCTGGACTTTTTCTAGTGCTGCTATGTCCTTTTAGTAGCCTGGAGACCAAAACTGCACAGTACTCCAGATGAGGCCTCACCAGTACATTATTAAGGTTGAGCATAAACTCCTTAGACTTGTACTCTGCACATTGAGCTATATAACCAAACATTCTGTTAGCCTAATTAATGGCTTCTGAACACTGTCTTGACAGTTGATAGTACCGAGCCTACTACGACTCCTAAATCCTTTGCATAAGGTGTACTCTCGATTTTCAATCCTGCCATTGTGCATTCAAACCAAAAATTTTAAATTCTTACAAGTAATATGTTACATTTACTGACATTAAATATCATCTGCCACAAATCTGTTGAAGGCTGTATGCTGTCCAAGTCCCTCTGTAATGATTTAACAGATTCCAGATTATTGGCCAAACCACCTAGCTTGGTATCATCTGCAAACTTAACCAGCTTGTTACTTATATTCCTATCCAAATCATTTATATATATGAAAAACAGCATCAGCCCTAGCATCGACCAATGTGGAACACCACTCTTAACATCATCCAATTCCAATAGGGTTCCTGACACCATAACCCTCTGCTTCCTGTATCTGAGTCAATTCTGTACTCATCTAATAACAAAACCATGGACTCCCACTTCTTTTAGTTTGATGCCCAATCTCTTATGTGGCACCTTATCAAATGCTTTCTGAAAGTAAAGATAAATAATATCACACTTTATTCGTACCCTTTTGTTGCTTCCTCATAGAATTCCAGCATGTTGGTAAAACATGACGTTCCACTTCTGAACCCATGCTGACTGTTCAGTAAAACTTCTGTTCTTCACATATGTTCCTCCATCTTATCCTTAATAATTCATTCCATTAATTTTCCTGTGATGCATGTTAAGCTTACTAGCCTATAGTTGCTTGGATCTGCCTGATCATCCTTTTTATAGAATGGTATAATAGTCGCCATTTTCCCAGTGCACAGTGACTTACTAAAAATATGCATCAAGGGTATGTACATGTACTCACTAGCCTCCTTAAGAATTTGCGGATAAATATTATATGGTCCTGGTGATTTGTTTGATTTCAGCATATTAAATCTGAGCAGTACTTCTCACTGTACAATTTCCAAATCACTCAGTACCTTCTTAGTAGTTCCTTTTACCATTGGGAGGTTCTCCACATCCTAACTTGTGAAGACTTCAGAAAAATATGAGTTGAGAGGATCTGCTATTTCACTATCTGTATTTTTAATTCCCCTTTACTATTCCTGATGCACTTCACCTCCTTCTTAACTGTTCTTTTACAACTGAAATATTGAAAGAATCTCTTTGGGTCGTCTTTCACCTTATCTGCTATATTCCTCTCTAACTGTCTTTTAGCCTCCCTAATATCCTTCTTAATGGTTGCTCTCATGTTCTCATATGCCCTACAATTCACTTTAGAGTTTGGAGTTATTAGTCTTATATGCCTTATACAGCTGTTTTTTCCCTAACAGATTCTTTTTCAACTTTGTATTAACCCCCTGCGGATTTTATTTTAAATTTCCTACTAATTCCATATTTAGGTATGTACCTGTCCTGCATTACATGTAAAACATTTTTAAACCTGATCCACTGCTCTTTGACTGTCTCCACACTTAAAAACATATCCCAGTCTATCTTCCCAAGACTTTGCCACATCTGCTCAAAATCAAAAGATAAACTTAACAGTTTTAGCTTTTTCCTATGCACTCTTCCAAAACACTGAGAATTATATTATATTTTGGTCACTTGACCCTGGTGGTTCAATCACCTCTGCACCCTGAATTCTATCCCGATTATTACAAAATACTAAATCTACACCGGCTTCTCCTTGGGTTGGTGCTTTAACATACTGTCTTAAAAAACAGTTACTGATTACTTCTAAAAAAACCTCCTGGTCTTCTGCTCTGCATGGCTAACCCAGTTAATATTTGGGTAGTTAAAGTCCCCCATGACTATAATATCCCCATGTAAGCTTTCCTTTCTAATATTAACAAAAAATATATGCATTGAAATTACTGTCTGCATTAGGCAGTCTATAACACACTCCTAAAATAAGGCCTCTTTCCCTAATGCTTTCCAGACGAAGCCACATGTCCTCACTAAGATGGGGTTCATCGTCCAACTGAAGAGGATGTGTCTTATAACTGAAGAGGACTTGTGTTTAAATTTAAATTGGTTGAATGTTGGTGTGCATGGCTAGACCGTGCAATGTACACAGCTGTTTACTGCCTTGCAACCACTGCTGCTGAGATCAGCTCCTGGCACCCCTATGTTGGATTTATAGGGATTTGAGAATGGTATATTATGCTGATGGAAGATGGAGCAGAATATTTCTGAAAGGAGCAGAACTTTTTTTGTAAGAGATGGACCTTTACAAAGATACTTTATTCCTTTCTAAACTGAAACATCCAGTTATGTTAAAACAGCTTGTCGTGTTACTGGCTACTAAAAATGTACTTTGTCTGTTAATGCTTTCATGTTTGCTTAAGAATTATCTGAATGCTATGAAAATTAGTTCAAGCAGAAACTGTAATAAGCTGTGTTATATTGTGAGTCTAGGGTACTGCTTGGCTAGGCATGTTTTTGTTGATAAGAGTTACAGTAAGAACCAGTTTAAATGAAATGTATAACGCAGACCTGCTACCATTATGTACATATGGTTTTAAAAGCTGTTTCTGAGTTATACAAACATGCTGTGCTGTTGGCTTCCATTTATAATATTAAAAGTGTCAGCTAAAGCAGCTGATTTTAGAAACATGATTTTAGTTTTAAGAACTTGGAATGGTGGCACATGAGCGCTTCTTATAACCCCCATTTCTAAGTTACAAAAGCACGCCTCACTATAGTGTTCTGACTCTAATGGCAGAAGCATATGAATTTAGAAAGCACTTTCAAGAGACAGGAAATTTAATTTTAAAAAAGGCAAAGTTGTCTTGGAAACAGGATGACTACAACTTACTGTACTTAGACAAGCTTTTAAAAATCATCAAAAAAGGCAATGAGAGGAGGGAAAGGAGGAAAAAGCCAAGACAAGAATCTTCTGACTTACTGCTTACACTAGCACTACCAGGTTGCATAGTTTTCACAAGTTATGTTGCTTTTGTTTATGGCACTATTTGAATAATGCTTAATAAATGTGTAACTTACTCTCATTCTGGTGTTCTGTCTAATTACCTGGGGTTACAGATGTAAAAGAAATGGAGAAGTATTGAACTACAAGGGCAGTCAATCTTGACAGTGTCACAAGAGTATGGGATTTGATGCATTCTTTTAAGGTCTACATAATAATGAAATGAAAAGAACAAAATAGGGTCACCCTAGGACCACATCACAACAAAACATATGATATGGTGTTTTGCTATTCATTTTATTTTATTATAATAATGAGTGTAACAGCAAAACAAAATTAACAGCAACAATACTGCATGACTATAAACATTCATTTACTTTTAATATTCTCTGACTATCTCATCCCATCATACAGTATAACATATCATTATGTTTAGAACTTAACCCTATTCTCACCTAGACATAGTCTGAAGCTGACTTTCTGACTTTTCAAAAGTCGTTAAGGTTGGGGCTGTGTTAGGGTCAGTCAATAAAATTTCTAAGCTTTGCATGTTGCTGTTTACAATGATGCAGTGATACTACTCAGTCCCTAATTTTGATTCATCAAGTCAATGTGGGGCTCACTATTAGTTTGTACTGTTTTTTTTTTTTAATTTAACCTCATCTTTCAGAGCAACTGTACACAATGCTGGATAGCACCGAGTCCTAAAACTAAAGCCTGATTTAATGATTCTAACCAAATGGGACTTGTATAGCTCACTCCGTATAGGGCAGTACTATTATCTGCTAGTGAGCCCACATAGATTCCCAAATCAGTGGGATAAACTAAAGTTTTGTCCACTGAAAAAACTTCCTCCTATCTATGACTAGACTTCTATCCCATAATGTTGAGCCTGGATGTCTCCTCTCTGGCTGGTTTGTGTTGTCCTGGCCACTAGCCTCTTTCACAAATGTAGTGTGGCATAAAGAATTAGTCGAACTGAGCTTAGAGCATGTTGTCACCCTGTAAACACTGACTGTTATGACCAAGCATTTTCAAATTTTATATAAGCACCTTTTATTGTAGTCACTGAGAAAGTATCCAAAAATCCAATCTCTGAGGTTACTTGCTACTCATATCTCTGGGTTATCTTTATTTGTGCCATAATAACCATGAAAACCACTGCACAAGTCACAATTCTGCAGTAAGTACAACTGAAGTAATATTCTTGTTTATATTCTGCAAGTCCTCATACTTTAGTAGAAAACCAAAATGTCATTTTCTTCTGGTTGCACGACACCAGTTATTATCCAGCTATAGATACCCCCACCTAATCAGCTCCTCATCCTCTTACAAAAAGATTTAACCCGATGAGCAGCCTGCGAATATTTTTGTACAGCCTGGGGGCAAGTAGCAATTTAATGGGATATTACTTGTGATTTAAAAACTTTAACAGAGCTTGCAGCAGGATGCTGAAAAGTTAACAAGGAGCTAAAATATTCAGATGAAAAAAATGAAAATATAAATGTATTTGACAAGATTTCCATTACAATTTTAAGGAGCTTAATTTACTATCTGTTACTCATAAGATATGATACAAACAGTAAATGTACAGAACTGGTGCAGTTACTTATAATATTCAACATTTGGCTCACATTCCTGAAATCCATTATCATATACAGTTTAGGGCAGGAGGGGCCGGAGCTTGTCTTAGCGGCACTGGACACAAGCCTTGGATAATGCATCAGTCCACCTCAAGTGCCACACATGTTACATATCATGATTCAACATATTGGAGTGACAGACGGATCACCAAAGCTTGAACTGTAAAGTTGGTCTTATATAGCATCACAAGGCAACATGGCTTTATATTAATGAAATGACTACTTTGATTAATGTTCTAATTCTTGCTCAAGGTGTGAATAAAGCCAAATGAAGTCTGCCAAAAGACAGCACACAGAAAAAAACGCCAACAGAGTGCAGTCCAATCTGAACTGTATGCCCTGGGTTCTTTCAAGGCTTTAAAATCCCACCATTCATTCCTTCTGCAAAATCAAGTTTAGGATGGTAGGTGGTGTGAATAAGGTGCTATATAAGCGCCCAACCCGGCACAGATTCATACTGAGGCACGCATAAAAAGGACAGAAATCTTTTATTTTTTCTTCATCTGTGGGGCACGTCTTCCCCGTGAACTCCACAGGCAATACACAGTCCCAAGCACTTTAACACAGCCCAAACACTCTTCCCCTGTGGGGCACGTCTTCCCCGTGAACCCCACAGGTATAACACAGTCCCAAATCACCTTAATATCCACAAAGCAATCCTTCCGCTGGCACCACCACTTCTCTCAGGTAACCTCGTCCTCCCGATTCTGGCTAATGAATGGTGGATGCTGGCCCTTTTATAGCCCACCCGGAAGTGCTCCAGGTGCTTAATCACCTGTGGCTAATTGCACCTCCGGGCGGGGCTGTAGAGATGACCAGGTGGGCTCTGGGATCTATGCAGCACCCCCTGGCGACCATCCCAGATCCCCACAGGGTTGTGGAGAACTCCATCTCCCAGAAAACCCTGTGGAAAACTGAGGCGCCATCGTCAGCCAGATGGCTGCCACCAAGCGTCCCAGGGAAGGTAGTGAGGAGCCCATGGCTACTCCCCCGAACCACATACAGCAGGGGCATCCCAACCGGGCATGGGACACGGCTGTCCATTACAGTGGCTAAAGCATATTTAGACTTTAAAAGAGTTTTTCTTAACTTTTGAAGATGTTTTTTTGTTCATTTTCCGAGAACTTTTTTACCTAAAAATCACAATTGTAATTGTACAATAATACTTACAGAATTATTTAAGACCCCAAGTCATCCTACACATGTAGGACTATTGGCACCTGCATAAAGAGACAGATTTTATTCTTAGGTGTTAAGGCTACTTAGCAGCTGCTGGCAGTGACAATTGTGAGTGTACGTGATGTGCCCTTTTATCGATTTCGTCTGGTACTATAGTCACACTCTCTTGTTTTATATTATGCTACTGTCATGCAAGTAAATGTTTCATTGCATTGTGTATACATGACAAAAAAATTTAACCTTGCCACAAACTGAACAAAGGTCTTTGAAACTGTGAGCAGCATCAGTGCCTATGATATCACTGCACAACCTTACAGCTGATGAACAAGTAAATGAATTAAAGAAGGAAAGAAACCTTACTGCCAGGCAACATACAGTAGCTTTAATCTGTCTTGGTGTTATAGTCATGGATATACCAGCAGAAAAGCAAAATTGGCAGTATAATATACAAAATTATAAGATCACCATTATCTTACATCCAACAATAACATATGAATGCACATTAACTAGTTAGACTAATCAGCCAAACTTAAGAATTATGCATAATGATACAGTATCTGAGGTACCATGCTGGCCTAAAGCATTTATGTTAATCTGTCAATTAGTGCTATGCAATTATTTTAGAGATGGACAATATGGCTGTTCAGATACCTTCTAAGTGCTCAAAGCCCCTTTCATCTTATACAGGGAAAATGTAACTGACATAATCAAGACATAGGGCTGGCAAGGGTCATAGCAAAAGTAAACAAAATTGCTATACAGATGACAAGACCACACTAAATGACACTACCTGTGAACAAATTACAGATTTAAGTAAAAATAAATCGAGAATCATGGCAACAGCATGCCACTGTGTTATTCTCATCACCTTATGATGCTTTCTTACAATTGCTGACACCAGAGCTTAAAGGATAAGTATGGTATTTTTCAAGTCAAAGTTATTTCTTCATTGTGTATATTAATTTGTCACATATATTTGCGTTCTAAAGTGAAGTGTTATTTATGAATTTCAAAAGTACCTTATCTGTTCTTGCAGCTTACAATGAGACTGAAGGGTACGGGGGTACATAGGTGAATGAAAAAGCCTTAAAACTTACCAAATATGCCCACTTTGAAGCAGCAAAGGTTTTGATTAAAAAAAAATATGCCTCTTGCATTAATGAGGCATCTTTATGATAAATAAAAGGAAACTAGAAATTATTATTTTATCACAGCTTCTTCTGACTATTTTTCTCAAGGTAAGAATATATTTCCTGTTGGCTTTTCTATTCACAGCTGTCATTGTGGGTGGAGATATGACAACCTGACAAGCCCCCAGCACCAAGCTATATTCCCGTCTCCTGTTTAACGTGCTTGTGTTTGTCTTCTTGGTGTTCTTTTTATCATTGTTGATTGTTTCCATTATTTTTTATTAAATTCTTCTGTTCATTTACTATTTATCTAATTGTGTAATATCTGTTAATTTTATTCTATTTAGTGTTTATGCAGTTTCTGTGTGGGAGAATACATTATCTGATGTTCCACTTATTTTGTGGGTGGTTCCCCAAGAGTTGGATACCTGTCCATCACCATTGAGCTACTGCAGTTCTATAAAGCCTTATGGGAAATACAGTCCTTTGCTGTTCGTTGTGAGTTTTACAGTATTCCCTTATTGTGAGACATAATTTGAGATATTTAAGACTGTCTTTTGAATTTTGAACTTTAAAAGCCTGTTTTCCATTTTGAAGCCAAGATAGGCATGATGCCTCCCAATTTCCCAGTGTCAGGCTTGCCTGGGATGAGACCTATTTAGGAGCAGTCCAGTTAGGATTCTGGTCAGCATTTTGTGCATCTTTCATGAAGGCCTTACCTTTCTGCCATTTATGTGCTACCACAATCATAGCATGTTCAAATCATAATCCTACTTTCAATCATGTAATTCTGCTTCTACAGCAGTTATGATGCACACTCACATCATACGATTATTTTTTCTGAAAAGGTGCTTACTTTTCACCCATTACATTCTGTGTTGTTATTTTACACTAGCTGTGTAAACACATGCTGTAAAAAGCCTGCGCTCCTAGAACTTCCTAGAACTTAAATCAATCAATCGCATCAGTTGTACATTAATGGTAAGCAAGGTTCTCTTTCCTCAGCAGTTTTGTTTTGCTGACATGCTCTTCCTCCACTGTCTATCAGTGGCTAAGTGAGTTTCTCTCTCCTAGGAAGTTTTGTTTTGCCAATGTGCTCTCATTGCTTGTTTATTCGCAGCTAAGCCAGTTTCTTTTTTCTCGGAGGTTTCACTTTGATGAAAGAGTCGATTTCTTTGAGCTTCATTCTGTAGCCTTGCGCTTCTGGGACACCTCGCACTTCCAGGACAAACAGACAGACACACACACTTCCATGCTTAGATGTTTATATATAAGAGAGAGCCACTTGCCAAATGGCATTGTATTGAACATAGCACATAGCAAGAGTTTCATTGCACTTTGTACAAAGCTGCCTCCATGTCTCTGTCTTCAAGGTGTGTAACTTTTCCTCATGCCCAATAAAAAAAATACTTTGAATATGAAAGACAGAGTGTGCAATAAAGCAGACTAAAGCATCACAAACCAATTATCGACGTTTTTATTGCATGATGAATTGCTCTTGCTGAGGGTATGGTAATAAAACAACTGAAGACAACATGTTTGAGTGAGTAAACTTACAGACACTCATTCCAATCAATCAGTAAATACAAAGGGAGAGCATGCAAAATGCACTAAATTTCTTGTTGTGATGACAGATCTGAACCAGTATAAAAGATGCAAAGCAGAGGTGGTGTGTGGGAAGCATACAATAACAATAATAATTCTTTCTCACTACTCAAAGTGCTCTCCATGCTGGAAGGACTCAGGACACGAACCCATGATGGGAGTGTGGAGACAGCACAGTACTATAGACACATCTTCTAGTTGCTAGAGTCCATTGGCTATGATGTGTGGCCACTAGCCAGTCTCAGATATAGACCATGGCCTTGGGTTGGCTCAAAAAGAGTGAAAGAGTGGGATGTGTGTTGCCTCTGACCCTGGGTGAGTGGGGTGTGAGAACAGGGAAAAGGACCATACAGCTGGAAGCACTTGTCACTACTGAAGATATTGGCGACATGGTGAAAGCAGTCACTGAAGAATCCTAAAAGTAATTTTTTAGGACCACCTCACCAGCAGTAGGCATACTGATTTCATTCCTCTGTCTCTCACATCCCATAAGTCGTTACAATATTCTGCCTCACTGAAGTACATTCATGCCTTATCAATCCAGCAGCAGCAGGAAATAGCTTTGCAAAATAATGAAATAAGTTTCTGTACATGAAAGAACATAAACAAAATGACTGTGTGACTTTTACAGTTATTATTGTCTAGTTGTCTAATGAACAGAGACGACACTTCCCTTCTGAGCATCAACACTAAGTGTAAATAATGGCAACTTAGCAAATGACTTTCTGATATGAATCCATGACCTTAGCTTATGTGTTGCAGTGGAGTACAAGCCGCAGAGTAAAGTGCACACACCCAATCTCCTTTAAAATGACTGAAAGTCTCAGCAAAGTATTGCTTTATGCTTTTTTCCTTCTTAAAAAGAACCTGGATACACAGTTTTGAAATACGTAATCACAAGACACTGAGCAATGCTCGACAACATTTTTGGCTTGAAAAATGCATGTATTTGGGAACTTTTAAAGGTTTTCTCTAGCATCCTTCACCTTCATTATAAAAGGCAAGGGCAGGCTAGTTGTTTTTGAAAATATGCTTCACTTTAGAACACAATTTCATGTGAAAAATTAATAGATACCATGATTGTAACGAAATAACTTTGACTAGAAAAATACTGAAACTATACTTTCAGTAAGAAGCACTATATGTTTAAAAAAAACAAAAAAAAAAACAGGTGTCATATCTTATCCAGGGTCCCTGTCCTAGCTGGGGTTCAAATGCTCATTTTGTGTCTTTGTTAATATTTCTTTTGATTATGACCTGCTTTATTCCTTATTTTTTATGTACTGTATCTATATCTAAACCTGTGTTATGTGTTTTGTGGGAGGTCCCCCAAGAGGTGGAGCCACCATCCAATCACTGCCAGGAACTGCCCTCAGCCTATAAATCTGGAAGGTCTCTCACAATTCTTGGTTGTTCAGTGTGAATGAGTTCTGGAGTTGGGGAGGTCTTGTGGCTTTTTCTGTGCCTATTATGAATTACTGGATTTTCAACCTGTTTGCTCCACTTTTTGACTTTGCCCAGGATTCTGCATTGGGACTTTAACTTGGGATTACCTTTGCATCAGACAATTACCTTTGCCTTTTTTGCTCTACAGAGCTTGCTTTTGTTACAGAGCACTGTATTACTGTAGATCCCGGAATACAATCCGAGAATTTCGTCCTAGATTTTTGGCTTGGAGTTTGGGGGTCGGTTTATACAACGAGTATCATTTCAGATTCAAGATTTCCAGCGCAATGCCGGTTTTGCCGATGAATACAGAAGTAAATAATGACGAAACCACAGAGCCACCTTTCAGATGAAGAAGTAACTTTGCATGCCGGTACTTTAAATTAAATAAAGAATTTATTCAAAAAAGTGTTTTAGTTGTTGATTTTATTAATAAAATTTATAATAAATTATCGGGAAACTAAAAAAATTTTAACTTTTAAAATTTTTAAATAAAATTTTTTATTTTGATTTACGATCCACATCTTGCGTTACGAAACGGATGCGGTCACGTGTATCCGCTTGCGCGATTGTAAACAAACAACCGAGAGCGTTAGTAGCGTCAGTCGGAGCCCAGATACATGTGTTTGTGGATGTAATTTCGAAATGAAGATGGACATTGTGTGGAAATATCTCCTCCTCCTCCCTTCCTGCAGCCCAAAGATGTCAAATTAAATGGTGAGTACAGTATGAAATTGTTTCTAGAATAGAATGCCTTTTACTGTCACTATACGCATCTACAATGAGATTAAAAGCAGCTCCTTCAGTGCAGAAAAAAGTTCTGTATAGGGCTTGTACGGTTGTTTTTTAGCCTTAGCATAACGCCGTATCTGCGGCCCCGCTTCTGGTTTCTTTCCTTCCTCCGTCTGTGTCGTCTCCTAGACCCGACAACAAACCACGGAGAGCCCGCTGGTCTCGCTATGTTGTCTGGGATGTTGTGCGTGTGATGAAAAACACTCAAAACAGATGTCTGGCTCTGGACACCGATGTCTATAAGGTTCTGAATGGTGTAGCGGATGTTCGCCGAACCGATCGTGCACAAACAAGGACAAAAAAAAAAGTACAAAAACAACAAAAAAGTGCACTGAAAAGGAGAGCCTTGATCCGCTGCGACCATGCGCGCCGCCATGCTCCTAGCCTAATCGAAGTAGGCTAGGCACTTTTTATAACTTTTTGGTTAGTACATTAGAAAAATTATTGGTGTTTTTTATTATGAAAAGGTTAAGTAAGTGTTGCCAAGGGTCCACTGTATTGCGTATTTAAGTTAATCAAATTTATAACAAGTCTCCGGAAATCCACCCGCCGATGTACCGTATTTGCGTATATAGTTTCAACACAAAGGTTCCATTTTACCAAACTTCTCCGCAATCACTTCCTGGTTTCCATCAAAAATGCCGGCAGTCTCAAATTCTCGCCAATAAACATTATAAATATACCCGAAGAGACACTTTTAAGGAAATTTAGAAAAGTTTGCTTGGAGAAGGGGGTCGGCTTAAATAGCGGTCATCGGCAAATACATGTAATTTAGTAGGTAGAGAAGGGGATCGGCTAATATACCGGGTCGGCTTGTATTCCGGGATCTACGGTAGTAATATATAATTTATTTTACAAATATCCAGCCTTTGCCCTTATAACTAGCTGGGGTTTGATAGTGATATCCCCCTCTGATGGGCATTTCTTTAACTGCTTTTGGAACTTATTGGGACTTGTATACTTTGAGACTCTTAGTTCATGACAAAAACACTATTACAAAAGAAAATAACACGTTCAATAGAGGTTAAAAGTATAGTTGTAACGTAAGAAGCCTTTAGTTGCTTTATTTTAGACAATCTTTTGTGCTATTAATGGATAAGGCAGTTTTATAGGATTAGTTTTATTTCTACGCATTCAGCTGCTCCCTTGAGTGTAGATCAGTTCTGGACATTTTCTTTATTTGCTTTAGCTGTTTCAAAGCATGCATACCAGATACACAGCACAATGTAATCATGCTCCTCTTTTTATTATTTCTATTATACTTTCATGATCACACACTTGCTCTCCCAAACACTACCAATAAAAACTGGGCAAGTATTTTTTAGCAGTCTGCCACTCTGGCGGCTCGTCTCTTGGTAAGTGTTTCACAATGACAAAGACATTTGCTTTTTCTTTTCTGATACACCACTTAAAAAACTGTTGCAAATGGTCCTACGGGATTATAGATTTTTAAAATTGCATTGAATCATGCTGTTCCTACTGTCGTTAGATCTTATTTTTGTGTACAAGGGTAACCATTCTTTAATCAAACTCCTATTATGTTCCTCAAATAAAAGTCAGAAATAATTGTGCCTATTTGAACTTACTATTGTATCTGGTTCCCCGATATGTTGCTTGCATTTGTATAAAAGAGACGTTGCATTTTGCACGGCTAACACTTATGAATCAAACTGCACTGACCCAATACATGAATGCAAATCTCACTATGTAGACTGGAGACAGAGGAACTTTATTTTACTCTTTTACTTATTTAATTTTTTTAGCTCAAGGTGGCAGTAGAGTGGATCAGTGGATGACATTATGTCATCATGGATCCAGCTTCATGGATTTGAATCCCACTTCTATAGGATGTCTTTGTGGAGTATGCATGCTTTACCCATATCTGTCTGGGTTTTAAATTGAGTACTTCTTCCCATATTTCCAAATATGTCTGTGTTAAATTAATTAGCAAAAAAATACTGGCTCTACATAAGTATGAACACAGGTGTCTGCATAATCAAGCACTTAGATAAGTGGTGTCCTTTTAATGGTTTATTCCTGACTTTTACCTAAAGTTGCCAGAATAGGCTCTGACTCCCCATGAATGTGAAATGAAGTAAGAGCAATACAGAATGTTAAGTATGTTGTGCTTTTAGCAAACGTATTCAAAAACACATTACAGGAATAATTTAAGATACACACAAAGGCAAGAAAATCATATTTTCAGATGCACAAAATGTACACTTTAAATAGTAATTTGTATCATTCAGTTCTCAATAAATATTTTCTCTTAATTCAAATTGAAAGTTTGGACTTTTTATAGAACTCACACTGACCTACTGTACATATACATAAAGACTATACAAACCAAGCAACAATTGACACAAAACATGAGAAATGTAAATGTTAATCAACATCAATACTTGTACTGTATTTGGGAAATGTGGCTATTTACATAAGTTTTAAATACATTAAGTAGATAAATACACACACACGCACACACACAGATGCACACAAACTTCTAACTTGGCAGTTACAGTCCCAGTGAGACATTATGCAGACATTTTGCTGTTGATATAAAGGAACCCCAGTAGAGTTTCTTGACACGCTTTTGCTGAATGATTTGTCGGCTTAAAGTTCTCAGTGTTAGTGTGTCAGAGAGAGGATGTGCAGCATTGTTCATAATTGTTTTCATTTTCTCCTTCACTACAACCTCCAGGGGGTCCAGAGTGTGTCCCCTAACTGAGCCTGCCTTTTAATTAGCTTGTTCATTCAGTGGCTCTCTCTTGAAGTGATGTTACACCACAGCTTAGAAAAATCACACTGGCAATCATACAATTGTAGAAGATGTGAAGGATGTCATAACCCACATTAAAGGAACACAGTCTCCTGAGGAAGAAGAGCCTGCTCTTCCCTTTCTTATATAGTTCCTCTGTGTTCTGAGACCAGTCCAACCTGCCCTTTATGTGGACTCCCCATGTACTTGTAGAAGTGCTGTAGCAATGGTGCACTAGTTAGTTCTGCTGCCTTGTGGATCCATTGTCCAAAGTCTGAATCTGGTTTTTGGTTGTTATCCAAGTGGAATTTGCATGTTCTCCCAATGCCTACATGGGTTTTCCTCCTGCATTACCAAACATGTGTAGTTTAGGTTGAACACAAATTTCAAATTAGCCCCCTGGGAGTGTGGGCATATGTGTCAGTGTGATGGATTGGCACCCTGACCCAGAAAATTACTTGTTTCATGACCAGTGCTGCTGCGAGATGATACAGCACCCTACTGGATTAAAAAAAAATTGAAAATATTATGTTTTATGGTTATGGATGAAAAGTAGTGATTAAATATTACATTGTGTTCCTCCTTTAAGCAAGGCAGAAAAGTATGACCTCTTAAAATTTTACTGTGTAAAAATGTACTCTAAACAGGAAGTTAAGATGATTTTTTTTAGTTCACACAATTAAAATGCTTTACTATATAAATTAAGTTCTTAGCAAAATAAAACCATTAACTACTAGGATAATATCTTTGACCTGTGCACCCAAACTGTACTATAGCATGAGGATGCATATTACCAAAGTGTCTGATGTAACTAATTTCCTCTTGCGAGCAGCATGCTGATCCACCTACATGCTGCATGATTTAATTTAAAGAGGGATTTTGCTCTATAACCTACCAAATTGAATTATTCAGAAATGTAAATATTTAAGAGAAACATCTGAAAAAAAATAAAACTAACAGATAATACTTATTAAAATCTAAAGCTCAGAGATGAATTAATGCAACAGAACAAACTGAAACATTATCTATGTCACAGCTTTCTGGATCTGCCTTTGGCTGGCCAGCAGGGGTCTCCACCCTCCCATAACTACTAACTATAAGATGCATAAAAATTATTTGGCAAGAGAGGCTTGCTTCACAGTGGGCTTTTTAAAAATTAATTGAATTGCTTTGTTCTTGGAGAGATTATTTTCTTTTTAGCAGGAAAAAAATTGTGGACAGAACAGAATTCTCATATTACATAAAAAAGGAAATTTACAACTAGTTGTACATTAAATTAAATATAATACCATATGGGAAAAATCCACCTCTTTTAACACCAGTTCCTTTTGTAATTTGATCCTTTACTATAAAGAAAGGTTAAGATAAAAGCCATCCTAATAATTGTCTAAGTAATACAAACACCATCCTTCACCTAATAAATCCGGCAGTATTCTCTTGAGTCACTTAAAAGGAGGCAAACCAGTTATTTTATTAGCATTGCTTTAAGTTTGCCTAGTGAAGGACATAATGTGAACTGATACATTTGCTGTAAAACTTGTTGATAGGTCTTTGTTCATTTCATAGAATTCACACTTCCAGTATATAAGAATCTCTATCTATCTATATACTGTATATCTATCTATCTATAGGGTTGTCCAGATCTAATTATGCAATTTTCATTATGCTATAACTTATTAAGTTTAGTACATAGAAAATCACCCGAAAAATCCTGGACCATCGAGAAGTGTGCAAACTGACGACATGAAGAATCATCTTCGTGCCAAACTGGAATCGTCTCCGCATAAATCAGAGTCATCTAGATGATCTGGATCTGCATAATTAGATCTGGACCACCCTGTATTATTAAAATAATATTCATTTACTCATCAACAAAACCAATATTTTCCTCTTAGCTAAATAGCTGAAATTTGGCAGGATGGTACATCAAGGGTAGTAGATATCCATTAAGGAAGGGCATTTCGATATATCAGTATTTACGGGTAATACACAAGCAGAAAAAGTAAATACCCAAAAATCTCTCAAAATGTCTTGACAGATTTAACTGAAATTTGAAGATGTTGTAGAAGAAAGAAAATTAGAACTTTTTTGTTGGTATTTGTCATTAATAATGCTACAGCATGTGGGATATTCTAACACACCATGTCCCCTTTAAGCCACAGTGCTGATAGCGATCACATGAAGAAACAGCGAGTGCTGGTTTTGTGCAAATGAAGGCCACCTGCAGAAGCCAAGTTTGTCAAAGCTTGAAGGACATGCGTTTAGCAAGCACTCTATAAAGTTCAAGTGCTATGGCAATGAGAGTAGTCAATTTCACTCAACTGATTCAATCAGAAAGGTATTTAATATATATTACCCCCTACCCCTTCATCTTATCTGCAACCTTGTAAAAATGCTGACATGGGGACTACAATTCCCATCAGCCGTTGGCTGATATCATCAAAGGTATTAAGTGCTGCAGTTTTTTTTTCTCTCTCAACAACTTTGGGGTAATAATTTCATTGTCTCGCTGAATTACAGACTTTATCTTTGAGTACATCTTTTTGTCTCATCTTAGACATGTTGCATTTACTAAAGGCACTGTTTTCCCATTTATTTTAATCTGGACCTTTTTCTGAGACATGTGTTGCCAAAACGCAAGCTCACACAAGAAATATAACATATTCAAACGGATTCTCAGCTATTTTGCTTATCATTACCTATTGTGCTATTAAATTTGACATAATCTGCGAAGCAAGGTTCACCAGCTGGATGGTGGCACAGTGATGCACTTAGACAAAAGTATACTTTACTTTGTCCACCATATGTGAAAATAAATCTGAAATAAGCTTACTACATTTTTTATCAGTGCATAGCTATGCATTTTTTAAAAAGCCAACACTGTTGACCACCTGCATATCGTCATTAAATTTGCAATATCAATCAATGATCAGGACTGGGTACTTTATGAAGTTGAAAGCAAAGAAAAAAAAAAACAAAAAATAAAAAACCAAACACATGCCGCAAATTACCAATTAAGCCAAGCCACGATTGAACAAGAAGAGGCACAATTTTTTAATAAAACTGACAGAGATACCGTTTTTCATAGTGTGATAAGAAGGTAACAGAACAGTGATTCTGAGTAAAACTAATGAGTTACTTTTTGTTTTTTTTGTGTTGGTAGACATTTATTCAAACTCACAGTATACTGAGGCAAAACATATTTTTGGCTTTGACGCTAATGGAGAGTTGATGTTTTTAGCTTTGAATAACTCAACTTTAAATCACCTTTGTAGCATTATTAAATAATAATGGGTCAACATATTCCAATTACAATTGATATTACAATTGATAGATTATTACAGGAAAGTCACAAAGTAATAAAAGAATAGGCAGATCATAAAGTTAAGCCTAGCCATTATGTGTGGCCCTGGCCCTGTTTAATTCCCAGATATCTGTTTATTGAAGTACAGATTTATTGGGTCAATTTTTCACTTGTATAGAGTACAGTAAAATTCTTACTTGCATGTGCTAATGAACATACAACATGTCACCACTCTCCAGCACCACAATTAATAATTATAACTACCTTACCACAAAACTTCTGACTTCCTTACCTGAAAAATCTCAGAATATATTTATTTGTAAGGAATACTGTCAGGCATGCAAACTTAGGGGAAACCTTCAGGACTCCAACAAGGTAAGCATTAACTATCCATGATGTGGGCAGCTGCTAACATATTCTCCCTGTTCATCTGTAAACCTGAAGTTAAATGCCTGGATGATGACCATGAATTAATTTCCTTCTCTGTTTCGAAAGCACACCCCTCACTACCTCCTCATGCTGCACATAAGCATGCACTGAACCAGAAGGCAGTATTCACTAGCAAACGTGCAACTGAGAGTGAAAAGCTCCTCTGCAGAGGCGTTGAAATTCGTGTTTTGTGTTACTTTACTATTCAATTAATGGCATAGACTTTTTTTTTTTCTTTGTTTGACACCCTCATTAAATGGGGTTATAACCATGAAGGTACCCCAATCCTTTGTGTTCTGGTCACTCTTTACAATTTTTTCAAGATTCGCAGCTGATGTGAATACATGTGTTAGACTGCCATATTGGTTAATTTATAACAGATTATCCTTTGCTTTTTGAGATTATTATGCTGTCACACACGTGCAAGTAGGAGGCAGCTAAAGGGCTTAGAGAATGTTACTGACACACCCGACCAGGGGGTGGCGGGGGGGCACTGACTTTCTTTCTAAGTTCCCAGCAGACCTTTCCCAGGAAATCCTGCCAGGTTCCGGTGCCTCGACTCTGAACACGTCACTACCTGTCCCGGCCCGAGGACAACATCTCTACCTGTCCTGGCCCTGGAGGACAACGTCACTTCCCCAAGACTCCCTATAAAACCTCACTCCCCTCCTGAGGATTTTAGTTCTGTTTTGGACTCTATTGTTTACAATTCTTTAATTTTGCAGCCAGGAACATATTATACAGGTGGCTGCCCCAAACCTTTACCATGTCTGGAGTCTCACTGTGTCACAATGTATTTCATCATGTTAGAGTTGCACCAAGTATTTTCCCTCCTTGCCCCCATTGTTCTCTCAACTTGAATCTCATTCTTTTATCAGTGGGACTTTTCCTACTTCATCTTCTAACTCCAACCACATGCCAAACAAGACAATCCCTAACAGGATTTTTAGTGGCACATGTGTTGCAGTTACTTTTAGATTTGGCTTGCAATCTCATTTTAATATATCATAAATAAACCTGTTTATCTTGTATTATTTTATGCTATGCATTCAGCAATGCAATAATGAACATTATACTGGACATCCTTTAGAGCATGTGATATTCTGAAATATTTATACCAACAATATTGTGCAAAAACGATTGACTGAAGTACGACAGCATGGAGAAAATGACTGTGAGTGTTTGTGTGATCTTAGCTTAGTATTACTTGGCTGACATGCGACTTGCAACATTTGAGAGATACAACTGGTTCAATTTATTTTGTTTTTTTAATCGAAGAACAGGCAAGCGAAGTGACTTGCTCTTGGTTAGAGACAGCTGAGGAGGTTTGGGGATGTACTTAGGATGCTCTGTATGTTCCTCCTTCACACAGTGTACAAATAATGGCCCACTGGAAGGCCACCCAGGCGCTGATGAAAGACATGCTGGAGGGATTATACCTCTCCCAACTGACCTGGGAGTGCTTAGGAATTCATTAGGAGAGGCTGGAACAAGTTGCTGGGGACAGGATGGACTGGTAAGTCCAATCGATCATATTGCCACCGTGATGATTTGCTAGTAAATTTTGCTTTCCGATTCAGTGCATGCTTATATGGAACACAGGTAGGAAGTAAGCACTAAACTCAGAGTAAGTGAAGTGAATATTAGAGATGATGATAATAAAACAAAAGTATTTTTTTCTGAAAAGGATTTAATTTATAATGTTTTAATTTACTCATTATTTCGACCATCTGCAGACTTTTTAAAGCAATGACAACACTGAACTCAACTGAAACTTCTTCTCATCCTCTGTTCTAAAGAATTGCACAATCATGCATACCTGACAAAATAATTTTCTCAGCACAGCTATTGAATTTCGTGCTCTATTAAAGCACTTTATGTGCCTATTAATCATTTAAAACAATTATGGTTAGAAAGTGTTGACATTTGTCCCCACTGTACTGTACTTGGTTTATCTGATAAAAATCCCAGCAGCCAATTTAAAACATACAGAATTTGCAAAAGGGATGTATGTTCTAAATTCCAGGCACAATGCAGTTTTGTCATTTCTATGAAACACTGAGCAGATTATTGAAGTTTATGCCCTTTCACTATGACAGGGCTATTTAAATATTAAATATCAACCACTTTCCTTTTAAGGTTGGCCTAATCACTTTGTGGCATCCACACATATTCTGAACTTCCCGCTTTGCATGTCTCATGAAGTACTCGGCAAATGAATTGCCGGTAATAGTATACATATCAAATTGCAGAATGTGATTTTTTAAAAGATTTTTAAAGCATCTATTATTATTATGAGACAGAAATATAAAACATGTAATATTGTATTATGCAGTGCAGTAACTGTTTATCAATAGCTGGACTCATATAGCCATTTATTAGACTTTGCATGAAATCGATGTTAAAAACAAAAATAAAAAAAATAAACATACAAACAAACAGTCCCACAAGCTGGCTTCACTGCTGCTTGACCAGATTTTCCACTCCCTGCTGGCTGAGCACAAAAGATTTATTGATTGCAGTTGGGTTTACATTAACATTTCAATCTTTATTTAAATCATCTGAATGGATGGGAAATAAAACATATTGGCACAAAAATATCACAATGCACATTTGCCAAATTTTTGTAAAAGGCAGAGTCCACCAGTTGTGCACAACTTGAACAAGGAATAAAGCCTTCTGTTATTAAGAATTAGAATTTCAAGCAGCCTTTGAATACACAGTTTGCCAGAAGTTGATTTCCACCAACAGAGAACAAGTCTACTGCAAAAGAAAATAGTAAAACATGCTCAAAAACAGCACAGAAAATGATTCCAATGAAAAACAATATATATATTATGTGGGGGTATGTTTGGCTCAATAAATGCATTTTGCAAACAGAAGAAATGAAAACCACCAGAATGCATTGTGTACACAGGGGAATTTTCAAAAACTTAAATATTCAGTCTTGAATTTTTTGAAAGAATTGGAATGGCCTCAGGAAATCTCACAAATATGAGAATGCAGCATAAATGATATTTACAGTCATCAAAAAGTCAACAGCATGTAATGTTAAAATGCATTTTGTGCTTTTTGAGAAAGTTATACAGTAAGTAAAAATTCAATTCATTTTTGCATAATTACTCTTCACTATGTACAGGCCCAGAATGCTTGCACAAATTTCTTCTGCAGAGATTACACCTGGTGTGATGGCGAGAATGTTTCATCTCTTCTCTTTCTCAAAATTGCTTAAATTCAATTCAGGGTAACAGAGGGCTTAGGATTCACTTGAAAGTCCTGTACTTGATAATACAATAATGACAAAATAAAATATACATGTCATTACAACAAAAAAAACAATGAAGAAGAAATGAAGCTGCCCTTGCCCATGATAAATTGTGGACTATTGGTTTAGTAAATGCAGAACTCTCAGCTAACCTCCCTTGAATAGTAGCTGCTGGATGGACAGATATCAGCTGTACTATTGTGAAAGATGCCCAGACACAGACAGACACGGAGACAGCCAGATGTCCAAAAGCACACACATTTATTTCACTACACTACACAGCACAAACACAGTACACAAATTAGCCCAAAAACAGCTCACAGTCCTTTTCTCCTCACTCTTTTGCTGCCTCCACTCCACTCCTCGCAAGCTCCGTCCTCTTCCACCCGACTCCGGCTCCTCGAATGGAATGAGGCGGCCCCTTTTATGGCACACCCGGATGTGCTCCAGGTGCTCCCTTATGATCTTCCGGCAGCACTTCCAGGTGTGGCAGAAGTGCTGTAATCCATGGCTCAGGAACCATCCAGGTGCCCCCTGGGGGTGGCCACAGACCCCTACAGGGATGAGCTTCCCAGCTCTGTATCCATGGCCCTGATAGAATCCAGGGAGGGTGCCCTGTTGTGTACAGGGGAATATATTGCCCCTCTCCCGGTCCTTCCAGGTTCCAGACGTCTCAGTGGGGCAAGATCCCTGGCCGTCTGCCAAAATACACACACACACACACACACACACATACTGTATATTATATATATATATATATATATATATATATATATATATATATATACACATATACTGTATATACATATACAGTTAGGTCCATAAATATTTGGACAGAGACAACTTTTTTCTAATTTTGGTTCTGTACATTACCACAATGAATTTTAAATGAAACAACTCAGATGCAGTTGAAGTGCAGACTTTCAGCTTTAATTCAGTGGGCTGAACAAAAAGATTGTATAAAAATGTGAGGCAACTAAAGCATTTTTTAACACAATCCCTTCATTTCAGGGGCTCAAAAGTAATTGGACAATTGACTCAAAAGCTATTTCATGGGCAGGTGTGGGCAAGTCCGTCGTTATGTTATTATCAATTAAGCAGATAAAAGGCCTGGAGTTGATTTGAGATGTGGTGCTTGCATGTGGAAGATTTTGCTGTGAACAGACAACATGCGGTCAAAGGAGCTCTCCATGCAGGTGAAAGAAGCCATCCTTAAGCTGCAAAAACAGAAAAAACCCATCCGAGAAATTGCTACAATATTACGAGTGGCAAAATCTACAGTTTGGTACATCCTGAGAAAGAAAGAAAGCACTGGTGAACTCAGCAACGCAAAAAGACCTGCACGTCCACGGAAGACAACAGTGGTGGATGATCACCGAATCATTTCCATGGTGAAGAGAAACCCCTTCACAACAGCCAACCAAGTGAACAACACTCTCCAGGGGGTAGGTGTATCGATATCCAAGTCTACCATAAAGAGAAGGCTGCATGAAAGTAAATACAGAGGGTGCACTGCAAGGTGCAAGCCACTCATAAGCCTCAAGAATAGAAAGGCTAGATTGGACTTTGCTAAAGAACATCTAAAAAAGCCAGCACAGTTCTGGAAAAACATTCTTTGGGCAGATGAAACCAAGATCAACCTCTACCAGAATGATGGCAAGAAAAAAGTATGGAGAAGGTGTGGAAAAGTGCTCTAACTTAATTACAAATAAAAGACGAAAAATAATTGCATAACTATTCATCCCCTTTAAATCAGTTCTTAGCAGATGCACCTCTGACAGTCATGACAGCCTTCAGTTTGTGTGTCAATCAGTTCTGCACATCTGCACACTGACATTTTTCCCTATTCTTTATAAAACTACTTAGGCTTGTTCGGGTTGTAATTGGATGTCGTGTGAACAGCTCCAGCCACTGATTCTCAGTTGGAGATCTAGACTCTAACATTGGCCATTTCAGGACATTAACGTTATTGTTTTGAAGCCATTCCTATGTAGTTTTGGCTTTATGCTTGAGGTTAATATCTTCCTGGAAAAAGTTTCACCCAAGTCACAGGTGTCCTCCTGGAAAACAAATCTTTACTCAAGGAACAGGTTTTTAGACTGTATCAGGTTTTCCTCCAGGATGTCCTTGTTTTTTGCTGCATTCATTTTACCCTGTACTCTCATAAGTTTTTCAGGGTCTGCTGCAAAGAAGTATCTCAATAGCATGACCCTGCCACCACCATGCTACATGGTGTGAATGGTGTGTTTCTGAAAATGTGCAGTGTTTGGCTTACACCAAACATGATATTTAATCTAATGGCCAAAAATTTCAGTATTGGTCTCGTCAGGCCATTGAACCTTCTTCCAGCTGACTACAGAGTTCCCCATATGCAAACTCTATCCCAGGTGTCCTGTGTGTTTTTTCTCTTTGCCACTCTTCTACAAATCTGTAACTAGTGAAGAACATGGGAAGCACGTGTTGTCTCAACTGTCACTCCAATCTTATCCACTGTAGATTGTAACTACTTCAGAGACTTCAGAGTTCTCATAGGTTTCTTGGCTGCCTCCCTCACTAGTTTTCTTCTTGCCAATCACTTAGCTCCTGCTTTAGACAGATTTAAAGCTGTGCCATACTCTCTCCATTTCTTACTCATTAATTTAACTGAAGTCCAAGGGATATTCATTGACTTAGATATTTTCTTGTACCCATCCCCTGACTTTTCAATCATCTTTTCACAGTGTTGCCTGGAGGGTTATTTTGTCTTCATTGTGCAGTCTCATCGCACATTAGAACTTCTAGATACAGGTGCATTTAGAACAGCGGTATTCAAAAGTGTTTTGGACTGAGGGCCACATTGTTAAACTCAAATCTACCAGTGTACCTCATAAGTTTGACATTTGCTGTGGTTGTTAAAATTAATTTGGGAACTGAATTTATGAGAATATACTAAAATCCAATGTTGCTGTATTTGTGTTTCAAAACCCCAGATATCAGCCACTGACCCATGATAATTACTTAGCCATGAAGATCAATTAACAGAAGGCTGCCTGTCAGCATTGACGTGTGCATCACTGGTGGTTTGAGTGAAAGGACTGCCTTGACCAGATGTGGGCTCTCCAGGCTTATAAAGTGAGTTTAGAAGAGAATCCTTGTACTGATTGAGATTGACTGACTTTGAAGAAGTGTTAAATGTAAAAGAATGAGGGAAAGCAAGAGTAGGCACCATCCACAACAAGCAAACAACAGCAGAGCAGGAAGGTGTGGAATTGAAGAAAAAGTTGTTAACACCCACAAGATAGTTACAAGGTGTGTTCCATATTGGTAGTTTTAGAACCATGTCTCATATACAGTATTTTAGTATACTAATTTACTAGTGCTGAGGTCGACTAGCAAATCATTATTACAAATAAACATAAAACATAATTAAGCATGTAACAGACTAACATATTTAAACGTTTTAAAAGTAATTTTGCCCTGATGACTGTCAGCTTGCGAACCACTCAACTCACACATGGGGACCTCTGTTAGTCTATGAACTACATTTTGAGAACCACTGATTTAGACTAATCAACTGAAACCCCTTGACTTTGGACAGGTGATCTCCATTGACCTAATTATGGGACTTCTAAAACCAACTGGTTGCACCATTGAGGATTTAGGCGTGTCATATTAAAGGGGGTGAATATTTTTGTGCTCAATTATTTTATACTTAATATTTGTAATCAGACTACTCTGCAGAGATCAGTTTTCACTTTAACATTAGAGTCTTTTTTCTGCTGATTAAAATCCACTGTAATTTGATGTTGTATAACAAAATGTGAAAACTTTCAACAGGAGGAAAATTGTTTATAGGCACTGTGTATGTATTATAATGTATGCATTTACAGTATATAGCAGTTCACTACAGTCTTTTAACAATACAAATAAAACTCATTGTTTGCTAACATGTAGCACACCAGTGGGTCACAGGCTTAAAACGATTTTATTGAATGAGAGCTGCTTCAGTACTCTTTAATGAGCTACTCTAATTTGGGGTCTCAGAGAGACAATGAACTTGTTGTGTAAATTAATCAATGACTTCATAGTCTTCTCTTTTCTGTTACTACAGGAGGTCTCCACTTCAGCTTTCACTAATAAATCAACATAAGTTTTGGATGTGATGCTTTTTTATGTGGACCAAGGCTGTAAAAGCACAATAATTGCCACACTACTAAGAAAATGAAAATCATCCTTAATTACTTGCTTTAAAACAGCATAATACAATGTGCTTTGAGCATGGGAAAAGCACTATATAAATAAAATGTATTATTATTGATGCATATGTACTGTAACTAACAACTCACTAGAGGCAAAAACAAAAAAAAAAAAACATTAACAGGGCAAAATAAGGAAAAAATAATAGACATCAAAAACCAAGCTGCAAGAAATAAGCTGTTATTGGAATAAGAAATATCTAATTTAGTATAATAATAAGCAGAACTGCTTTTTCTCTCAAAACAGCTATGGGGCACAATGGGTTTCAATGACACCCATCACAATTAACTACCAAGATCTTGCAGAGGGTTTATGAAAATGAAACAAAATTAAACAGACGTGCCATGACTTGCAATAAAAGCAAGCTGTGTCTGAGTCTTAGAATGATTCATTTTATTGTAATGACTACAATTAATGGGTCTGGGCTGAGAGATGTATTAGCTGAAAAGGAGCAGTGTGGCATCTCTGCAGTAGACTGCCATCTGAGACTAGTCAGATAGTAGTCAACTAAACTGCTGCTTTTGTTCTAATGCATTAGTATATAGGTGGTTAAAAGAAATAATTGTGAAATATTTTATTTATTTTAACTATAAACATAACATTCTCAAATCTACTTAAACCAATTAAGGTTTCTGATGGGCCAGAGCTTATATCTCTACAAAACTAGGTACAGCATAAGCCATGGTCAGGGCACCATTCCATTGCAAGGCTGACCCATGCACACACCCACCTGTGAACTCACACACACAAGGCCAATTTGAAATCATAAACTAACCTTTGATGTGTTTGAGGATGTAAAAGGAACCGTCACAATGTGATAGGGTGGATTGTGCAAACTTCATATGGACAATTCAGTTTGAAGCCAGGATTTCTGGATCTTTAAGGTAGTAATGCTACCCAGTGCAGAACTGCACTATCCAATTGCAAACGTTTTTGATTTTTTTTAGATTATAATTTAAAATCCTTATTCTAGAGGCATGGATAGATTTGCAAAATTTAAAGCAGTCACTACTGAGCTAAATAACAAGATGTTCTGCTCATCATACTATAGTAGGCCTACACTGTACTTCAATTAGTTTTTCAGTATTTCATAAACCTAAATAAACATCTGGCCTTAATTTTATAGACACATGACTTTTTTCCTATCAGAAACTGACCTGGGTCTTCTTCCCACTTACCAAAATGACCCAAGGTCTGTCAGCAATGGTCCACTACTAACATATCAAACTGGATGATCAGTGAGTCTGCTTCGAGAAGGAAAAATACCTGCACACTATGTTGGTCATAACTGGTGCTGCCATGGTTAACACAATGAGGATTTTGTAGAAAGATAGATTTATAATAAAACTTAGTATTAGTCCTTCAAAAATAAATTCAGCTATTGAAGAACACAATAGTTTCCTTATAGAAGTGATCTTGCAAATGTAAATATGGAAATATGTACATTTACGCAAAAAAAAAAAAATCTGTGGGTATTAAAAATAATTAATTTGCCATTCTTAGTTTTTCAGATGGAGTCATATAAGGATGTTTGAGGATCACCTTCCACATTCTAATAAAGTGTATAATTCCACACTGGGACAAGAGGGTGTGTTGTTATTAACCATGTCATCTCTTTTTATCTCTGAAACACTGAGAAATCACCCCATGAGGGCAACCTAACTCCACCCACATTGCCCCAGAGGCCCTGCCCCTATGGACAGGGACACCATAAAACAGAGTCTTCCCAGAGGAGCGAGTCTCACTTCAGGGAGAAACTGACCCAATTTGACAAGCCCCTTTATCAATAGAGCCAAGTTAGTTAAGACAGCATCTTTGAAACCAGTTTTATGTTTTGCCATCCACTGCTTGTTTCTGTTCAGTTTTTTGGATAATTACATTAAACAGAAATTCCCAGTCGCGCCCTAACTTTTCTTTGGGACTCCAGTCATCCTTTCATTTATCACAGTGGATTATCTAATAAAGACATTCTGATGACTAGGTTATACCAATAAAGAAATGGTAATGAGTGGAGTTATTTATTCCATGTGTCTATGGTTCTCTGTGTTAAGAAAAACTTCAAGATGTTTATGCAAAATGTAACCTTAACAAGTATCCAAAATTGTTTATGTTGTCGGAGATGGCTGGGGTGGCGACCCGGCCGGGACACCCAGGAGGACCATAGGAGGGCTTACGCCTTCCCCAGCCCATGTAGGGGCGACCACCCTGGTTCCTTTGGGGGCCACGGGTACAGAGCTTTGAAGCTGTACTCTGTAGGGGCCCGTGGTCACCGCCGGCGGTGCCCCTGTGCCTTTGGAGCCCTGGACTTCAGCACTTCCGCCACACCCAGAAGTGCTGGGGAGAAGAGGACTGGGGACATCCGGAGTGCTTCCGGGTACGCAGCCGGCACTTCCGCCACACTGGGGAGTGCCAGTAGAAGGTTGCCAGAGCACACCTGGAGCACATCCGGGTGCTGATAAAAGGGACTGCCTCCCTTCAGACAATGGCTGGAATCGGGAGTGCAGAGGACGAGGCTTCTGAAGGAAGCAAGGAGGTGGCCTGAAGAGTGAAGGCATTGTGTTGTGTGGCCAGGACTTTGGGGTTTGTGAGCACTTGAACTGTAAATAGTAGTATGTATAATAAATGTGTGTGGGGTGATTACAACGTGTCTGCCTGTCTGTGTTCGGGTCATGTTCCACAATGTGTATCATATTAATCTCATTTTAAAGTAGCAGCTTGGATCCACTGTACTATTTTTCATAATTTTAGAAACTTCAATCATGTCACCTCTTAATATCAGTTTGCTTAAATGATATTTATTTGCTTAAAGTTACAATTGGTATAAAGATTTATGTTTATGGCAGCATTTGCAGTGGATCTGATTTCCTAGGCTTTCGTTGATTGTACAGTATAACTTCATTATAATTGTACTTCCCAGACAGTCTTTGCCTTTAGCTAATCAGTTTAAAGTTAGACTCTAACATTAGAAAGCAGGAACTACAAAAAAGACAAATATGCAAAATCCCCCACTGGGAGAAAGAAAAAAGCAATGCATCCTTTGCCTTTTACCAAAAAACATGCAAAGTCCTACAAGTGTCTAAAATAAGCAGGTGTCTTTGGTCCCCTATTAAAAGATGTCAAAGGGTATGACTGCACATGCAGTTTCTGTTTTAAGAAAGGAAAGCTTTAAAGCTGATTAGTTTTCATTTAAAGAAAATTCCTGGAAAAATAACTTTGATAAAACTCCAAGAAAATGGAAGTCTAAGGATATCTGACCCTCATATACTTTGTAACCAACAGAAAAAGCAGAAAGCTAAATGAAATATTTCCCATTATTCTGAAAAGCAGTAGACATCCTGTTTTTGCTGTACATGAAAATAAAAGTTATTCCCACTTTCCTTTCTCATGAATAACTTTTTTCCTGCTAATAACTTACTGTAAGAAATTCATAGAAAATATGTTTATGCTTACTGCATATCTAAAGCTACAGTACTTACAAATCAAAAATTGATAGTATAATTGTTTAGAACCATGAATGGAAAACTAATTCGGAATATTAAAAGAAAAATAAATGCTTTTGATCGCCTCATTTTATTGAAAGAATTGTGGATTTCAGATCACTGTTTCTTCACATAAGAATAGTTTAAGAAAATTATACTACCTGTATATGTTGAATTTTTAGACAGAAGAAAAATTGCTCCATGTATCCAACAGAGAGACTTCAACAGGGGGCAGACATTCAGCCTCCAAGACAGAGGTGTATCATTGTGCAATATTTTTGAATGCGCTGCAAGCCTATGCAGTAGTTTGTTGACACTGGTTTGAATACAAGCTAAGGGATTTTCATTGGTATTCATGTACAAAAGGCAGTGCCAGTTTTCAAAAATATTTTTACATTCTGCTTCAAATATCTCAGTCAGAAGAGCCAATTTTAGAGGATCAATTAAAGTAAATTTGACATCACATTTGGGACATTTTAGGTTGTACTAGTTTGTCTTCCCCTAGTAAAAGAAGCCAAGCATCACATAGGTTGTTCCATTTCAAAAATTCCATAATCTCAATGAAAAGCAATATCATAAAAGTCAGTACAAAATACATTTTAAAAAGACACAGGATTGACAGAACTAAATACATGTTAGAGTTTGTGTGAAGATAGCATTAAACCACTAATACAGTAATAGCAGAGCCCATTCATAGCAGTAGGTAAAACTCCAACGCATCATTGCTCAATGCTTCCTGGCCAAGCCAGTAGGAATGTTTAATGGCATTACAGTTTATTGTCATGAAATTCAGGATTGCAGAGAACTGTTAAATGTTTTCAGTCAGGCTCATGGTTTGTCATTCCCGGAAACACTAAATCTTTCACCTGAATTCAAAACTCATTGGTTCAGAAAACTAGCAAAAGGAAATACTTAATGAAGCATGTAATATGTGTTGCTATTTTTCTTTTCACGTCTGAAAATCCCTTTTTGGTGGTAACATTTAATTTGAGTCTGCAACAAGACTGAGATAAATCAGGGTAATTTGCCTAAAGCTGTTGTTTGACATGAAAAAAATGGAAAAGTAATGATTTAGGTTGGTGTAATAGGCATTTCCTCATCCTACACCATCAGGAAAACATTGTTAAAGCTGAAATCAGTCAGAGAAAGTAGTATAAAGCTTTTGGCATATGTTTTGTTTTCCACAATTTATCCTATATTTAACTAATTAAAGTAGTCTTCTAAAGGGGTTACTGACATGCTGTTCACACCTCCAGGCAATAATACTTCTGTACTACAAAACAGAGCCAGCTCCTGCACCTACTTGATTGTAATGCCATTAATTCACAACTTTTTTTTTAATCTATCATGATCTTTAATACTCCCCATTCACAAATGTTTTCTAAAGTGCTGGCACTCAATTTGCTGCGTATACAAGATATTATTGGATGTTAATTATTTACATTGAAATGCTTTTATCAAAGGTCAGTCACAGAATCCCAAGTATAATAAAAATATGTTATAGTTAATATAAACCTCAAAAGACAGTATAGGCCGATGTTCCTGGTATTGAACTTGTGCAGAAGTTACAACTTCCACCACTTTTAGTATGGCAACCAAAGTTTTAAGGACAGCAAAACTGATATGGACTAATGGCAGCCCAAAAAAAAGTACAGCTTAATTTGTTAGTGCATTTTGAGGTATTTCAACTAAGAAAGAAAGATGTTTCAAAGTATGTTTTTAAATAATTGTTGCACCAGAGAATTGCATTTGAATTAGCACAAAGAAGTAACAATCACAGTATAATCTATACGCTTGGCAACAATTATCCAATATACTGTAGCTATAATGTTAAAAACTTGTATCAGTGATCTACAGACCTAGAGGGTTGGTTTGGTTAACTTGCAAATATGCAGTGCAGCTAGAATGCTCAGGACTAAACATTAGGAGCTTATTAAATATTTAGGAAGAGAGTTTTGTATTGTATGGTGTCAGTCACCGGGCTGTCATGGTTAACTACACAAGAACTTAAACAACAGTGGTTTACACAAAAAAAAATGTAATAGTATTTTAATTCAAAAGTAACCTAATAGTACAATATAAGCTGCAATTACTAAAATGGTAGTTTTATACAGCACATGCAGGGCTGGATCTACCATCAAGACATTCTAGGTGGACGCCTAGGGAGTCATGACTGTAAGGGGCTTTTTTCCAATACCCCCCAACTTGATGGAACAGCAGAGTATCAGCTGGCTGAAATGAATTAAGGGGCATTCTACCCACCCGCCTGATTAAATGATCGACTACATGTGTGCCGTCAAAGTGACATAGGGGATCCAACACAGAGAAATACCACACTGCATAAAACAACCCGTTGTCTGCACGCTGCCTTGTTAAATATATGATAATCCTCTGTTAAGGAGCTACTTCACCCATAGGCATAAGAGGGTCTTAATCTGGCCTTGAATACATGACAGAAAATAAACCTGAAAGGGCAAATACTTTAAAGGAAGATCTCACACTGGTAAATACTGCATTACTTTACATCTGGGTTGTGAAGCACGAGGGAAGGTGTGAGGCAGGGGGATAGATCTTACTTGTTTTAATTTACTCCAAATGCACCAAAGGAAAAGAGGTGTCATGAAAAATAACAGAACATCAGGAAAACTACTCTACAGCAATAAAAGTCAAAAATGGGTACTTGCATGGGAGAGGCCAGAATGCAGTGTCACACTGTCAGAAATCTACCATGAGAATAACTAGGGCTCAGGAGTATATGCACAATTGTAATTATTAACAACAATTAGATACTGCTTTTTCATTCTCCTCAAAGCACTTTACTTAGACAATGGTAAATCTCTTTAGCCACCATCAATGAGTGCCTTCCACCTGAATGATGCAACAGCAGCCATTTTTAAACAAGTATGCTCACTATACATTAGCTATTATGTGGTAAAGGAGTGAGAGAAATAGTTAGCCAATAAGGGACACAGGATGATTAGGGACAGAATGGACAAGGTCATGAAGGGCAGTTTAGCCAGGACAACGGGAAACACACTATAATTCTGAAAGATTCCCAGAGGTCTTTTGTGACTTCAGACAGTCAAGACCTCAGCTGTACATCTTATCTGAAGGACGGCAGCAATTTTTACAGCATAGTGTCACAGCCACCGCAGTGGGACATTGGGATCCACACACAGATCTGAGGGTAAGCACCCTCTGTTGACCTCACCAGCACCTCTTCCAGTAGCAACCCAAAGGTCTTTCCTAGAAGGTCACCCATCCAAATACTGGCCAGGCCCTGGAAATTTTGCTGAGATGGCACAAACCATGTTTATTAAATGTTTCTGACCTTAGAAGCCCTTTGAGAGATTGTGTTGGAAGGTGCCAATAAGTGGGGTTTAAAGTTTAAGCTTGAAGTCAGGAGGCAAGCGACAACAATAACATCAACATTTACTTATACAGCACATTTTCATACAAATGATGTAGCTCAAAGTGCTTTACAAGATGAAGAAAGAAAAGTTTATATTTAAAAAATATAAAAATAAGACTAGGCAATACTAAGTAACAAAGAATAAAGAAAGGTCTGATGGCCAGTAGAACAAAAAAAGTAAAAAAAAAAAAAAAAACAACTCCAGAGGGCTGGAGAAAAAAAAAATCTGCAGGGGTTCCAAGGCAACAAGACCTCCCTGTCCCCACTGGGCTTTCTACCTAACATAAATGATCTTAATCAATCCTCATGGTTTTCAGTCTTCACATGGAAGAATTAGATGATGATGGTCATGTAAACATCTGGCTTTCAATCCATCAATGTACGGACTGCATGGTGCCTTGATCAGGTGGTGGTGGCACAGATCGCCACCACAGAAAACCAGTTAAAGGACAGCAGAGAAAGTAAGGGCTATGATAAAAATGATAATTAAATAACAATAGTAGAGAATAAAACTCTCGGATTACTAGCATTGTTATTTATAATTTTAGAGAAGTAGCACCGCCTCTCAAGACAGACTATGTTGTTGTATTCTGTTATTTTTGCCTTCAATGTTTCATATTGGACATTGAATTTTGTTTTTCTCCATTTACGCTCAGCTATCTGGCATGTTTTCTTTAGATCAGACACTCTTTGGGTCTTCCATGGTGTAATAGTGCTGGAGGATTTTCTAATGGTCTTTTCAGGAGCAATTATGTCAGCGGAAGCTCTCACTTTAACATTAAAACATTTTCCACCTTACTATTTACATTATTAACACTATTGTAGTAAGCACTACAAATGGACTGGTGCCTTAAAATATTAGTAAACTTTAAGGCTGCAGATGAATCAAAGAAGCGTTTTTTAACAATATGCATCTCATTAATTTTATCTATCAGTATTTCTATATTAAATAGTAAGAAAAAATGGTCTGATAAACCGATATCCATGATCTGCCTCACATCCACTTTTAATCCTTTAGTAATCAATAAATCCAATGTGTGCGCCCCCCCCCCCCCTTTGTGTGTTGGCTTACTAATGTGCTGGCTCAGATCAAAAAAGTGTGCAGGAGATTCATGAATTTTTGCTTTTAGGTCACACTCATCAATATGAAAATTAAAGTCGCCAACTATTAGGAACCTCTCATAGTTAGTTATTAGAATTGACACTAAGTCTGAGAATTCCTCAAAGAAAGACACAATATATTTAGGAGCTCTATACACAGACAATACTAGAGACTGAGAAACTCCTTGAATAACAACGGCGAGATACTCAAAAGACGCAAATGTACCAAAGCCGATATCTTTAGAATTTAACCGACTCAAATAAATATTTGCTAAACCGCCAACGTTCTTACCTTGGCGAACCACATTAGTAAAGCTGTAATTCAGAAGGGTAGATTCAATTAATACAGCCACATCATCAAAGCTAAGCCATGTTTCACTTAATGTAATAAAGTCAATTTTCCTATCACTAATAAGATCGTTGATGGAAAAGGTCCTGTTGGTTAATGCTCTAACATTTAATAAAGACATATTTAAGGTCTCGGAAGAGCAGAATTGAAGTGGCGGCATGTTATGGCTGTTCGAAACGGTAATTAAGCTATTCGTATTAATGCCGCTTTGTACAGATTTTTTATTTAATCCATAGTCTGTTGTTATAGTTTTAATAAAGTGCACATCTAGAGGTTAAACACTATATATAGTTTATATAGCGCCTTTCCCTTGCAAGGCACTTCACAGAGTTTAAGAAATATCGGCAGGGTATACAGTATAGAGGATTGTACTAAACCAAATAAATAAAGAAGCGTAAAATAGTAATTCAGAGAAAAAAAAGCCTAACAGACAACTTAATTGGTGGTCTAGCACACACACACACAGGTTACATGAGCATCTTGACATACAGGTAAACTGAAAGAAGGGTAGTAAAGTCAGGTAGAGCTAAAAGCCTTCCTGAACAGATGAGTTTTGAGTTGTTTTTTAAAAGAATTCATGGAGTCAGCCGATCTAATTAATTTTGGTAGGTCATTAGGATGCAGAGCAGGATGAAGAGTGCCAAGAGATGGAAAAAAATCAGAGCGAAGATGGAGAGGTGCTATGGAATGAGTGAGGCACTGTGTCTAGATGGTGGACAAGTAGGTAAGTCACTCTATCTCACAGTTAGGGATGAGGTCCTATGAATTTAGGTTTAGTAGGAAATGTAAGATTAGTCTTACAATCCGCCTCATTTGGTATTTTTACCATTTCTCTTTGTGTTCTTTAATAATACAATCATTTTTCATCTATTAGAGTTTGGTTGTACTTATGTGGTTCCTCCTGAACCAGGTCAGGGCATTTTAATTGTTTAAGTTGTACACACCTAGTGCAGAACTATAACTACTGTAGTAGTTTCAGGCTCCTTTAAAATCTGTCCTACTCATCCAATTTTGAAATATTTGTAAAGAAACTTGTGTAACTACAGATTCACTTCATTCCCAACTGAATAATAACACAATCTCACTTGGCTAGGCCCAGGGTTCCAGCTTATTTATTTATTTGTTTGGCCTGTTTCTCTCTAGTGCAGGAACGTGACAAGCATGATTCACCTTTATTGTTTACAAATTTGGCTTTTCACTTCATTTCAAGTAGGCATATGGTATTCCGTTACCTGCTCTTTATGAAATATTTTCTGTGACAAAACTCAAAAAGGTAGGTTTCAGCCTGGCTCCCAAAATTGAAGAAGTTGGCTTGAGAGCCTACACAGTCCAGAAGCAGTCAAAGAATATAAACTCTAAAAAGAGAGAGGGGAACTGTGACAACACTTGGCATAAAACTCAAGAATAGTGTTAAACAATAGTTAATCCAAAACAACATTACATCAAAAAACACACACACACAGGCACAGATGGTGGTCAAATGAGGCAAACCACAGAGCTAACAATACTAACAGTCAGTAATCAAAAGACAGAGCATCAAGCCAAGAAGTAAGAAAACAAAAGAGCATTTACAAAAAGCTAGGGAATCCAAAATTGAAGAAAATGACAGGAGAATGAAACTAATGTATCAGCAGAAAATCACTAGACTTATAAACATTAAAGTTTAAAAAAATTCAATAAAAGCATAAAAGAAGTCACAAAAAAGAAAACAGACAAAAAATGAAGAAGAAAAAACTAAAGATAGGGAACCCATTGTCAAATCATAATAATGTGGCCCCTGCTTCATGCTTAATCACTTGATAGCTGGGATTTCACTAAAACAAAGAGTAAGCACTGAAGGTTGAAGCACTGCCTTGTGCTCCCCACTCTGCGTTTAAGTGTCGGTTTGATATGTATGGTTTGTATCTCGGCGTCCCTCTCTGCTTAGCAGAGAGTTAGTTGCCATTTTTGATATTAGGGCTTGGTTCTTCAGTTTTGCCTAACTGGTCTGTTCTTGAAATTTAAGTTTATTTGGGTTCTCACTGTTTGGGTTATTTTGTAAACTTTTACGACTTAAAGTATTCTAAAACAACTTTGGAGTGTTTGAATTATTATTTTTCTGAATTATTATTTTTCTTTAGTTTCCCTTGTTTTATTTTTTTTTTTTGTTCAAGTATTTGATGTTTTATGTAAGGTATGACTTTAAGTTAATGGTAATATGAAGTTAATTATAATTTAAGTAGGTTATTCCTTGGTCTAATTAGAAAGATTTTTGCTTCTTTAGGTTAATGGGCTCTCTTGATAAAAGACAGTTATTAGTATATATCTTAGTCACAAGTGTTTATTATCCTTGGAAAGAGTTTCTGCTTGGTTAGTTACTCATTTTAATTGATTCATTGTGTGTTTAAATATAATTTATTTATTAGAATTTTTTTAAAATAAATATTCAATTTGGTTTACAGCCTCCATTTATTTTTTTCATCATGCACAAGGATTTCAGTTTAGCTTTGGGTTTACCCTTTCCTCTTCTAGGTGTTCCTAAACATTTGCGTTGATTAATCCCATAGTAAGGCGGATGGTGCTACTTGCTCTAACCTTATATTTTAATAAAAGTGTAACATTATCGTACATAGTGCAATCAAAAGCAGAAATTAAAAGAACACAAGCAGATGATGGGATGAAGTCAAAGGGATGCAGTTTGGTGGAAGGGGAGTCTATGTTTGCACTGTGTAGCAAGCGGACAGCAGACTCTATAACTTTAAAACAGTGAAATTAAAATCAAGGTCTATTGTACAAACAGCAAACTGAATGAGAACATAAATAGGTCAAACATTGGTCAGTTATTCTTATTTGAATAGCTATCAGAATATATTCTATTTGTAATGACCATTAACTGCTGACTTCTCAACAGTCAAGATGTCAGTTGGATGAAAGCATTCTCAAAAATGTCTTTAAAAATGTAGGGAATGGTTAATAGGTTTTTGCCAAATTAATTTAGGAGTTTGGTGACTTAAGGCCAAGTGTAACGATACCATATGTTTAGTGACTTGGAACACTTCAATCTTGCCCTTATGTTACTGCACGCTTGGTAACGTGTTGTTGGTTTTCCTCTAGAATCGGTTATATAATACTATTATATTTCAGTATGTTATATACTGTACTACAGCAACTTCAGAATTTCTGCATCTTACTATTGTGATCCTGATGATCACTTTCTTCAAAGGTCTATCCTTGGCCAATTAGATAGGCCACACCCTAAGCAGCCTAGCCCCAAACTCAAAAGGCCTTTAAGCTAAAGTAACATAACCCCTTAACCTAAAGCAAATAAATTCAAATTGCAAACTAGAAAACAGTACCTTAGACAATAACATGGGTCCAAACCAGATTATCAAAGAAACTAAAGACAAGTAAAATTTAAAAGTAAAACTCAAACAATGTTTCTTCTTAACTACTTTCTTGGGTCAGTAGCCCAGCTGCATAATTCAGTGGCCCTGTCTCCTTAGGCTCTACATACAAGAGACAGGGCAGATAACAAAAAATCAGAATTATAATCACTTTATTGCTAGCATATGAAACATATCAGAATTGACCTTGGTTAGGTACAAAAACATGGAATACAAGACATTATCAACCCCTCAAGACAACACTATTTCAAACCACCATTAATCTGACATTGTGCAAACAACTATACAAATATAACAGTTTCTTGAACAAAACCCATTTACAAACTTCAATAATACCCTCAAATAGATGAAAAACTATACAAAATAATATAGATACCAAACAGTACAAGTTGAAGTATGAAGTATTTAAAAACAGACAAACAGCACAATTACCACTTAAATGTTGTAAAAACAGTTAGGAGTAACCCTGTGTAAGTTTATTTATGGATTTGAATACTCTAAGGAAAGAAGCCAGCCCTGGGGCCTCATGTATATACGGTGCATACGCACAGAAATGTTGCATAAGAACGTTTCCACATTCAAATCGCGATGTATAAAACCTAAACTTGGCATAAAGCCACGCACATTTCCACGGTACCTCATACCCTGTCGTACGCAAGTTCTCCGCTCGGTTTTGTACACTGGCGGTACCCAGCGTCAAAGCAGTGCTACTGTTCCTGTGCGGTTATCCTTTCTTTTCCTAACACAGCTTTATAAATATACTGAAATTAACCACATATTGTTTATTAGTTTAATGCATCTGATTGTAATTAACCAGTAACAATATAATGGTCCACAGAATGGTCAAAGTATTCTAAATATCATAGCTGCTTTAACGTTGTTAAACTGCACTTTCTTCTTCTTTCAGCTGCTCCCATTAGGGGTTGCCACAGTGGATCATCTTTTCCCATATTACTCTCACTGCACCACTTGGAGCAGCTGATCGGAAGGAGAATCATCGGTATACAGCTTCAAGCACACGCTGCCTCGGCAATGCTTCCTATATGAACTGCTTCTCATATGATAAACGCTTCAAACCTTTCCTGTACGGACCTCGCGGTTCAGAAATAGATTCATCCCAAAAACTATAAATGCACTCAATCAGTCCATCAACTGCTCCTTGTATAACTGTTAATACTTATTAGTACAGTTACATCACTGTAAACTTGCACTACAGTTATAATATTGCACAACCTGAGCCACTTTATAAAGAGTGTATTTACATATGATGATGATATATTTTTAAAATGAAATGCAGCAAAATATGTTTATTATACAGATACAACTTTAACTTCATTTAAATAATTTATATTGTTAATAATTAACGGTTGTTCCTGCCTCGCACTGTATGCTTCACTGGGACTGGCGTGAAGGATAGAATAATTAAACATGTACTGCGAAGATATTTCAATGTTCCTTAAAAGTTTTGAAGAATCTGCGTTATAAGCTTACAGATGGCTTAATGTCCATTACAGAACTGATTGTGTGGCGATCGGTTACTTGGAGAAAGAAAAGTAAGGACAGGAATTGGAGGTTTGTACGTTTGAAAGAAACAGTACTGCAGGGGCGGCCCTGTGCAGGTGCACAGTTTGCAGGTGTGCAGTTTGCACCTGCACAGGGCTGCCAAATCCCACAGGCTGCCACACCAATATAAAGTGGAACCTTGGTTCACGAACGTCTTGGTATACATACAAATCGGTTTATGACCAAAAAGTTCGCCAAACTTTTGCCTCGGTTCATGACCACAAACTTAGTATACAAACAAGCCAGTTTCCCTTTCGGTTTGTACATGTTAAGTCTCTCCCTGTGCATTTTCTGTGCAGCGAGTGAGCGAGCAAGAGAGAGAGAGCAAGACACACACACAGGCGCACGCGAGACACACACACACACACACACAGAGGCGCGCGAGAGAGAGACACACACACAGAGGCACGCGAGACAGAGGCACACACACGCACAGGCACATGAGACAGAGGCAGGCACACACACAGGCGCTCCAGGCTTGCGAAAGAGACACACGCACACAAGAAAGGGAGAGAGAGCGAGCGAGTGAGAGAGGGAGAGCTGGACGCATAAGGTAGAAAAGGGTTGTTTTTGTTTTCAGTTCTGTTTACAGCAATCGGTTCATAGCGTGCATTGTGGCAATGTTACTTTTCTTGGTGGTTTATTAAATTATGGATTTTTCAAATGTTCATTTTTTTTCCCTGTGCTTAAAACTCATTAAAAAAAAGAGTTTTTAGCGAGCGGTTTCTAGCACTATAGCACGAACTATTGCAGTGTTAGTTTTGTCTGTTGTTCAAGATTTTCTGTGTTATTCAATGTTTTTACATTTAGTTTACTATTACGCTGTGCATTCTATGGTGTAATTAACTATATTTGTGCTTAAAAACTAAAACAAATGTATATTTACATACAGTTCGTATGGTCTGGAACGGATTAATTGTATTTACATACAATCCTATGGTGGAAATTGCTTCGGTTCACGACCAATTCGGTTTACAACCAGAGTTTTAGAACGAATTATGGTCGTGAACCGAGGTTCCACTGTATATTGAATACTAGCAAAATACCCGCGCTTCGCAGCGGAGAAGTAGTGTGTTAAAGAAGTAATAAAAAAGAAAAGGAAACATTTTGAAAATAACGTAACATGATTGTCAATGTAATTGTTTTGTCACTGTTGTGAGTGATGAGTGTTGCTGTCATATATATATATATA
>JANRMT010062792.1:88902674-88939163 GCA_026402145.1 Polypterus bichir lapradei | reverse complement strand
AGTCAAAACTTGAATATATAAAGTCAGCGTCGGAATATATAAAGTCATTCCCGAATATATAAAGTTAAACCTTGAATAGATAAAGTCAAAACCTGAGTATATAAAGTCAGCATTGGAATATTTAAAGTCAAAACTTGAATATATAAAGTCAGCGTCGGAATATGTAAAGTCAGCGCTGGAATATCCATCCATTTCCCAACCCATTGAATCCGACCACAGGGTCACGGGGGTCTGCTGGAGCCAATCCCAGCCAACACAGGGCGCAAGGCAGGAACCAATCCTGGGCAGGGCACATGCATCATTTTCAAAACATTAACCGAACAGTGTTTTTTTAATTTATTTTTCTGAATACGTTTTTGTTAACTTATTTCAGTTTTTTTAGTTTACTAAAAATGTGCCTGAGTCGTTTCAATCAATATATTTTGACTTTGACTTTATATATTCAGGAATGAGTTTATATACAGTATTCCGATGTTGACTTTATATAATCAGGAATGACTTTATAAATTCCGATGCTGACTTTATATATTCCAGCGCTGACTTTATATATTCAAGTTTTGACTTTATATATTCCAGTGCTGACTTTATATATTCTGACGCTGATTTTATATATTCAAGTTTTGACTTTATATATTCCAGATCTGACTTTATATATTCAAGTTTTGACTTTAAATATTCCAACGCTGACTTTATATACTCAGGTTTTGACTTTATATTCGGGAATGACTTTATATATTCGAGCGCTGACTTTATATATTCGAGCGCTGACTTTATATATTCAAGTTTTTACTTTATATATTCAGAAAAAAGTTTTGACTTTATATATACCGACGCTGACTTTATATATTCAAGTTTTGACTTTATATATTCTGACGCCGACTTTATATATTCAGAAAATGAATGCATTTGCCTGTTTGGCACCCCATAATATATATACTCTTTGGGGTGCGAGCAACTGTTGCTGGGGGTGCCAGAATTCATCAAGGAAGAAAAATGAAAAACATTATTTGTACAAAATCTTAATTTATTTATCCATTCCTAAATAATTAAATGGGCAGGCTATTTCGTATCAGTGCAATACGCTGCTTGTTAAAACGGATGACTCCCGCTCTTACGTGCAAGTCTGCGTGGATATTATGAACTATCGTATCTGTTCAAGTTCTATTTAAATTTTAAATAGAAGGAATTTGTATTTAGTCGACAGAAATATCTTTGGTAGGAATGTAAGTTAAATGTACGCATCATTGCATAAATTTTTCTTCACCATAGAAATGTAAAGAGTAAATTCGCCTTACATTCCAACCAAAGATATTTGTGTTGACTAAATAGAAGTTGAAAAGATATATTTTTTCGAATGTGATCGCGCAATTCAGATCGAGTTGACGCGCACTACATCGAGCCCGTGTGCTATTGTGGTTTTGCCTGCGTGCGTCAATAAGTCACCCTCCCCTCGCTCTTACTTTTTTACCGTTCATCTAATGATTACACTGAGTATGGCTTTACCAAAACAATCATTGATGGCGAATAAAGTATCCATTATTCATAAAGCTTCAATTGGTGATCTGTCTTTCTGCGTTAACCGCATATTTTTTCATACGTCTGAAACCAAGGGGATGCGAGGGTAAAATGAATCGGGAAGCGCTGATATATATGTATGTGTGTGTATATATATGTATGTATATATATATATTCAAATAGTTTTATTGTGAAATAATGAAAAGAGTACGCGACACGTGTTTCGCCCTAATTTTGGGGTCATCAGGCGTAAATACTCGGTGTACCCCCTCTCGGGAATCGAACCTCGGACGTCGGCGCTAGAGGCGAAGCCTCTTCCATTGTGCCAAGTTATGAAAAAGAAGTTATGAAAAAGAAAAGAGAACATTTTAAAAATAACGTAACATGATTGTCAATATACAGTAATTGTTTTGTGAGTGTTATGAGTGTTGCTGTCATCAAGGATTTGATTATCATTATTTCTTTCAATCAGGTTCGTATTTGTAGAATGTATTGTGTTCAAGTTACATTCCGTGTTTGTCAATTGTTGTAAAGATAACAGGTTTCATTCATCGATTCGTTTCTTACTGCATCAATAAACAGCTCGTCTTCCTCTTTATCTGAGACGTGACACACTGCATGCACGGGTTTTTTTTTTACACGGTCTTCCTTTAGCGGGACATTGACTTTTTCCACCGTGTGCTTTGTTTCCGCAGTAGCTGCACTTATGAATATGTTTGCATGTGTCACACGCTTCATATTTTTTTGCTGCCTTCTCAATTGTGTAATTTGGTTTTTGTTCAGCACTCTTTGGAACTGTTGCTTTTTGTCTGTGCACTGCGTCAGTTCACGTGAGCCGCTCGGTGTACATGCATCGAAGCTTCTCAGCTGTGCTGGTGCCATCTCGTGCAATGTCCACGGCTGTATTTAATATTAGCTAAGACCCAGCACTTAAAAGTTTCTCTCGCAGTTTCGCTGAGTTTGTGCCAAACACCACCCTGACTATCTCATCTTCGTCTGCATAAGCACAGTCCTTCACCCGTGAATATTTAGCGGCAGTGTTTCTATTGGATTGCCGCTGACGGACGGCCTTATATGGGCAGGCACTAAATTACGTGGGAGGCATATCTCCGCCTCCCACAGCCATCAACCAGAAGTCTATTATAGTATATGGATGAAAAAATAGGTTCCAGTTATGACCATTACGTGTAGAATTTCGAAATGAAACCTGCCCAACTTTTGTAAGTAAGCTGTAAGGAATGAGCCTGCCAAATTTCAGCCTTCTACCTACACGGGAAGTTGGAGAATTAGTGATGAGTCAGTCAGTCAGTCAGTCAGTCAGTGAGGACTTTGCCTTTTATTAGTATAGATAAAACAGAAAGAGAAAATAACGACACAGCTAAAAATGCAGCAGCAAATTTCGACAAAAGTTAAATGCTTGTGTCATGAGCACGAGGCAGCTATGCAGTGTCTGGAACGGACGTGGCCATCCGCCGTGCATAAGATACCATATTGACATTGACGGCCGAAGGAGCCACCGATTCTTCCTCTGCCCAGGGCCGCTACGAGCCTAGAGCTGCCCCTGAGTACTGCTGCAATGAATTATTTCATCGAAGGTCACGCACAATCACTGCGCCACTGTGAAACCCATATTTAATAACGTTCTTTAACTCCTATCATCATGAAAATGATATCACGTATACATCTCATTATTTTAGTTATTCAGAGAGCTATAATATCATGAATGTAATGGATTCTGTGTCCTGTCAGAGGAAGAGAAAGCCGGTTTAAGAAGCACGTAGTGATTCACACACATAGAGCACATAGAAGAACACATACAAAACAAAGCATTTAACGTGCTACTTTACTTACGATGTGATTTGAGAAACTAGTTAATTAAACGATTTTAAGATGAAGTTTATGATGTTCTACTTTAATGACAAAATAAACTATGTGATTAAAGTGGACATTTTGAGATTGAAGTTGACATTTCGTGCTTTTTTCCCCACTGTGTGCTTTTTTTTTCTCTGTGCCCTAATAAGCTTTCATATGACACTCAGACGGTGGGCTACGACTCGCCTTTTCACGGCGATTTGATATCTGAGAACTTCTTTTTTATTTAGGGCACTCTGCGACTTTGTGAACTTGAGTTTTTGAGTTTCTCTGACACGCTATGTCAGTCGATCAACTTCCTTTTGTTGTTTATACCACTGTTTACACCAAGAAATAGTACGTTTTCCTTGCCTCCACTTGGTATTCGCTGAAATTCTTCCATTTTCCCTCTTGCTTTTGTCATTATCTTTTCACAGAACGCTGAGCTTAAGGGCTATTTATATTGATTTGCATGTTCAAAGAGGCGTAATTTCTGGGAGGAGTTGGGGCGAGACAGCACGCGTGTGCACGAGCATTACTTTTCACGCTGACCAGGATTTATGTAGCAGAAGAATGTGGTAGTTGGCTAACGCACAGATTCCTGCATCTGGATTTTTCTGTGCGTAAGAACATTTCGGCTTTTGTGATTACATCATGTTATAGTGTGAGTTCTATGCACGGCGTTATGCATGAGGCCCCTGGAGATTGTGTGTAGTTTGGGTCGCAACAGACCTGCACCTCCTCTGTGATGGCAATTTAATGAACAGATAGCTGCTGGGGTGGGTGGAGTCAGCTGCAATCTTTCCTGCCCTCTCTTTTGCTCTGGCAATGAAAAGATCGTTTAATGTTGGGAGATAACAGCCAATGATTTCTTCAGCTGAGCAAATCACTCACTGCAACCAACTCTTAGAAAGAGAGGAGACAGAAGGAAACCAAATGGTGATGGAGGTGGTCACAACACTCTCAATGATGGCTGTGTAAAAATGTAATAATATATGCCTTGATAAGCCAAGCTGGTGAAGGAAGACCAATCTCTGCCTGGCTTTCTTGATGATGAAGGTGATGTGCTTGTCCCATTTTAATGTCTTAGTGAAAGTAGCCCCCAGTAATCTAAACAACTAAACCACCGACACAGCCTGGCCATTAATTTGCAGAGGTGGATATTTTGTGACTTGTTGGCAGAAGTTAATCCTCATTTCCACTGTCTTAAAAGCATTGAGCTCCAAGTTGTTACAAGAACACCATTTTTCAAGAAAGCCCACCTCTCTTTCATAGGAAGATATGTTATTAGAAATGAGACCCACTATACTTGTGTCATCTGCAAACTTTAGGAGTTTTACAGATTTGGCAATGGATCTACAGTCATTTGTATAAAGTGAAAACAGGAGGGGTGAAAGAACACAGTCTTGGGGGAGCCTATACTAATTGACATTGGATTTAACAAATGGGTGCCCAGTCTCACATACTGTTTCCTACCTGTCAAGAAACTCATAATCCACTGGCAGACACCATAGGGTACACCTAACTAGATTAGTTTACACTGAAGCAGCTCCAGAACAATGGTATTTAAGACTATGCAGAAATCCTCAAACGAAACACTCACATAGGTGTTAGAAAACCTAAATAAAAAGCAAAGTGCAATAAACAATGAACCTAACAATAAATACTGTACATAAGTTATAAATAATCCAAAATCAGAATTACCAATATAATATGCAAATTATTTGAAGAAAAAATAATTAAATACATTTAACTTGAGCCATGGAAGAGAGCCTGACTAAAACATAACACTTACCCACACTGACCAAGCTTAAAACACAAATGTTTCAAAGAAATCACAGAGAATAGGTGGCTTCCTGAGATATGAACAACACAGGGGAGAATAATGGAACATAGAAAACATTAAAGAAAACACTGTAGGAACTTTATATTTTTTGTAATAATGAAATTATTTCCCAAAGAGCACTACAGGGCAACAAGTGTAGACGCATCATGGAGCTCAATCTCAAAAACTGATGTCATTAATTGTTTTCTATCAGTACAGACATTATTGATGACAGGCTTTCTGTGGAATATAAGATATCCCAGTTTCACTTACTAGACTGTGAAAGCTAGATACCACTAATCATTTACTGTAACAAGGTGAAAACATTAGTATGAATCATGTGTCTATTTTTTAGGGAAATGAGGTAGTATGAAGAACTGGCCAATCACTATGTCAGAAAAAATATGTATGTTCCATATGTATGCCAGAGGCTGTAATAAAGTTTTGCTCCTCACGACATCTTTGTATCCCCTGCTTACATTTTCAGGATATTGTGTCCTAAACCTGGACCAAAGTACACCCAGGATTTCCTAGTGCATAAATTGGGGGAGGAACACGTGCAAGATTAGGATGTATAGAAGATCTCTCTAACCATAAATTAATATTCTTTTTACCAAATCCAAAGCCCTTGAGTAAGCCCATTCCTATCATACATACAGCTGGTATGTAATGATAACCTTTCTTGTAAGTTGTCAAATACTGCATTTCCTGAACATTTTGTTGCCTTTTTTTCCTTTAGGATGCCATTCTCCTCTTGTTGTTTTGGCAGATTGTAATATATTATCTCCATTTAAACTGCCTTTTATAATACAGTATCTCATGCTATCACCCACAACAGTAACTTCAATAAATTACTCAAATAAAAAATTTAAAATCCTTCCAGTAATGCTTTAAATAAAATATTCAGAAAGCTCGACACATATTTGTCTTGAGATCCTAAAATATTCACAAACCTTGACAAATATTTGTTTTGAGTGCTAAAGAAATCTAGCTTATGTTAAATATAAATTGTATGAATATAAAAGGAACATTTAAATTTAAATTCCCACCATATGACTGCGAGGAAAGTACTACTAGATGCAGAATTGGCTTTATTCATAGTAAATGAAGACAAGACAGTTTTGTCTTTCTCCCAGATCTGCTTCACCCTGTCTATAAACTTCATATCTGACAGGGTGATTGATCCCAACATTTATTTTGCCTGGCATTTTTCAGAATGAAAATTTTTCCCACAAACATTATATGTGTACAATGAGTACAATTACACAATTTGCCTTTGGCACCTTAAGAGATTTACTCAAGGTCACACAACAATCAGTGGTATAGACTGATCCATTGGTCTTCTGCTTTCTGGTCCGCTATCTAAGGCACCAGTTCAATTAAGTTAAAAATTTTGAACAGCAAGAAACCATTTAATCAGATCCAGTTCCTAGCATGTTACATGAGCCAGAGGACGTTGCTTATAGGAAGTTGTGTGTCAAAGGATCAATTCCATAGCAACACTGACTGGCATTGCATGTGGCAAAATATTCAGACCATCATGGACTATAAAAGTAAGCAGTTGTGCCATGTGAAAAACACTCCATCTCTCCCAACACAGTTAAACAAACTGTGTGCCCAGTTTGACAGGAACAATAAGGGGACCGTCACAAAAATGCCACACCCTCTGGACAATCACGTGCTTACTTTTTACATCTGATATATAAGGGGTGCCCCTACACAAAGTAAACACCCACAAGGTTGCTGGCCAGAATGACATCACTTGGTTGTTTTTTTAAGGATGACACCAAGCCAATTCCAATACCAATTAAAAAAAAAAAAACTAAGCTCCAGCATAACCATACAAACAGAAGTTTTCTATGTAGTCTCCTGACACTGCAATACACTTATTCCAAAGCTCAGGAAGCTTCTTAATCCCAGAAGTGTAGAAGTCTTTTGACTGCATGTTGACCCTTCTTGCACAGCATCAATAACCTCCTCATTAGACTTGAATTTCTTCTCTCCTAAAAATTCCTTAAGTGGACCAAAAAGATGATACTCCCTCTCTGAATGACTTGCACCGATCACACACTCTAGACTGAGAGAGACACTCATCCCCAAACTAATTGCTAACTCTCGAAAAAATCTGAGATGGAATGACTCCTTCATTTGTCAAAAATGTAATGATAATTCACTGTGCAACACTAATGTGTACCTCCTGCTCTGAAGAGGCAGAGTGGTGGCTCTGAGCCTAGGGATCTGCACTGGCAATTTGAAGGGTGCCGGTTCAAATCCCATAAATGCCCATAGGGACTCTTCTCTGTTGGGCCCTTGAGCAAAGCCCTTAACCTGCAATTGCTAAGCGCTTTGAGTAGTGAGAAAAGCGCTATATAAATGCAAAGAATTATTATTATATGCTGATTACAACTGACAGGAAGTGGGGAAAAAAGCAGCTAGTACAAATGCCAAGTTCAAACATGCACGTGTTTGTCCAAAAAGTCATGTCTACCTTGCATTATTTATAAAAACAGAGCAAAAACAGAATTTTTTTTATAGAACAGTTTATACTTGAAAACCCTCTTATAAATATAGTTTACCATTTTAATAATGCAGTACAGTACTTGTTTCTTACCAAAACTTATACTGTATGACACACAGCAACAAATAATAAACACAGTAAAAATATTTAAAAAGGCTGCAAATGTATCAAATGTTCATAAATTCATCAAAAAGACATAAAACTAAAATGCTTAACAAGTTTACAAGTAAAAGACACATTTTTCTGTTAAGCTAACAAGCCTATTACAGCAATTTGTCTTATCTTTTCTTTTCCCAATTAAAAATGTAAGGTGCTACATTTAAAACAAGTTTGCTGTCTAAATTCAAATGGTGTCTGTTTTAAATTAAAGGACAAAATAAAAAAGGTGTGAATACAGACCTGCAACTAAATTACCATAAAGCCTAGAAAAGGTGGAGCTGAAAAGATCTGTTTTGTGATCAGCTCAATTACCAATCACCAATCAAGTCTTTTTTAGTGAAAGATTGGCTAATTTAGATCAGCAGCCGATTGATCAGAGCATGTCTGACCTGGGCAAGTACTCAAGACATGTACCAACCAGTTATCTAGAGTCTGCACCAACATCTTCAACCTGTCATTAGCTTAGATGAGGATATCCACATACTTTAAGAGCACTACCATCACTCCAGTAACAAAACAACAATATTTGACTAGCATTAACAATTGTCACTGAATTGCACTCACTCCTATTGCTATGAAGTTCTCTGAAAGGATAGTCTTTACACTTATAGCACTAATGTTCCAGCTACTTTTGACCAATATCAATTTGCATATTAGGCAAATAAGTCAACTGAGGATTCCTTCTCTGCCCCGCCCCATATTGCAGTGACCCAGCTTATGTCAGAATATACTTTGTTGACTATAGTTTGGCATTCAACACATTCTTATTCTGACAAAACTCACAGTCAAGGATAACTTTCTAGGATTTAGTACTATGCACTGGAAACTTAATTTCTTGACCAGCTGACTCCAGTCTATGAGGTTATGCAAACATACCTTTCCTATTTATTCCTAAAAATTGGGATACATTATTATCCCTCTTCAACCATGACTGTGTCTCTATCCAAGACAACAATACTATCATTAGATTGCAGGTAACATTGAAGTGGTAGGCCTGATTAGCAACGACAGTGAGATGGCCTATAGAGAAGAAGTACAGCATCTGGTGTCCTGTGTTATTGGAAAATAACCTTGCTCTTCACATTAACAAGACCAAGGAGACAGTAAACTTCAGAAGGCTGAGAGGCACTGGTCAAGATACTATCTACATCAATGGGACTGAGGGAGAGTGAGTCCACAGCTTTAAAGTCCTGGGTATCCACATTACAGATAGCTTGTCTTGGTTCCTTAACACTTGCTACCTTGTGAAAAATACCCAGCAACACCTGTGTTTTTCAGGAAGCTGAGAAGTTTTAACCTTTCTCAGCAACTCCTCATAAACATTTATAGATGCTCAATTGAGAGCACACTGACAAACTATATAACAGTGTGGTTTGGTCGTTGGTCCATGTCTGATTAAAAACCCCTGTGGTGGGTAGTAAAAACTGTCCAATGCATTATTGGCACTCAGCTGCCAAGCAAACAGGATGCCCTTCAAAAATGCTACTTTTGGAGATAACTTAACATTGCCCAGGATATCACCCTTCCCAGTTATAGACTGTTTTCCTCAATGGCATCATACAGAAATTATAGGGAGTATATGGTCCCAGACATTCAGACTATGCAACACCTTCGTCCCCAGATCTGTCACATTATGGAGAGAAGCAGACTTCAGAAAATAGACTCTCCTAGTAGCCAGTTCAATAACACAGGTAGATTAAGACCTAGTAATCTCCCTAATGGCACTACTGATAATTTTTGTATCCGCTTTCAACTTTCAGCATTTGTTCTGTATCTACTTACTTTGTACTAATGTTGCAGTTACTCAAATACAGAATTATTTTCAATTCTGAAAGTAATGTAAATAATATACAAATTATTACTTCATATACATCATAATGCAAGGCATACTGTATAGCATAATAGAATCAATGTTCTGAAAAATGTCTTTTACAATTACTTTTCATTAATCTGTTATTTATTTGTGCTACCAATGCCCTTTACCTGACTGATATTACCAAAATCCAGCCATCTGCTTTGCAAGTGGTGAGCTTACACTGTGCCTAAATGCACTACCACAGAGCCATCAGGCCGCTACTGGTAAACAACATTTCCAGGCCCCCAGTCTGACAAGATGGGCTGAAATGTCATGCTTCACATAAAATTATACTAGCTTATAGGCAAACCACTGTTTTCAAGATCCACTTCTTAGACCAAGTAAACAAAGGAAACAACCATTAGCACAAGGCTCCCAACAAACTAATGTACTTGGGCCAAAATGAATTTGCTTAAAATTAATTTGCCAAGTACATGTCCAGACTCCTCTGCTGTTCATGAATTTAATAGATAGGATCATGTAACTTAATCAAGTATGAAGTATTGGTGAAGAAGATTAAGTAAGTTATGGTTTGTTCACAAATGCAATAAAGAGACAAATCAAGAGACTGACCAATGAATTAGAGTAGAGGCAGCAGGACTAGACAGCAGATACAATATCACATAGTGCTGGTGAAACAGAGGCTAAAAATGCAGATGGGGCTTTTGATATACCAATCAGTTAATATTTCTGTCCCCATTTACTGCCATGTGCTTTGTGCAGTTCCACAAAATGAGACCACAAATACAAGTGTTCAAAACGAAGGACCTGTGCTAAAGTTTCTGAGCTCACTCAGAATGGATAACCTCAGGAGGAACAGTCTGTTTCCACTTTGATTCTATTTTACTTTGAAAAGTACACAAAAAGTGATTGATTATTATTTATTTTAAGTCATTTATTTGCAATAATTAATTATTTTCAATATACCAACATTCCCACAAAATGTTTTCAGAAAACTGTTTGTTGATAGAGAATGAATTACCTACTATTTACTCTGCAAATATCCATCTATTTGATGATTTTGAGAAATCACTTATTATAATGTCTCTGTCAGACAGAGTGTGTTCTAGTGACATTCTGCATAAGACAGAAATTGACTTTGCCAGATCATCACAGGGATCATCTTCTGTACATGGGCCCAATATAGAGTTAGTTGACTTACTAGCCAACCCTATAGGAGGAAATGTATGTTCCAAAACAAAACCTAGGCAGACATGCAAAACTGGATTCAAACCAGAATTCCTGAAGTCAAAGATACAACATTAGCAACTGAACCACACTGATATCCCGCTCTGAAGACATTTTAACAGTTTTTCACTCTTAGCTTTATAGTTTTTTACTTGCCATTTCATCATTAATTTACTTCAGTTCTTTTGGTTCACAGTGGCAAAATGTTGAGTTGGCCAGTCTATTGCCAAAAGTATTCCTCAGCTTCTCATGTAAAGTTCCTAGGTGCTCCAAGGCTTGCTGAGAGATATATTTCCTCCAGAATGTATTGGGATTGCCCCATATCTTCTATAGGTGATGCCTGCTAAACACCCATGGAAAGAGTCCAAGGAGAATCCTACCTACTGTACATGATCAGACCACTTCACCTGGCCCCCCTCATTATTGGGGAAACAGTAATTCCGCCTGAAGGTCGTCTTGGATTGCTGATCTCCTTACCCTAATGCAGAGTGAGTTCAGAAACCTTGCACGGGTACCTTATTTTGGTCACTCACAGTTGTGATCTCATTCTTTTGGTAATTAACCAGCATTTATGATTATAGGGGAAGAATAAGGATGTAGGCGGACTAGTAAACTGAAAGCAAGATTCCCACCACAGTACCAATTTCTGGTCTTTCTCATAGTCCCCTATCTGGGATAACTGCTTATCCCTTACCAGTAGGGAAAAAAATCTTCTTTTCTAAGAAATAAGTAGGATTGCAGATTTGGAGAACTACACTGAGAAACCATTCTGGTGCCCCCGGGAGATCACAGGCTATTGAACCCAACAGGACAACGTTCATCTGTAAATAGCAGAGATGCAACTCTTAGTTTCATTAACTGAATAATACTAATCTTTGTTATCCTGCCCCTGAAAATAACAAACAGGGAAAAAGAGGAGATTCTTAGAAGAATACTGTGCCCAAGCTGACCTGTCTCAATGGGGATTTGCAGACTCTCACACCCCCTCAGATATCTGAGCAAGGACATAGTCTGGTCCAGTGTTCCATGGCTAGGATGGAATCAGCTTTGTTCTTTCCAAATCAGAGGTTTCATTATTTTACAGAGATTCCGTTTCAGTGTCCTGGCATAGGCTTTCCCAGCATGGTTCAGAAAGTACAACCGCTCAATAACTAGAAACACACCCTTTTGTCCTATTTTTAGAAAACTACCACAGTCTACAAATCTTGAGGTACTACCATTAACTTTCACACAACATTAAAAAAGCATGGTAACCAAAATATTGTTTTGTTTGTTTTCCTTTCCCTAAAGAGCAATTGTTATACATTTAAAACATTTTAAACTTTTAAAACCCTGAGTCCCATTTCAGGCTCTTACAGGCTCTGAAGCCTGCCTTTCAGTTTTGGTTCCAGGCTGCTTGGGGTTAGACATTTTCTTGAAGTTTCACTGATATTCTGGTCAAGTGTTATGCATTTTGAAGATTGCCCATCCCTGTTTTTACCATTCTGTGTTAAAGTATCATTACAGTGACCTATTGCACATAAATCTAAAGGTAGTGACCAGATAAATAAAATCCAAAAATATGACTCTTGTGATAAGTACAGGACCCTCTTCTGCAGCCAGTAAAGTAGGTGGTTTAATGCTAGTGACAGTATATGGATTAGGTAATCCAAATAATTAGGCTGGCCTGAAACCATATGTGCTCACCATCCACACGGTGAGGGAAGGGTCAATGGTAATGTCATTGTTTCAGTTAAGGGTGGAAGAGATTGCCTGAACTTTACTTTAAATTGTGAATATTAACAATTGCTGCTTTTAGTCTGATATTGTTTACTCTCATTGATGTAATTAGATCTTATTTAGCAATAAAAGGGTAACTTGGTTTGATATTGGCCACCATTGCCACCACTGATATAAACTCAGGCTACCTGGCAGTCTCAGCATAGCCTACTCTGCTAGTGCTGCATTATCTATATTGTGATTTCACACATTGGATTTTTCTAGAGTAATAAGAGAAAGATGCTCAGGTGGAATAATGTTCTACATTTGAAAAGGAATCAATTACTAACCAGCTTTAATGTGAACACACTCTGTGATAAATCAAGTAAATGTGATACTTTCCCAAAGTAATTGTGCTGCTCTTACTCCTCCAGAGGATTAATGATTCCAAAATGTGCTACGTGAATGTTTCAAAAGCTCAATAATAACCTTCCAGTCTTTCAGGGGATAAATGAGTCTTTTTAGGTAAAAGGCACATCATTATTAAATCCTGAGATATTCTTAACATACACATTTCAATCCATATCAACATGTTGGTTACTTAAACTGAATAGTCTGAAACAGACAATAAAAAGCTGCTTTGTAATTTTTTTTTCTTTGAAAATGCCAAAAAGGTGAAATTTTTACATTGTTACTCATAATTGTCAAGCAAGACAATTTTATAGTATATGAACACTGACAATAAAAATGTTTGTCACTTTTAGATTATTTAAAAAAAGAGAAAAAACCCGTTAAAGTTTGTCATCAATAAACTCAAGGTTATAATGAGAATTGTAAGTGAGAGAAATACCCACATTGGTGGTCAGACACATCTCAGAGGAGCAGTTTGCAGAAACAAGTGTCACCAAAGGGAATTACATTTCTTTAACATGCAAGATGCCCAGCCTCCAAAGACACAAGAGTCCAGCTAAGAAGGGACTAGCAGAAGATTCCCAGCTGAAACAAAATGGGACTGAGATGTCCTGATTGACGTGTGGGCAACCCTGGAGCCATAGCCCATTACCTGTAAAGGTTAAGCTGATCACTAAAGTCTATGAAAAACTCGAATCAATATAAAGACAGAAAAGAGTTCTAGTCTGGTTACCTTCTCACTATGGAGGGCTACCTCAGACCTATTATGCAACTGTGTAGAAGCAATTCTGGGATAGGATGATTCACAGGTGACTTGACAGGAAAAACAGAAACCTAAGCAAAGAGACAGAGAGAGAGGAGGGGAGAGTGTTTATGTTACACTAATAAGCTTGTGGAGGAAACCATGGTGGAGCTTAAAAGTTTTCAACTGTTTGTTTATTTAACCCTTAGATTAATCTCATTGTGCATTCCATAAATAACAAACCAGTTAACAGATACTTCAACTGTGGTATTATTCTAGCTGAGAAGCAATGCTGTTTATATTACAGTATGCAATCCATTTCAGTTGATTTTGGTATAGTGCAGGCTAAGAGCACTGCAATGCTCACAATTATAATTATTAATTACATAATGCATACACATAATGGTACAGATTAGTTTAAAGTCAGACAAAATCAGAACATTTCATAATCCCGGAGACCTCGGCCAACTATACATTCACCTCTTCCTAAGCATTATGTAGTATTACAGAAATTTCTGCTCAGCCTTCTAAAAAGGTGACTGAATCATTTCATCCATGGTTTCCAAAGCTCCCAGCACTGCAGCAGCACCAAGAGGAGAAACAAAATGCACAAGGATCAGTAAGTTAATAATTGTTGTAGTATTTATTTTTTTGTACAAATCACTAACAATTAGGGATGCAACATATACAGCTAATTGACAGCTCAAATGATATAGCACAATGAAAACAAAGCATACGAGTCAAAATACAGTGCTGCTGCAAACAAATCAAGTTGCCCCCTACAGAGTCAATGGGTACCTGATGGCTGTGCCTTTTTATCTTCATTACAACATTCACATTTAACCCTACAACAGAAATCAACTGTTTTTTGTCTGCTATGCAGACTGTATGAAATTAAGCTAGAAGGTGCAGAAGACACATCCAGAGTTAATTCCATTTGCTCAGTAATAATGCTGTACATGTATTTCAAATACAATTTGTTTGCTCTAATTTTAGTGTATATGGGAAATTATGAAATGTGATTTATTAAAACTACATTACCTCTTCTACAAAACCCTGCAAGATTTATTTTTGTTAACAAAAGTGCAAATCCCTTCATCTCTTCATATTGTAACTCATTAAATTTCCTCACATTCATGACCATTTCTTCTAATACTCAAACTTTCTGATACATACAACTGTTTGGCACATGGTGATGTGTGAATGAGGGACCTTTTGTACTCTTAGCTATTGCTATATGCCAACTGCTGAGAACTTACTATTCTTAACAATTTTTGCTTTGCTGCTTGCTTTATTTTGGCATGAGATAAATTACATATAAAAACTTAAGAAATATCTGCATGGATATTCCTTCGGGTACTCTTGTTAAACTAACAAACACATTTTTAGAGATGTGATAGAATAACTGATTATTTTAAACTGCACTGTTCCAAGTGTTTATTTGGTCATGTGCATCATTTGGACCTGCACTATAATGGCACCCCATCTAGGGTTGATTCCTGCCTTGTGCCCACAGTTGCCAGGATAGCTTCCAATAGTGTTGATTGAAATTTGCCAAAGCATTTTTCATAGTGAATATGCTGTATTTGCCAGTGCCTTGTTCAACAAATATTTTCCTGGAAATATGATCCTGTGGCTGGCTGTGCCAAGCATTTGTTCCCCTAGTGCCCCATGATACTTTGCCAGGCAAGCATGAAATCACAAAGCTGTAGCAGCCTTGATGTAGAGCTGCTTCAGGCATGTGTGATGTCACTGTCCAGACAGTATTCTAGCCTTCCACCTGGTATGCAACATAATAAAAAAAAAAAAAAAAAAACTTGCAGTATTTTTTTAATTCAGGGGAACATTAGCTGACCATAATGAGAATATTACGAGTATTGCCACTGGACATATAGTAATGATTTCTGTGTACTGGCCACACATCAGCCACATGGCTAATTTGAATGCATAATTAGCCATCTCCCCAGCTACTTGAAAACATGCTTTGAAGAAGCCTTCCTTCTGCCTGATAAAAAAGCAAAAGCAACCCAGTAAAATAATAATAATAATAATAATAATATTAACAAAATATTTATTACTGTTTTCAAGGTGTTTCTATCTTCTTCTTCATGAAAAAAAATTACAAATCATCTGCATAGGGATTGGAGACAAAAAACAAAAACATTCAAGTGACACCCGGGCCAAGACTTCAAATAACAGAACAAATCTTTACTTCATTGCACAACTAATGTGTGTTCACAAACATTGGAACTCTGTGACCACAATGGTATACATATATTTTTTAAATGTATTGCTAGTTTGTGGTGTTAACCCAGCCACAGTGGATGCACAAACCAGTGTGTTTCGTCATGCCAATCCCAAACCCGGATAAATGGGGAGGCGCAATGATTAGCACTGACGTTTCACAGTTGAGCTCACATTTTTGCCGTTATAATCATTCCAGGAACAGTGAAGCAAACTCTGTCACTACCCTCCAACATCAAAACCACCACCCCCAACCTCCAACTACAACCCCCTCCAATACCCTGTACAGCAGTTAAGCACAAATAACAATGTTACTTTAATTATTCAAGTTCACAGAGATGTACACTTTTTAACATTGCCATCTCCAAGACAAAAAACTATTCTGGACAGAAAATCAGATAATCACAGAGAACATTAATACACACTAGACATCACAACACCTTTTTGGGATGTGTGGTAAACTGGAATACCTGGAAAAAATGCAAACCTCTACTCTGGAATTAAATGGTGGATCTGTGAGGCAGCAATAGTAACCATTGTATCCCAGTGTTGCCAGTTTAGGATACTGAAGAGGCAGAGCCATATTTATAAATTTAGCATATTGTACTGGGCAACAGAAGAAAAAATGCAGTGCATGTTTGGCTATTTTAGATCGAGAACCATAGTCACATTGAATAAGTAGTGTGGTAGACTGTATAACTTTATGGACTTTTAACTCGACTTGATGTTATTTTGGAAGAATTAAGTGGATAGGACTGGTACGCTTTGTTGGGCTGAATGGCCCATTCTTGTCTAGATTGTTCTAATGTCTTAATATCAACAAGAATCTTAATTCTCCATAAAATGTACCGCATAGTTATACAGTGTTTAGTACTGATGCCTGACAGCTCCAGAATCTTGGGGTTTTAATCCTGGTTGTCTCACATCCCAAAGCAGGTTAGACTAATTGTGAATTCTCAATTAAGCCTGTATGAGTTATTGTGGGTGTCAGTGTGAAATGTGATTGATAGGGTTTTTTTTCCCTTCCTTGTGTCTGTTGATAGCCCTTGGCATTCAAAACATAAGCTTTGGCTTTTGTTATGATGAAACTCTTAAATGGATAACACAATTTTAGGTTTTACTGCCTAATGGCATGAGGTAATATATAATGTTCCTTTGCATAACATTTTGCAGTTACATTTGCAAGACTGGTGAAGCATGATTTAAAGAACAAACATACAGCACACCATATGACCTCCCTATCTCACCATGTGACAGTCTTGCTCAGCAAGATTATCCTGGCCATACCTCTAAACTGGGGCAACACAGTGGCACAGTGGTTAGCACTGCTGCCTCATGGATGCGTTTTCTTGCTTTGAAGACCATGCCTGATTGTTTTCTGAATGGAGTTTGAACCTTCTGTTGTGTTTATGTGGGTTTTCCTTTCAGACCTCTGGGAATTCTTCTACATCCCCAAACACTAGGGCTGTTTTTCTTCTTGCACTGAATGCTGCTGGGATAGGCTAAAGTCCCCTGCAAACCCGTAATTGGATAAAGCAGGTTTGAAAATGTATGTATGCATGTATGAACCTCTAAAGTATAAACTTAAGAGGCCTACCCCAATGAAGTTGCAAGGACTTTCTAGTCATGACAGCTGTCTCCTGCAGTTGCAGGAATACCTCAGGTTAAGGGTAGCAGTCTAACGGAATGCTTTATCAACCCACTGAAATTTTATGAAGGGATTTTTTCTTATTCTCCACAGACCAAAGAAGGCATTATATCTATACTAAGAGGGAACTCAAAAGTATTATTTATGCTCATCATTTCAACATATATTCTAAAAAGATTGGACAAAGCGTTTTTTTTTTAACCAGGATTCAATGTTCTGAATAATTCCTGCTGCTAAATAATTAAGTGTATAAATGGCTTAAATGCATTTTTGTGAAAGTTTAATGTAATTGCAAAAACAAAAAGTAGCACTTCCAGCTATGTAAAATAAATTTTTTTATTTGATGTATGGGTTACGTGCTATATACAGTACATAGTGCCTGTGGGCAAATAAAATCCATTAAGGGATAAAGAGGGTTATGTTTCCAGCTCTTAGAAATTCACCATATGCTTTTTAACTGTTGTTAGCTTGACATCATTCAACAACAGATAAGGTGTAAAATAATGATATAACAAAATAGGAGAACAACAAATTTGTGAAAAATCAGAAAAGTAAAGACATGATATATGGTTGTTGATGTACTATGTATGGTGACAAAATGAAAGAAAAATGAGATGCTGTGCTTAATCTCATTTATTTCATTTCACAAAAGCAAACACATCGCAATACAATTGGTCATTTAAATTACAAGTTAGTTCTATTTAAAGCTTAAATGTAGCGATGCACGAGTTCTCACATGTGAATAACATCCTACATGGGTTGAAAATGTCCAAAACTGAATACTAGCCAAATGAAGAAAAGCAAATACCGCATGTGGACACAATACAAGTAAACATGGGAGTGATCACTGTGCTCTAGGATGTCTTCTCACCAGGTGGAGCCTGGATTGACAGCGGTGGGAGCGGGAGCCGGGTCCGGCGGAACACCGTGGATCGGACGGCGGGGACATGAGCCAGTTATAAGGAATGTCGGCACCTGTTGGTGTACGTCTCTCCATGCTGCAAGGCCTAGGAAGGATAAGCCAGAGGGGTGTCAGTTTGAAGAAGGAAGCACCGGGGAATGGAAGATTTTAAACACTCCTGTCAGTATTTTAACCTCATTTTTACTGTTGTTTTTAATGGGATTATTTATTAACATTTGAAGCACTGCACTATGAACACTGTTTTGGATTTGTTTTTGTTCTAATAAAAGCACTTTTGCACTTTTGTGTAATTTATCCCCCATTTGCACAGCTCATCTGGTTATATTACCGATGGTGTTGGGTTCAAGGGCTCTCACATCTGGAAGAGGGAGCATGGAGCAGGTCCCACACTGTCACAATCAGACTTATCCATTCATTATAAACCTGACTTATCCAGTTCAGGCACAAGACAAATATTAACCCTATACTATTTGGTTGTCCAGTTTTGCTTGGCCTTAATTTTAAAAAATATGCAAAAATTACTTACTTAAAGAGACAAAATGAGTCATCATGATATTCCAAAGTGAATAATAACTATCAAAACTGTAGGTTTGTTAGCATTTTCAGCCAAATACTTACTGCATAAATGAAAGGTAACCCTCATAAAACGCTGATAAAAGACAACAAAGAGCATTTTGAATGTCCTTTTACAAGAAGTCACTGCCTCTTCTTGGATTAAGCAGCTCATTGAAACAAAAAACAATTGCAGTGTCCTAATACAGGCACATGCTTCAGTTATCTAGAAACAGCTATTGAAGGTGAGGTCAAGTGCATACGTACCTTGCAGTCAAGTGACAAGAATTCAACAAAAGTTATAGGTATTCACTTAGTTTTAATCAGGTTAAAATTTAGCACAGATGTTTTAATAAATACGCAGAGCAGGAGTGCAGAGCTCTCATTCCATCCTAACAACGCTGTATGGGATTTGCATGTGTCCGTGCATTTCTGGAATGATCTGTATTATTGAGCATGTTGAACTGTGTATTATTGCCTGTTTTAACACTGAATACTTAAAATGTGTCAGTAATACTTCTAAATTAAGAAAATGTGTTTAGCCCTTTGTGAAATAAATAACACCCATCCCTTTTTTCTATCCTCAATCTGAGCACCAGGGTGAAAACTAGCCAGTGTGCCACCAGATCACACGGTTTCAAAATATCTTCAGAAATTAACTGAACCAAAACTAAACAAATGCTTAATTAAGAAGTTTCTGTTACCAGATTGTACATAGTCCGCTCTAATCGGATTGGTTGTGGGATTAAAACCTGAAAATGATTGGAACACCTTGCACCACGTGTGCTTCTTGCCTTACACCCAGTGCTGCTGAGATAATCACTGACTCCCAGTGACCCTAAACTGGCCTGATTAAATTTACACCTCAGCACATGCAGGATTAAATGTATATGAATAATATGTATGTTCAATCCTTTTGAGTTGTGCTGTGCACAATAATTCCTTCCTCATAAGCGGTTACTAGACAACCAGTTCATGTGCTTGCATGATGTTGCAGCAACAGCATCAGGAATTTTTTGTGAAATGACACAATGACTTTGTGTTTCCACCCCCAACCACATTTTACTACTTAAGTGATTATCAACACCCATGCATAATCCTGAATTTTTTCAGATTGCTGCCTGTTTCACAGAGAAAGTCCAGAATGGTCCTCTTACTCCCTTTCGATATGTGTGTTCATGACACTGACAACACCTACTCTTCAGTACTGTGATCGCCAGGATTAAAAGACATAGAAAACATTCTGAAGCTTAAAACGTACTCATATTTTCTGAGCAAAACTCTTCTTTGAAAATACTCCAAAATGCGCCAATGATGTGAGCAAACAAAGGCTGAAAAAAACTTGAAAAACTCTAAACAAATTCTGGAAATGTATGATACTCAAGTGTGAATGGGCCCTTAAGAAACTGGTTTTGCACAAGTATGAATGTTTGCATGAATGTGAGCTGCAATGGGCTAGAAACAAGTCCAGAGTTGGTTCCTGTCTCGTCAACACTGCTGCTGGGATAGACTCACACTCCCATGACTCTGAACTTGATTAAGTAAGCTTGCTAATGGATGGGCGAAAGCTAAATTATGGGAGAAATGGCAGACTACAATGTAGGGAGAATCAAATACAGCAGCCTGGAAACGGACTTACAATTAATGACCATTTTCACTTCACTAAATTAGTACAACAAAAATCAATCTGAGGTAGTGCTGACCCTTACATTTTGAACACACAGGTATCACCCAGTATTATGAAGACAGAAGAGTAGATCTAGAGTACTAGACAGTATGATTTGATTTGCTGGTAGTTTGTTTTAGTCATGTGCAATGAAAATGATAACAAAACTGTTGCATGAGAAGTGGCCTTTCAGCTTAATTTGGTTATTAAATTGCTAATTTTCTGCAGTTCTTTGTCCCACAATCTCTTAAATTATAGATTTATAGTAGTAAGTAGTTTTCTCCATCCTTCTACTATCCTGCTCATAAAAAAGTTGCAGAGAGAGAAAATGTCAATAGCAGGTTTCCTTTCACATTAACAAAAATGTTAATATACTGTTTTAGCACCTGTAAATTTCTTTGTGAATATCTAGGGTCCAAATTGTAGCAGTCAGAAAAAGGTGAAATAAATGACAAAAAGCATCACCATGCAGTGCAGGCATGTCAAACATGCGGCCCCCGGGCCCGCAACAGACATCTGTGCGGCCCACATGATAGATCCTAGTTAGCACTAAACTTGTACAAAATGATTACTATCATTTGTGATTGAATCATTCTGCATCTTCGCGTTACTTATTGACTTTTCTTACTTCTGCCTTCTGACAAGAGCACATTTTCCCATGGTATTACAGTACCGGAAACATCATCTGCTAGTATAGTTGCAGCCACGAAGTCGCAACTGAAGTGCTAGGCTGCGGTCCGCGGCCCACTACCGGGCCACGAGAGAACTGCCAGCAACGGAGACTCACTCAGTGAAGGGCTACAGCAAAAAGGCTGCCCCCTTCACTGAGGACACTTTTCAGAATGCTAGGCAGGTGGAGCTTTGCAGCGGTGCAGAAAGAGGAGAGAGACCGCGGTGAGAGAGTATTACAACAAAGTATTTTTATGTTTCTGACAGTTTCCCCATATGACACGAGTCCACAGAAATCTCGTTACTACAAAGTACATTCAGCAGCAGATACTTTCATTACAACGAAGTGACCTTGAAATGTCTGAATGAATCATCCACAGAGCAGTTAGTTCTGTGGTCGCAGCTCAGTTGTGGACATTTGCACAACGATCCCCAAACAGAAACACTGTAAAAAAATGTTCTTTTTTCGAACTTTCCACGTACTGTTTTTTTGCTGTTTTTGTTTTGTGTGATTTTAAGTGATCCTTTTCCTTATTGTTCGTCAACATTTGAAAAACATCCATCAGAATTTAACTCATTATCACCCTTCTATAGAAATGGCATACTTGTTATATGCAAAAAAGAAGAAAAATCTCAGGTTGCAAATGTATGCGAACTGCTGCATTTGAAGACGCCGAAAAAGCCGTTTTTATGTGGTTGCAGTGATGCTTGTTCAAGAAACATTCATATTAATGCGGCACTCATTCAAGAATATATGAGGTTTTTAAACTCTCTTGGGACCCGGACAAACAATCTCACACGTGGCAACAGCGCTTCTGGACGCACTTCAGCGTGTCGTTCCCGTTGGGTGGGGGGGGGTCCCAGGTCCCAAAAGAGTTCAGAAACCTCACAACATGAAGAAGAAGAAAAGGATAATTTGGCTTCTGATTGATAACGTTGCTGACCACAACATGCTTCCGCACTTAGATAATGTTCACGTTGAATTCCTCCCACCCAATTGCACGGCAGTGCTTCAGCCATTGGATTTGGGCATCATTTGCACCCTGAAAATGTATCTTCGCAAGGAAATGCTGAGAAAAATTCTCGTCGGCATAACTTGTAGACAGGAGAAGATTAAACTAACGCGAATGAAGCTATTGAAGCTGCCTCCATTTCCAACATCCTATCTTTGTGATGCACGTTTTCTGCAGTGACAGCAACCAAAACGAGATTACGGAGTATACTGAACATAAGCAACACACTTCGCGTGTCACTGTCTTCCATCTTCCCCAGATGGGATCGTCTGGTTGCAGGAAAACAAGCTCAGGGATCTCACTGATTCTGCATTATGGTAAGCTGTATAATTTCTATTACTAAATTATAACTTAATAATAATAATAGAAATGTAATGTAAATTGTGTATAAAACTGCCCCACGAACCCACCCATAATCACCCCATAAACTCCAACCTCCAACAACCCACCGGTCCCTGGAAAAATTTGCTTCTAGTAAAGCGGTCCTTGGTGTCAAACAGGTTGTGGACCACTGGGCTACACTACTGGCTGGGCTGCTGAGACTGGCCACTGGGCAGAAATGACCATCACGAGTAGCAATAGCTTGCATATTTTCATGTTTTTTTGCTCTAGTTTTATGTAATTTTTGTGCTAGTATTGTAACGAACAGTTAGTGCAGACTACAGCTGAAGATCTGAAGTGGACGCGAGAGGTTGGTGAGTTGTTTATTAACATATTTTTGTGATTTTGAGTTTGTAAAATGAGTGTAGGTCAGGTGGCTTTTTGCATATCGGCTTATTTTACAATATAAACTTTGAAGTAAACTTAGTAAAGTAAAATTTGATTTTTGGAGGATTTGTTTTCCAACTTGTATTACTGAGCAATGAATTCAGTGAGAGTTTTCGCGATTTTAGTTCACACGAACAGGTCTTTGCACTGTTTATGTCACCATACTCTTGCAATGTTGAGAATGCGCTGGAGAATATCCAAATGAAATTGATTGAACTGCTGTCAGATTCTATTCTGATAGCAAAATACAACGAAGTTGGTGTGCCAGGCTTGTATGCTTACCTGCCACCCTCGTATGTGCAGAACCATAAGGTGGCATCGAGAGTACTGTCTATGTTCGAAAACACTTACCTTGTGAGCAATTGTTTTTTGTTAATGAAAGCTACCAAATCCCCACATCACTCAAGACTTACTGTCAAGCACCTTTCATCCCTCATAAAAGTTGCAGCTGCACAAGATTTCAAGCCTGATATTGACAAACTAGTTACTAACAAGAGATGTCAAGTGTCAGGACAAAAGAAATAAATCTCACACTGTAAGACTCCTATATAAGCAATGAATATAATATAATAATATAAGGACCTAGCTAAGAGGCTAAGACTCTAATTGTACGCAGTTGTACGGAGATTGTATGGAAATAAATTGCTTTTCTTTAAACTTTAAGTGTTACATTTTTTAAAGTTTTCAGTATTGGAAAGAAAGCTACAGTAACTTAGTATAATAGTATTTGTTATAGTGCGGCCCGCTGATGCACGTATGGCAGTCGAAGCGGCCCACCAATGGTAGTGAGTTTGATATGCCTGATGCAGCGGACCATTTAGGACAAAAATCAGTGTCTGCGTTCTTACAAATAAATTTAATGATAAACTTACAGCATGCAACAATATGTTTTTCTGTTTACTGAATATGGAAGAAAATATGTTTTTGTATAGGAGTAACATTTGTAATTGTTTTACAACCAGTGTTGGGGAAAGTTACTTTAAAAGTAACTTAGTTATATTAAGCATTATTTACAAAAAAAACACAACAAAATAAGTTACTGCATACAGTAAATGTAAGGCATTACAACAGTACATGACCATTGTGTTACTTTTTCTTTGCATGAAAAACTATGCATTTTATTGGCCATCTTTGTTATTAAATCTTAACACCATATATGAGTCTTCATCTAACAGAAACAAAAAAATGTGATCATTTTCTTGTGTTTTATAAATATGTTCAGTCCTTTATGTGCTGGTAAATAACATCCATCTCCTTTTTACATCTCCAATGTGACCTCCTAAAAATACGAGGTGTAACCACTGGCCACTGTGGCACCAGATCGTATTGTTTTAACATATAAATAGCAAACAACTAAACTGACACTTTATTATTACGTTTCTGCTACTGGATTGCACACAGTACATACTTTTTTGCTTGGCTGTGCAATTGAGTCCTGCAAAGTACTGGTGCACCATCCACCATGTAAGCTTCTTTTCTTACACCAGTGTGCTGCAGTGATCTCAAGCTCCCTGTGAACTCTAAACTGGGCTGATTAAAGTTACCCTTCAGCAAATAAAGGATTACATGTATACTTTTAACTTTTGTTCAGTTCTTTTCACTTTATTACAAGCTCCACACAAGCTTAACCTCTTCCTCAATGGCTATAAGAAGACAGCAGAAGCATGTACATACACATTATTACTGACCCCAGCAAATACAATATTTGTGCTGATAATAGTTTAAGGAGATTTGGAATATTTCATAGGTAATGAAAAGTTGTACAGACATGTATGAAGTGTACTAAAATCAGTGCTATAGAAAGCACTAGGACAGAGTATGAACAAGTAGCAAAAAGAACAATTTAATTTGAATCATTTTTTTCCTATCAATGTAAGTGAGAATTGACATAATGTTCTCACTTGCTTCTCCTGGAAAATGACACTGTCAGCAACATTCTGTTTCTTAGTTCTGCTGTTAGTGAAAAGTGGCACTATCCTGAAACAGCACAATTCATTAAGGAGAGGGTGTGGTTGGAAACCAAAACAATTGTTTACTTTTTCTTGGGATAAAATATATATAATAATCAACAGGTTAATGGAAATTGAGACATGTTTGTAATCCGTATTTTACTGCAAAACAGTGTATTTGTATTAGAATAGAACAAAATGCTTTGGAAATAATGCTCTAACATGATTCTCCTTTATCTATTTTAGAAGTGGACTAACCTCTTCATTACAATTAAAACACATTGTATTGCAGAGAACAAAAAAAATTTAAAGTGGAAAATTGATATAAATTAATCAAAATATCAATCACATTAGACCATATCTACAACTAATTGTATTTTACTGATCTAACTAAATGCAATTTAAAATCATATATATTTTCTGTGATGAATGCAGTTCCTAGCAAGAAGGCCCTATACGCTTCACTTTTATTACATGTCTAACCTGTGCTACAGCAAAAATGGGGTTAAATATGTATGGAAGTTTACACATTTAAAACGAATAAATGATCTTCTGGATTTAACTTTCACCTTTATTATTAATTTCACTCTTAGCTTCTGGATTCAAGATTATTGCTTTTTTTTCCTTCAAAAAATACTTCCCAAAAATCATGCCCCAAAAGAGCAAACCTGGAAGTTTAATTGGAATTTAAAAAGAAAAAATGAAAACTAAATTACATTTCACAGTATGAATTACATGCAACATAAGCTCATGCATTTAAAAGTTTGAAAAATGATCAAATGCACATAATCAACTAATCCTTCCCTTGCAACTGTGTAGTAATATTAGATCAAAATATAAAGTGTCAGAATTAAGAAACAAAACATTAGTTAAGATAAACTGCATTAAGACAATCATAATAATAAGTAATATAGTCGCAGACATGAACAATGCACAAAGAGTATGGACAGATTGCTTCCTTTAACTGAATCATTCTGAGCTCCCAAATGTCACAAGAATAATGCTGGAGAGATGCCACGCTTAACCAAACGTTATCCCTATAACTGTAAATGATCACTGTCCAACTTCTTTTGTTTACATTTTTTCAAAACATAATGCTAATTGTCCGTAAATTAGCAGTTGTAAACCAGCAAAACTAAGTGGCAGGTGCACGTGGCCTGGGAATGACTACTATAAACAGTAAAAATAATTAAAATATTAATAATTAGCAGCAGACTCTGAATAAATGCACCATTTTTAATTATTTATTTTGCAGGCTTTGAGCAAAAAATGATGAATAAATTGCTTGTTTCTTCAATTTGGTTTCAACATTAGGCGCTCAGTTTGATATGTAATTGGCTACAATGCTTCCTTTCTGAAAGCAGTCAGAAGAGCATGACATAATACCAATAGGAAAAAATCTAACCTGCAATTAGATAAATTAAGCGTTTAGCAGCTAATTGCTTTTCTTAAATAGGTCTATGTAAAAGATGCTATTTAGTAAGACAAAGCCGCACTTATGTGCAAACGGCAAGTGATTAGTAAAAAAGTTAGGTACCTTTTGGTAAATGCTAAAAAACCCACTTTGATGTGTCTTGATTAAATTATATAGTACATATACTGTACACACTCTGCATTATCCAGCATGCTAGATTAACTGTTTATGTCCCAATGATGAAAACATTAAAGTTTATAAATGTATTTCATGAAAGTCTGCAAGACAAGATTTATCTTCTTTTTCTGATTTACTTTAAAAAAAAAAAACATAATTTAAATATAATCAATATTTCTAAATAGCATGTTTTTATATGTGACCAATATGGTGGAATGGAGTTGTGGGTTCAAATTCTAACCTGCTCACTGTCTGTGTAGTGCTTGTATGTTTTTCTCTCTTTATCTGCATGGGTTTTACCTTCAGGTACTCTGGTTGTCCTCACACATCTCAAAAGACATCAATAACAACATTCGCATTTCTAAAGAATGTTTTCATACAAAGGATTTTACAAGAAATGAAAGTAAAAACTTTCAAGAAAAGAAAAACAAATTAAAAACAGATAAGAAAAAGAATTAATAAATGGCATACGTAAAATAGTAAATAATGTAAAAAAAATCAATACACCCATAGATAAGACAGTTCTGCAAATAATATATCAAGTAGAGTTCTTATTTATAGGTTTGTTTTCAAGTCACTAATGAGAAGTCCGATGCTGTGGTGCATTAAATTTATGTTGTCTGATGACTCTTAATTGGCACAAGCTCTCCATGATACTGAACTAATAATGCAGGTTGGAAAAATAATCTATTGATAGATGTTATCATGACATATGTATAAAGCTATATATCATTTAGGAGTGTAGCTGAATAAACAGTAAGTCGGATCAACCCTACTGAAAATCATAAAACCACACATTATCAGCTCACACCACTTGTTGAAGTCAAAAAGAAGATCAAACACTGAGAAATTAAACCCTACGCTAGAGCCTAACTGACTGTGCTAGAATTCAAGGATTGTTACAAACTCAAAGTATCAAAGTGCATCAAAGTGAGGGATGCAAAGTGATTGTGCAATATTTATAGCATCAAATCCTGTGATGTAATCAACGCAACGATCACAGTCACATTTAACCACGTTGCAAATACAAAAAAAATGAAATGGGAATGAAATAAAACTTGTTTAATTCTCTATGAAATGATCAAGTGATCTCAAACAGATTCTAGAAGATAAAAGAAAAACATATGGATGGATAAAATAACTCAAAATAGACATATAAAACGTATTAACTGTTAGAGTTACACACCCTTTAAAACTATGTTTGATTATACTCTTGCATTACAGTATATCTGCTGATAGTCCATAACCATTGTGAGATATGGCCGGCCGTTCATCCCAGCCAATACCCCCACGCCGCTAGATGGAGCCCTTCCAGCAGCATGGAGGTGCCCCGAATTCCAGCAGGGCATCATGGATATTGGAGTTTTCCTTCACAGCCCTGCTGGATACCATGGGGGCCGCAAGGGGACGCTGCAGAGAGGCTCAGAGACTTTTAGGTGCCCTATAACCCGGAAGTATATCCTGGTCACAGGGACAGAGGAAATGACGTACTTCCAGGATGAAAAGAAGAGCTTTTGATCTGACCCGGAGGTGCTGGGGAGTCACATGGACTGAGGGTTCAGAAGCACTTCCGGGTCAAGGACTATAAAGGACTCTGGGAAATCCCAGACGGACGAGCTGAGTCGAGAGGAAGGGTGGCAAAGCATATGGGAGAGTGGAGGATTGATTATTGGTTATTGTATTGGTGATTTATAGGAGTATTGTGGAGAGGAGGGTGCTTTGTGCACATTATTATTATTATAAATCCATTATTTGGACTTTTATCTGGTGTCTGGCGTCTGATCTGAGGGTTCAAGGGGACGACAGTGCCCCCTATCTGTCACACCATGTAGTGTAAAATAAAAAAAACTTTTGGCCACTCTGACTGTTAAAAGAAACAACACTTAATATAACATTAATATTACATTATAATAATATAATGTTATAGTAAGTATGTTCTGAAATTTTCAGCTAAGGAAGATAGAAGGTAATTAATATAGTAATACTAACTAATAATAGCGCCCAACATTTTATGTTGATTAACACATGCAAATAAGAATTTCATTGAATTATGTACATGTCACAATAATGGCTCTATAAAGTTATAAATTACAGAGTTACCAAGTGCAGCTATCAGAGGTCATAAACACACGCACAAACATAGAGCAATCAGTTAGACTCAGCCATCTCACAAGGAAAAAAAATGTCTTGGCCGCCTTCCTCTCAAAACTGTTTTTGGGGACATGAGTGAGAAACATTAACTGCTGGGATGAATTTAGGTGCTGATTTATTTACATGAATAAAACCAAATCATACTCCAGCAAACTATCTCCTGTTTAAGGTGCCTGGTGGCAATTCTTTCTAAAAAGAACTTGTATATAGTTTGATGAGATTTCATATTATCAATTATTACCAATTTGTATGTAATAATTTTGATTTTAAACTGTAGTTATAAACAAAACCAAGATGCAAAACACAACATGATCAAACCCAGTTTTAAACATCTACACAAAGCTAGATAAGCACAAAAGAAGAGACCACATGTTATAATTTGAGTTCTCTATTGTGTTTGTGCACAAAAGATCAGGAATGCCTGGAGCTGAATGCACAGTCTATAGAAATGCAATATGAAGAATATCTGCAGTACTGTTGGACAAGTCAGATGAGAATGTTTAGGGCAAGAATCTAATCAGTAATGTGCAGATGCAGAAAAGGTCTAGAAATCTCAAATCACTTGCACTGTAAGGTGGGTGTAGGAGGGCATACTGTAGAGGGTTTTTAACAGCTGATCCGTGCAAAATAAACCAGATGCTTTCATCAAAATGCCTAGAGTTTTGCCAGAAAAAATACCATTTGAATAACATTAAAACTGAAACTTAATTTGAATCTAGCCAATGTAGTTAAGACAGAAGCAGATGGCGCTGCTAGCTGTGACTGAAAATTTTGCTCAAATATTGAATTTTATTTATTTATTATATGATGTTTTGCGGCTTGGAACCAAATGTTAACTCTAAATGGACAGTGGATTAAAATTGTATTCTAAACAGTATTGTACCTTTTACATTAATAATAACTGCACAACATCACTGAGATTAAACAACTGAAGATAAATTAGAATTTGATGAGTAGATAATAATTTACTTTACCGTAACTGTGGCTTTACTGATTTGCTATGAATTAAACAGAATAGGAATGTCACTTTAGTCATAACAGTTCACAAATGCATCATAGGGGTCAATGAAATTTAAATGACGAGAGCATAAAAACCCACACAAAAACAACATTAAACAGCAGAACATTCTTAATGAACTTAATCCAGTTCAGGCTTGTTGGGGGCAGAGGGTATCCTAGCAGCATTAGACACCCAGCAGGAAGCCACCCAGCAGCACCGCAGGCCCAACTCACTCACACATACACACTCTTTCACTGAGCAAATTTAACCAACTAATGCAGACATGAGGTGAACATAGAGACTCTATGTGGACATCAACCAGGCCCAGAATTGGATCTCAATTTTATTAGCTAAGATGTTTTTTTAATTTAAGTGAATGTTAACAGATGCTTTAAAGCTGGGTTATTATAGTACACAGCTGTAATCTCTCTAACATTACACAAACTAGCATTTTTTCAAGTCAAAATGAACTTTTATTTGTAGTACTTAAAAAAAACAAAAAAAAAACAATTTAATTAAGACTGAGTAGCAACAGCATATTGTCTTCCAGAGAGTGCCACTCCTAAATAGGTTTTTGAGGACAGTTATTAATGTACTCAGTAAAATAAGTCTGTGAGCACCTTTCGTTTTCTGAGGCTATCACAGTTTTGCTTTAAACTGACTTCTTGATCCTGCTGTTTTAATTCAGAAGTCATTATTGCTTTGACAAAAACAAATACTAAAAAGTTGCCATATCAATCTACATACAGTGGCTTCACCTTAGAGACTTCCTCTATAGTTACTGACCCCTGCACTGACAGATGAAAATGGCCACAATGCTGCTAATTTCTGTATTGCGTGCAGCTTCACTTAATTGGCCATATGGTGCAGTACCAAAAGAATAATGAAAGACAAGGGAAATTATGATAGCCTAGCACATGGTGAGGAAAGGAAGAAATCATTTGAAGTGTCTTTGAATGTGACAAAAAAAAGCTGTGGAACTGTGGAACTGGCCCAAAAGAATAGTCTATGTGTACAAGAAGTCTTGTTCTTGTACAATTAAAGAAAGTTATTTATTTCAAGAAGATTTGGGCATGTGAAAAGCAAGAATAATGCCACTCCAGCTGTTCTTGGTAAGAGTGAGGTGATGATCTCAAGCTGGAATATTGTTGAATGGTGGAAAGAGCACTTGAAGAAAATCCTCAGTTTGGTGGAGGCCATGGCAGATAGCTTCTGGTTGTAAAGCTGAATCTAGCAGGGGCTATACAAGAAATTAACTGTTGTTGTTATAATCTTCCCTAATAGTACAGTAGTAATCCTACGATGAAGAAAGAAAAAAATAACTCTTCAGAAAGGATACATTTAGCTTCTTTTAATATCGGCTGACACAAAAATACAGTTTCAAAGGAAAGCTCCTGGCAAAGTGTAATGCAATTGTGGGGTTCTTGCAGTCAGCTCTGGCCACTTCAATAGTGTGGGAGGCATTTTTGCTAGGTACACGCAGTCTTCCATCTGTCCGTAAGTTAGCTTTCTCTTTCAGTGTAGTGCCTTTTATACTTTTCTCACATTCTTTGATTCCAAAATAAGAACATGCAATTTCCAAACAAGGGATACAATGTTTTCTTGGCAAAGTCCAGTTTTAAATAGCACACAGTAACTGTTGATCATAAACTGACCATCAAACTAAAGGGTACACTTTCTCTCTTAATAGCCTGCCTAAGATGCCTTCACTTATCTCTTCCCATCTCAGTTTTGTCTTTTCCCTGTCAGCTGGCTTGCATGGCTTAAATGCTTCAGCTGTGTCTATTCATGGCCTCAGTTACCCTTTTTAAGTAAAATAAGGTAGGATGTAATAAAACACATAAATCGCAATTGCACACTTTAAACCTTTGCAAAAACAGTGCCCAGTTCTTTGCCGTAGTATAACTGTAAAAGCACTGGCTACTATAGGCACTTCTTCATTGAAATTACCACTTCAATAATAGGTGGAAGAGGAGGACAAGGCCTTGTGTCTGGAAGACTGGGGTGCCTGCACTTATAGACAACTGCAGAAGAATAACTTTGATCAGTTTCAATGATAAAGCTGAAAGAAAAAGGTGCTGAAAAGGAGTTAATCAAAACACAGATCCAATAGACAGGTATTTCCTGTATTTCTAGAACGAAAGGTTCTTGGCAATATAATGTATCCATTTAAAGTAGGCAGGTTGCTTGTCATCTCTTTTCTACTGTAGGAAATTAGAATTGGTACATCTGAAGGCCTTATTCCTTTTTAGAAAGGAGACATTTGTCATATATGTAAGTTGAGGACAGCTGTCCTAGTGGAGAATTTTAACCACCTTCAAAATGAGGTAAAAGGCAATCAAGAGTTTGATCTATGGACTGGTTTAGCAATGGCAGTATCACGAATGCTGTGCTAAATAACAATGGTGAAGTAAAAGCTTTACGTAAAAGTAAACATTGGTATTTATGTTAATTTATTTTATTGGTTTGGATGGTAGCCAATAAGTGTGCTCGTCAGAGGCGAAGAAAAGAAAAAAAGGAGAAAAAGAAGCGGGGAGTAATGGTGTAGGTATTGGCATAAAGTTTTCGACAAGATAACAATACTTGAGCTGTTACCATGAGAAATGTGGTTATTTCAATAGTAAACTTCACTAGAAGTTTATTTAGCAAAGAGCTGGTTCCAGCACGGAGTTAACTGTCGAAAGAGAATACATGGATGTGCTAGTGGTTGGACAGACTGTGTCGAGAACGCCAACCCGGTGAGCTGTGGCGTGTCATCTGCAGGTATAAGAGCTTGTCATCATTGTCAATATTGTTGCAGCTGACCAACTAGTGTCATCTTGCTTCTGCTTCCGTATGCTCTATTAGAGCAAGGGAGTCAGTTGCCAAGTAATGCTGCAATCACAAGCAAGTACCAGGTTACAACGTTTATGTGTGGCACCATTTACATTACTTTTTTTTTCTTTCTATTAGTTTTCTGCCAGCTTAAGTTTAATAAGGAATTTTACTGATTTGTTTTCTTCATGTTTACACAGAAAGAATTGTCAGATAAACACTAAAATTGTTTTCCTTGATTTAAATCTACTGAATTTATTGTTTTGAATAAAAAGAGGGATGTGTATACCTGAATATAAAACATGGTTCATGCAGTTAAACTATTGAGTTCTTGTGTGTTTTTGATAATAAATGGGTTAGCCATAAAGAGAAAAAGAGGACAGCAATTTAGCATGTGGCTGAAGTTTTATCAAATTTGGTTTAGTAACGAGCATGGGTAGATTATTAAACTTTACATTATTAGTTAATTCATTCAATTATTAATACAGGTCTGTTCATTAAATGATAGTGTTGAGAATGATAGTTTAACAAGGTGGTCATATTTACATTTATCATTTGGGGGGAAATAAAAACTGAACTTGGGTCAGCTTCCTCAGTAAAAGATGAGTGGTGCTACATAGGCAATGCAAAAACAAAAAAAAAATTGTTACCTCAGTTGTAAAAAAAGTTTTAATTTCCTTCAATTGTAGGGAGATGACGAGAACCCCATAACCCCAGTTACCACCCCCGTTCAAGAGACACATTATAGAGACTAATATTGATAAGAACATCAACAAATATCAGTATCAATATCAGTATTGATAAAATCCCAATGATACTCGTCTCTACCGGTCAATATCAATATTCCAACTGTGTCTCCCTTTTTGACATCCTATGTATGTCTGCAGTACAATTAAAAATCATTCTGAATAGCATGTTGACAGCCAATTGAAAACTTCTATAGAAAAAGTACTTCAAGCAGGATTGTGAGTCAGTGTGTGGCTGGGTAATGGTAAAACACAACAAACAGCAGACAAGTGCATTGTTGAAAAAGCAAACTATGCAGTTTTAGATAGTACATGAAACTTTACTTCAAACATTTAAAAAATGTTTAAAATCACTCCCAGTATGAATATTGCATTTTCAATTTGTGAATTATTATCATTTATTTAAAATTTCATGACATTGAATTTATAATGTGTCAGGAACAAAATGCAGAGTTTATTTTTTTAAAAATGCTTCATATTTTTAATTGAACGAGAAAATGAATTAATACTGTACACATATAAATAGAATGCTTTAAAATACCATGCAAATATTGCATTTAGGATATGAAGGTTTATAGCTGTGTAGGCAATCAATAAGATTAGTAAAAGTAATTATTCCTTGCAGGAACTTATTTTTTCCTATTTGTTTTAATACTGAGAAAAGAATGCTCATTTCTTAGAAAGCAGAAGAGATTCTTTTGTCATCAATAGAGTGTTTTCAATGAAACAACACAGTATAATGCTGCCAGCATTAATATAATGTTCATTTAATAAAATAAAATAAAAAAAAACATTCAAAACTTCAAATCAGGGACAATGTCACTTTTATTAACATTCTGGATGACAAATATTGTGGAATTTGCAGAAAAAAAAATTACATTTTTAAACCAGATTTTACTGCAATAAATTATATGTACATTGGTTTACAGCATTTGTTTAGATAGCTTCAGTTATTCAGAATCATTAATCTTCTGGTAAAAGCAGGTCATAAGAGTAAACACCTGGACCTTTTGTTAGATGTTAATGTTATTAGCTGAATCTGACATTAATTGATAGATCTGTTGCAAAAAAGCCAGGTCAGCACCTGCTGGCCAAAAATCTGAGATTAATAACAGATATCTAGGGAAAATAATTGCTAAGCAGAAATTGTTAGGGAATGACTGATGCAGAATCAAAATTGAAAATTCATAGTGGGTCGTCAACACTACAAAACACTGTCACCAATAAATCCCATAGTAAACTGTTTAAAAATAAAGGCAATACAAAAATTTGATCGGCACCATTTTCTTAATATACCCTTATACATTAATTCTATAAAACAGTATGCACAAGATAATAACAAAAGTTATTTTTTATATGCAAATATTGACAGGTACAAATAAGATCTTGAACGTTCATTCTACGGTGAAGCATAATAAAACCTTGCAATTACAGCAGTGACCTCTTAAACTCACTGTCAGACATATTAATTTCTTTTAATCACAGCCACACTACTGCTCTTAATTTGGGTGTTGTGTCTCAAAGAGTCACTCATTCAAGGAATACAGAAGCCAAAAACCTTCTTAAACTTAGTTATCAAGTCTAGGCCAATGCTGAACAACAAAGTAATCTTTTGATATTATCTTGCATTTTCTCATATGGCAAGCAAATGAATCAAGTCTTCCATCCTTTTCATCTTCTCTGCTTTTGTTTAATCCATCCCTCCACTCTTATGTTTTTAGCATAATGATCGCATTCTTCAAGCAATTAAGGCTCAAACACTTAAACATGATCCTTTTTTTTCATTTGCATATAATGTATGAAGCACCTATTGTGATTACAATGTTTGTCTGTCCATCTGTTTGTCTGTCTGCATGAAAAAACCCTGTTGAAACAACATTATTGAAATGTAGCATTTTTTCTTCCAGGAAATTTGCAGAGACAGTTTAATTTTAATACAGACCTTTTAAACAGATTGCACTATACATGATTTTAAAATGTAAACAATCTCCCATTGAAAATCACTGCCAGGTTTGCAAACTCACCTATCTTAAAATGGAAAAGCGTTCCTGCAACTTCAACTGCAAGTTAGTTTACTATTTCAATTTTATCTTAACAGTGATTACACCATCTTGTATATTTTGTAGATTTTCCTCTTTTTGCCTCCTGCTGACAGCAAACAGATCCCCAATATAATTTAATGAAAAACCAGCAAATTTTATGTAAAGGGAGAGAAATTGCCAATCTTTGAGTAATAGCTAGTAAGTATAATAATAATAATAATTCATTACATTTATATAGCGCTTTTCTCAGTACTCAAAGCGCTATCCACACAGGGAGGAACCAGGAAGGACCTTAGTAACCGTAAAGTTATACAATGCAAGCTAGGAGAACGAAGGGTTATCTAGATATGAATGAAGTACCCTGTGTAAGTACCCTGTATAAGGCATTGTGCACTAAGCAAATAAACATTTAGTCAATATAACTTTCCTTCACATTAAACCAACCGCACAGTTCCATTATCTGTAAATTATACTGATTTTGCTGTATCACTGTCAATTTACTATGACGGCCAGGCATTCAGGTGACAAAGACAGTCCCTATTTTGGGCTACGCGTTGTGATAACTAACTGAAGAATATCAAAATGTCCCAGTTTTAACAGAATGCCTATCTAATAAAACATTGCTCCACAGGATCAGGCACCCTCACAATATATTTAGGACATTTCACACCAAACTCCAAGGCGAACCCTTCTTATACCCCAGTACCTAGTTCAATGTAATCTATACTAATAAACGGCAAAGCCCTCACTCACTCACTCACTGACTCACTGACTGACTGACTGACTGACTGACTCATCACTAATTCTCCAACTTCCCGTGTAGGTAGAAGGCTGAAATTTGGCAGGCTTATTCCTTACAGCTTCCTTACAAAAGTTGGGCAGGTTTCATTTCGAAATTCTACGCGTAATGGTCATAACTGGAAGCTGTTTTTCTCCATTTACTGTAATGGAG
>JANRMT010062792.1:88870973-88900927 GCA_026402145.1 Polypterus bichir lapradei | reverse complement strand
TATATATATATATATATATATATATATATATATATATATATATATGACAGCAACACTCATCACTCACAACAGTGACAAAACAATTACATTGACAATCATGTTACGTTATTTTCAAAATGTTTCCTTTTCTTTTTCATTGCTTCTTTAACACACTACTTCTCCGCTGTGAAGCGCGGGTATTTTGCTAGTATATGTATAATAGCACAGTCCAAACTCCAATAGGGAAAGCTTGATTAAGAATTGATGTTACACTTGAACAGCATTCCCAGGATGACAAAATATCAGACAAAAATGGAGTACTGCACTTCTGTTTATTTTTTATATGGAATCTTAATGCGTTCATTTGTAAATGTGAGTTTGTTTTTTTTTTTTTTGGAACAAATGAGGGTTGCCGTTATGCATGGGTATACATGCTACACCAATGTCCCAGTATATGACTTTGATAGTAAATCATAGTATGACCAGATTTTCAAAGTGCCACTTTCACCTGATATCCACAATGGTCATTTACTGCCTTTCACTTCTGTTTTTCCATAATATTTTTCATAACTGATTAGCAGTGCAGGTCCCATGTCATGAAAATGACAACGGCCAGACATACTTAAGCAAAGAAGGAGTTAATTACAATTTTTACTTTTAATTTAGGATATGTTAATTGGCAATTGCAAGCTGTCACTGTGTGTGAATATGGGGGTGGGGGGTATGTATTTATGTGTGTGAGTGACAGGGGTCTTTGTTATGGACCAAAGTCCTGTCCAGGCCTGTTTTCAGCCTTTTGCCCAATCGTAGTCAGAAGCTTCTAGAACAACTGAACTTACTTCATTTAGGGCCATGGTGCTTACACAGCTATTGAATGTACCTGAATGTTGTGTCATCCATATATTTTCTAATTTATTTTTTACAATGGAAAATTATTCTTTATTTTTTTTCTTTTTGTAAATGCAGGCTGACAACTGACAAGTCTAGTTATGTTAAAATATGGATTGGAATTTATACTAGTACAAGAGCTCTAGAAGTTGGTTCTTATGTCAGGAGGTATACTTTATCATAGAAAAACCCTTTACCCTTTGAAGTCATTCTACTGAAATGTTCACGTTGATTTTTTTTATTACAACATGAAACATTTGAAATTAAATTTTGGTTGGCTAATTTCACTCTGTAGCTGCAAAGATTACAATACAATTCACGGTGTCAGGTCAAATTATTTCATGCACCTATTACAATAGAGCACCTGTGAACACATGCAGGTATCACAAATTGCTGTGAATTACTGGTATGCCAGTTGTTTGTTTTTTGCTATAAATAAAAAGTCTGCTACCAGTGAAAATGGTGCATATGAACAATGAAATGAGTCTTAAGAATGAAAATGACAAAGCCCAGCTACCATGCTACAGTTTATGTACGCCTCTCATAACAACAAATAGTAAGGTTTCTTTGCCAACTAAAAATAGCAAAAACATAGCTTGAAAATAAATGGCTTGAAAAGAACTGTCAAGAAAATATTGTGAAAATACTCTGTAGCTTTAAAAGGAAAAAATGTTTTTAAAAATTATTACATTTTCAGGCCAGTTATTTACTTTAAGAAGTTGTTTCTACCTAAATGCACGGACAGGAAACCAATTGCCGGCTGATTTCTATTCTAACTCAATCAACGTAATATAACAGATGTAAACCATTAAGGTCTCTTTGGCTGACGTCTAAATGAAGTCAATATCAGCAGAAATCCTTACTCAAATCTGTTTCTCCCATCCCCACCCTATACTTTGATGATTAATAATAATTTTCAGCAAAGGCTTATTCATAAAATAATCATAATTTAATATGACATTAACCTCTCTGGGTATCTAAACACGCAATGTAAGCAAATGAATTTTTTTCACTCTAAATGAAAACAACTAATGCAATTTAGATATTAGGCTTGTAAGTTAAAATATAAAGTCCCACCGAATAAAATGTATGTTGGGGATGTTGAATATAAACAAAAACTGTGATTAATTGCCTAATCACGATGATTAGTTTTTCTTCTTATACTTTTATAATAGCTAGACTTTTTTTTTTTTTTTTAATTCAGTCCACAGTTCTCACTGTTTTAAGGACACATGGAGACTGCCTCTCCATTAAACACACAAAGGCTACCTCCCAACTAAAGATCCGAGCTGTATTCCTAGTCTGGCCACTGTCATAGTAGAGTTAACATGTATTTCACATTTACTCTAGATTCCTCATAAATCTCAAATATATGCGTGTTAGGTTGACTGGCAATTATACAATTGACCTGCTGTAGTTAGGTGCACAATTTTGAGTTGTAATGGACAGGGAATTCCATTGTGATTTTTCCCGATGCATCTGTTGTTACAAAAATACTTGACTCTGTAAACCTATGGTGTGGGGGTGTTTTCAAAAAAACAAAAAAGGGGGGGGGGGCTTAAATGTATTTTGATCTAACAAGGGAGACTTTAGGTGTGAAAGAGAGAGAAATAGATGCACCATGACAGCATAATCAGTGAAGTCAAATGTTTTGCATGTATTACTAGAAACACCACACTGAATCAGGTAAGGTTATTCACAGCTCTCAGGTGCAGCTGCATATTGTTGCTGCAGAGGGAGCAGGGCCGCCTTAATATATCACAGTACCTTTAAGAGTGCACTGGTTCTCCTGCAGTGTTATCACCACAGGTGCAGCACATATGAGGCTGCACCTTCCTCTCTTGTACTACCAGGCATAAAAATTCCAGAATAATTTGCCCTGGGTCCTTATAAATAATATTACAATCTTCACCACCAAGAATGGCTGGCTAATTTTGACCTTGCTGATTAGACAAACTCAAATAACTGAGCTGCCACAAGTAAGCCTGTGCCACACTTTCAGGCCATGCCTGACAGTAACAACAAATTCAGTATTTAATGACTGCTGCGTAACACTCATATTATAAATCATTCATGGTTTTTGTAAACTATATATTGTACAAGCTATTAAAATATTTGCTTCCTTTACTGATGGCAAATGGAGAAAAAGCAATTCCAAAGTCCTTGTTACATATCTCAATAAAGAAATTTTACTATCAACTATCAGTAGAGTCCTGTTTAATCTCAAAGCAAATACTGCTAGTAAAATTTTAGGTTTATTAAACTGAGACAAAAATATAAATACATTAATAATAAATAGCTCTGACAAACCCAGGGCAGAAAGGTAAAGTAACTGGATAGAAATCGATACTTCATAATAGCAAGTTGTCAAGGTCTGGTTGCAGATACAAGTTCAGAACTGTTAATTTATTTAAAAATGCCAGAGTCAAACTTCATCAATTGCTTATTTTTGAGCACAGCAGGCACACAAAACTGAAAAACAGTCCACTGCATGAAACCTGGTCCAAAATTTTACCCAATAAAAGCCTCTGGCTTTCAAGTCAAATAAGCCTAAGTACAGTATTTGTTTTTTTAATTTTATAAAAAAAGTGTCTGAGCACATTAAATGTAAAATTATGCTTGCTCCAATTTCACTACTTTTTTCAGTATAAGGAAAAGGACACAATAATTTAAAGAAAGCCCATAGTTGATTCTGTGAAGGAAACATACCATTAATATTCTTTCAGCATTTTTTCACTTTGATTACAACCTGTCTGAAGAAAAAGCTTCAGCTGACTCGAAAGCTTGCACATTATAATCGGTTCAGTTAGCAAATAAAAGGTGTCATTTTGCTTGACTTCTCCATTGCATCCATAATGGCTAACATTGTACAACATTTTACTGCTAACATGCAAAGACATGCTGACTGGCTACTGTAAACTGGTACAGTGTGAATGTATGAATGGTCAAAAATAGACTGGTGTTTCTTTCAAGGTGGTCTGCCCTCTGATCCTTGGCTGCTGTGATGAGAGCAAACTCCATACAATTAAACTCTTCCTATCATTCAACATCAGTCTTTTAAATTGCTGTAGAGAAATTTTATTGCCCCTTTTGCTTATACTACTAAGTGCCCAGGGCACAGTTACTTCAGGGGAAATGTTTGGGAAAAGAATAGAAAGAAAAATGGTGTCTTTGTCTCTCTATGGACACGTGAACTCTGGTTTAGGTCAGCAGTACAAGCCTCTCCTTCAGCTGAGAACATAGGCCCACGCTTGCAGGTACACTTAGGGCTGCTAGAGGGAGGTCGAGTCCAGGGTTTCTAGAGTACAACTCTAATGCCAAATTTACCCTAGGAATAAAGGTTAAAGCCAACGACAGTCCAGAAGGGTAGCTGAATTTAGGTTTGGGATGCAAGACAGAGATTGGAGAAAAAAGTACAGGAAGTAAGATAGGGGTTCTTGCGTGAGTTTTTTAGGTGGGACATGCATCAGCCAAGCCACTAGGAAGACACATTTCACCTTCTGCATAGGAAGGCCAAAAAAGGCATTACATATGCTGTTTTATTCTATCTATTTGCACTTCTATGATTTCTTGCTCTTATTATTCCGTGTTCCGTTACTTATTAAAACACAAAACATTCCCTTTACACACTCTGGATGTCTGGGTTTGGCTAGGGAGCACTTGTTTCTATAATAACTGTATGTTTAAGCAATCATTTTGTAGTGATACTACTAGGGCTGGGACAAGCTTTGGCCTCCATGATTGATCCTGAATTCAATAAACTTACATAAAATGGAAGAGCAGATTTTAGAAGTTTACAAGAAACAACTTCAGAACCTAGCCCTCTAATCATTTGCTCATTATATTTACAAAAAGTTGAATACTCCACAACACCTAACAAAAACTAGTTTGAACACGCAGCCAACAACAGTAGCAACCTCAAAATTTTTTGGAGAAGCACAATGTAAGGAGTTTGAAGGTCTAGATAGGTTTTGGTGTTTATATAATGTGCCATTAAGGACACATTTTAGATTTTTTGCTTCCATACAAGAAAGATGCATAACGCTGTGAGTAATGAGGAAAGACTGGATACAATTAATAATTTTGTGTAACCAAAAACAGAGTAAAAGCAGACATGATACAAGTATTCACAGCTATGAAAAGAATAAAAACGGAGATCCAGGCAAACTTATAACAGAGGCAATATAGGTAGTTGCCTATGATGCAGCAGTGTTATAGGGGTGCATCGATAGACAATTCGAACTTTAGTATAGCAAAGTTACAGTCATGCATTCATTCTGATTTTTAGAGGGGACAGCAGCTTTTTATGCAGGTGGAGATGGATCTACAAAACCACACTCATTTAAACAACAAAAATGTTTAAAGGATCAACTTCCTTACTGGAAGATACTCTTAAACTGTAGTTCAAGTAGTGGCATTTTGGGTGGGTCAGTAATGAGGATAATGATACTGGAGCCATACTTGGTGAATACCAAATAATACTTCAAAAATTTTTTTAAAACATCCAAGTCCTTAAAAGAGGACACATAAAAACAGTAATTAGGCAAACAGCTGAAAGTAGCACACTGAAGAAGCTCAATTCTAAAAATCTGAAATAGACACAACTGCTCAGATACAGGCTTATGAGCTATGTTGTGTTAGATGACCTGTTCTAGGTTAAAACACATAGACCATTCAGATCTTAAGGTAAAGATGCAACTTTTCAGTTTTATGGCCTTTATCAGGTGTGTCAAATGCATGTTGATATAGCCCTTCACTCCTTTCCAATATTTGTTGTGTCATTCTTTAAGCAATTCATTAAAAGTAGACAGAATCATGCTTTCCTTTTGAACAAATGCATAATGAAAAAAAATCATAATAATTCTTTTCTTATGGTTGCCGTTTGCCTGGCGCCTGATGCTGTCTAGCTCTTGTGACCCTTAGCTGGATTAAGCAGATTTGGTAATGGATTGATGAATAGACGTAATACATTTGAGCATGATGAATGGTAAGCCTATTGTTATCTGCATATACTTGTATTTTAAATGGTTTGTTAATGGAAAATTGCACTTCCATTTACATTTTAAGAAAATATGTATATATTTCATTTGTGATGCAGAAAACATTAAACATTTTATATGAAAACGCTGGTTGAGAAGAAAAGAAGTCCAAGAATAGAGGAGAACCAAGAAAGTGATAGCAGCATGTAATGAAACCTATATACAGTGATCCCTAACTACATCGTGCTTCGACTTTCACGGCTTCACTCCATCACGAATTTTATATGTAAGCATATCTAAATATGTACCACGGATTTTTCGTTGGTTCGCGGATTTCTGCAGACTATGGGTCTTTTAATTTATGGTACATGCTTCCTCAGTTGGTTTGCCCAGTTGATTTCGTACAAGGGACGCTATTGGCGGATGGCTGAGAAGCTACCCAATCAGAGCACGTATTATGTATTAAATAAAACTCCTCAATGATATACGATATGCTTCCTGCGCGGTGCTTCGCATACTTAAAAGCCCGAATGGCACCTATTGATTTTTGATTGTTTGCTTTTCTCTCTCTCTCTCCCTGACATTCTCTGCTCCTGATGGAGGGGGTGTGAGCAGAGGGGCTCCTCTAAAAAATGCTGAAAGACTACCTTCACATTGTTCCCTTCCTTGCAGCTGCTTTGTCAGGTGGTGCTTCGCACACTTAAAAGCACCTATTGATTTTTGAGTGTTTGCTTTTCTCTCTCTCTCTCTCTCTCTCTGACATTCTCTGCTTCTGACACGCACTCCTTTGAAGAGGGAGATATGTTTGCATTCTTTTAATTGTGAGATGGAACTGTCATCTCTGTCTTGTCATGGAGCACAGTTTAAACTTTTGAAAAAGAGACAAATGTTTATTTGCAATGTTTTAAAGTCCCTGTCTCTACAACCTCCTATGTTTCTGTGCAAATCTGTGACCCAAGCATGACAATATAAAGATAACAATATAAAGTATGGTTTTTACTCTGTGGATTTTCACCTTTCACAGGGGGTTCTGGAATGCAACCCCCGCGATCAAGGAGGGATCACTGTACTTAAACTAGAAATCTTCAGATTAGAGTTTGGGAAACAGCAGAACTGAAACAGTTACTGCATGAGAATTTTTGTATCCAAAATAATTTAATTGGAAATAGATGTAGTACTAGGGTGTTGTACCAAGTTAGACATTATGGATGTAGTGAGAAGTTAAGCAAAATTACACCTTTTATTGGCTAACTAAAAAGACTACAACATGCAAGCTTTCTAGGCAACTCAGGCCCCTTCTTCAAGAAAGATGCAATTCTTATCAGTAATATTCAGTTGTGAAATGACGCACGCTTTCTGAAGAAAAACTGTTAATCAGTTTGACCTAGTATTTTATCTAATTGACTGCAGACTCCAACCTATTCTCTACACCTACTTGTAACAATGCTCACTTCATCAGGCAAACTTAGGGCTCCAACTCTCCAAGGTGGCAGTGTCAATCCACAAGACATGCATGTCTTAAACTCCACACTGGCAGTGCCCTTGCCATGATTTGAGCCCACAATTCTATTTTTTCATTTGTTTTCCTTGCCTGACACAAAAAAGAATTTCCTTTCTTCATAGCTACCTGATTGACAATGGGATGCCAGGTGCAAAGGAGACAAGAAAAATAACTTTCTTGATCGACTGGTAACTGAAGAACTCAAGTTTGTCAGTATGGGTAGATAAAATCTGCCAGTGGGTAATAAGACCTTTCTGTGTAGAAGGCACGATGAAAGAAAATACTCTTAAAAACATCAGAGTGTGGGAAAGGCCATGGGGTCTTTCCCAAACCTCAAAAGTTGTTGTGTAGAAATAGCATGTGGAGACCAAAAACTTCCCGTTACTTTAACTGAGGTAATAGTGTCTATGGCAATGGTGGTTTGAACAGGAAACCCTGGGACTTTCCAAGAGAATCCCACCTAATACAAGAAACGTCCAAGCTGGCTAGGTTTTGAAAGAAGGAAGTGAAGGTGGCACACCATCTTGGTCAACCAGTGACTGACTTATTGTGTAGCCATCTCTAATAAGGCAGATATTTTTTGCACATATTCCTCTGCTACTACTGTATATGTGTGTTCTCCTTTTGATCATCACTCCATTGTTTAATATAATTCCAAAATACTCAATTTCTTTTTTTCTGAATAGTAGTATCCACTAGGAAGTACTTTATTTTCCTCTCACTTATTGAAAATTAGACAGTCAATCCACCATATCCTATCTCATTTTTTAATCTACAGTGTGAATGCACAGCTGCACAGTGACACAGCATCTTCACATTTTGTGCAACACTGTTCAGGACTGATGATTTGCTTTGGCTTGCTCAGTGCTGCAGACTGCAAAACATATCATAAAGGTGCAATAAAATTTGTAATGAACGAACATGTCCTCTTACTACAGTAAAGGGAAATATCAAATTTATGTATGCTGTCAAGGCCAGAAACTCAGCTGTGGAAACTGACTAGCTTATTTTTTATGAAATGCCTTGATTAAAGCTAGCTTTTTGTTTTCTGAAATGTAATTTGTTCTGTTACATTCCATAAATGGATAGTTTTTACAACCTTTCATTTTCTTCCTTCTTTGTGTGATGTTATTTATTGTCACAATGACACTACCTTAGCTGACTTTTATGGGAGGGATTCTTAGGAAAGAAAAATATCAAACAATTAAGACTGACATGCTATTTCCAAACATCCTTAATCCAATTCTATCTTGAGTGTCAATCACAGCAGCATTGGGTGCAAGGCAGGAACCAGCCCTGGACAGGGTGCCAATCCAATGCAGGGTGCCACTTACACACATGCACACACTTGCACATCCATGCTACAGTACATACATGAATACAGGCCACACTTTACTAACTCATGATTTAAAAACTCTTTTTTATCACAGATGATATGTTGATTGGCCAGAGGAACAGACTAACAGGTAATGTCTAACATTGCCATATGGTGTATTGTAATCTAAAATACATTCACCACCTGCACACATAATTAAGTTTTCAGTGGTTACAACATGGGGGTATGAAGCTCAGTTTCAGTGGATCAAAAAAAAAAAAAAAAAAAAACACAGATATTCACAGACAGTCTTTCTGCTGCGCACAAGTATGTTCTTTTAACCACAGCTTTAAGTCTGCCACTACAAGTAAGAACAGGGATGTGTAATACATAAACCTTTAAATCCATGGCCTTTGCAAAGCATTAACTTTCAATTCATCACTACAGTCCAATACAATGGATATAATAACAATCAGTCAACCCTCAACCACCACCACCACCACTGAAGAACAAGACTCCAGTGTACTTAAACTCCTCTTAATTAAGGTAGTCGTACAATCATATATTTTGTCAAAACAAAGTGGAAATGCCAAAATTGTAGTCAAAAGTCAGAAAAAATACGTGGGTGTTTTAAAGGCAGAAAATTCAAAGTGGTGGGTCATGACTGATGCTGCTGGCTTGTTCTGTTTTCCGAATTCACACTGAAGACTCTCCAAACTGTCTGTGCTGATGCTTTGCACTTTTTCTTCTATCAAAAAAGGTAGAAACGTCTCTTGTAAATAGAAATAAATCTTTTGTTATTATTATTTGATATAGTCTCCTGTGTTTTTGGTATCAGTCTCCTTCAAGGTTTGTTTTTTTATCACCACGTGGTTAATTATGCATACATAATTAATGTTTTTATTTAGTTTATTGAAAGGGCTAGCCCGGTTGGTGCACCAGCATTACTTTTGTGTTGCCATCGGTCTGTTCCTTCAATCACCCTTTTTACAATCTCACTTAGTTCATTACAGGATCACAGTGGACCAGAACACACATGGTACATGTAAGAGCCATTTTCTTAGTTATATAAGATTCATAAATATTTTATTAGATGACAAAGCATAATCTATGGGAGGTTCCTAAAACCCCCATAAGTAGAATTGTATTGGTATATCCTTGCCATTTCTAATAGCTCTGACTAAATATTATTCTTCAGTTAGTGACAGCCTTGCCATGTGTAAGGTATAGAGGGCATACGGTTTTAAACCGTGCTCGTGCTTGTGCATGTACTCTTGCCCGCGCCTTCGGGCTCTTGGAGCGTGTAAAGTAACTCGTAAAACAGCATTTATTTAAGTGTTGAACTGTATGTTTAAAGCGTACAGAAGAAGAAACTAAGAATCTTTAAAGTATAGAAGAAGTTAAGAATCTTTGAGTAAAGATGAAGAAGTAAAGAACTTTTAAGTACAGAAATAGCTAAAGTTTCTCAAGAAAAGCTAAGTTTAGAGAAGATACATTTTTCCTTTTTTTTGCCTTTTATTCTACGTGTGTAACTATTTTTTCTTTTATTCTTGTACGGATTATTTGCTTCTAACTTTCACTAAATATTTTTAAAACGAACTTTTGGACTGAGAGATATCTTTCGGCATGCCTTTTACCCGTGCTTGATCTTGCCTTACACTTCGGCGGCTACAGTACATACTATGTTGTAGTCCCACAGAATGGCTGTGCTTTCAGAGAGCTTGCATTGAGGTATACTGTATACACGCCCGATTCTGTAAGTGTGACTAGCAAGTGTGTATCTAATAGAAAAGTCTAAATATGTTAGAATTTTAATGATATAAGGGATGTATTTTTACCCAATAATATGGAATCGGTACACACATAGACTGGCATTGAGGCATTGAACTTTAAATAACAAGGATATTACTTAGAAGTTTTTTTGCAACTCACTATGTGATCCTGAGCAAGTAACTTACTCAGCCCATACTATATGTAAAAGATTATAATAGAGGTTAATCTGCAGCCTACTTTACTTGATTAACTGAATTTGTTATAACATGTGGCTCAAACAAGCTCCTGGATCTTACTAACATACCATTACAGATCATTTGCATTGGCTATTCCTTCACATGTTTATGTTTAGTAGATGTTTAACACTAGATCATATGTAAAGGCTGGCAATCGTCTCAGAATTTGAATGTCTGTCAAATCAGTGTATTGAAACATTTTAAAAAGTGTCATGAGTGCTTCTCATTATGTGTTCTTTCCTTACATAGTGTGACCAGGAAATGCAAACAGACAATTAGAAGGTGGGGCATTGAAAAGAGGAGGAGCTACAGCAACCAAGAGAGTGTGTTCCAAATCCAAAATCAAAAAATTTTAAGATGAAATGAGCTGTGCACAAAATAAGTGTTACCGACATGAAGATGGCAGTTCATTTTCTTGCCAATTGTATTTTCTAACAATGGTACATGCAAGTGCACTTTCTCTGCCATGTACTGAATTAGTGGTGATACTGTGTTGCTTCACAGATCCAGTGTCCTAGGTTGGAAACCCACAGATATTCCTAACACATCCTAAAAATGTGCAGGTTAGATTAATTAGTGATTCTGAATTTGGACAAGTATAAGATAGTATTAGTGTGACTCTGTCCTGTGACAGTTATCCAGTCCATGACTGATTTCTGCATAATACCCAATTTTCCTGGTATAGGCTGTGACTTTCATGTCCTCTAACTAAATTAGGCACTTACTGTGATGGATGGATGCTAGTCATGGGGTTATAATTTTTTTACTGGCCTCGTATAACTCATATTAAAAATATTATTAACAGAAGACAAGAAAGATCTAGTAATTCCTGTAAAATATTTCCCATTCACTGTGTTTTCAAGTTTGGCATTAGCATTACTTCTCCTCTTTGTTTTTACAGAATCCATGCAGGTGGGTAAGGAGTTGACAGTTAGGGCATTTTTAATTCAGCATATTTGGCCAGTATCACGGCTGTTACTTATACTGCACAATCAAAAGTAGAGACTAAGCTGCATTATAGTAACCCATTTCATAATCACCAAATCTGAACATATTGTTTTAACTCAAGTAAGATCCCAAGCCTTGTCAGTGTCTCTGAATTATCTGTAGTATACCATTTTGTAAAGGTGTTCAAGAGTGGTGGTCTGTTGTTAAATCGTAAAAAGGAAGAGGCTTGTAAAATCTAACAGTGAAAAAGAAGTGGCCATGCTATTTAACATGAAATCATATAATGTAGCTATAAAGATACACAACAGTAAATGATAAAAGCCTCACTGCCATAATTTAAAAATCGTTGTATGCATATTTTTGGGTTTTTTTTTTTTTTTTTTTTAAAAGTGGTTCATGCCAGTCAAGCCACATGGTTCTCGTACTTTTTATAGGGTACCAGTAACTGAGCAACAGAATAAAAAACATCATTGACTGCCAGATCTTGGAGTAAAAGGAAAAAAGCAACTTCAATTGGCATGCTGATTCAACTGGACAGTTTACAATCCAGTTGAGACCCAAATAAAATTCATTAGACAATTGAGCATCCTCAATATAAAGCCTGTGCAAATAAAAAAGAACAGCCAAAATCCATTGGATAGGAGGACAGCAGTCTCAATTTACAATACCTCCACAAAAAAAAATAATACCAACACATTTTTTTTCAAATTAAAGTGTGATGTATAAGGAATTAGGAGTCTCTTCTCACATGTAGTGACAGCTTTTACAAATATTTAAATAAAAGCCACAGAATGATGTTTTGGTTTGCAATCATAATGCTGGATATGAAACTCTTTTCATTCAATTACTTTTCATAAAGCAATAAACGCAGTGGCCTGGAGCGACTTTCTTTTGAAATGTAATATGCACAAGCAACCTTTTCAAATAGAAAAATACGTTCTTTAATTCATTCACCCTACATTGTACTAGCATTTAGCATATGTAGGAACAACACAAATTATTAGCATGGCCAGAGGCTGAAGGGGAAAGGGTACAGAAAAAAAGAACAAAAACACATCACAGATTGTAGTAATCGGCAGTTTTATAAGATGTAATAATTACATGGTGACATAGAGGCTAAAGCATTGGCCTTTAAACCACAAAGCTGCCAGTTCAATCCACTGACAAGTCACTTAACCTGCCAAAGAAAAATGGAAACAATTGTAGTTTGAAGGTGCCATGGGATGGTGCTGTTCAGGAAAGCACACTGTGATGGTACAAGCTGCTAATGGATTTTTGTAAAACAAAAATTAATTAGGTAATTCATAACATGAATAGATATTTATCTTTCCATCTTCCTAAGCTACCTAAATGTTCTGGGGAGCTTCAGCCTATCCCTGCAGCATTAGGCTCAGGATAAGATCAACTACTAGAGGAGAAACTGCTTTTTCACTCATGTGCTTACTCACACTCGGCTAAGTCATTTTACATAATAAAACATTCTCAAACCACTGCAATTAATTTTAGGGTTATGGGGAGGGGGTATTGGGATTGGGGGCATAGCCCTTTACTAGCAGGCAGCATTAAGTATTTTGAAGGAATACTACTACTAGGTGCCATCGATTCGGGTTCGAATCCTACCAACTTCATGAATTAAAGATTTGAAAAGAAGTTGGTTTGGTCAGTTCGGAGGAAAACCTAAAGAAAATACACATGAATATGTACAGAATGTAAAAACTCCAAACAGAGTAGCCAGGCTGGATACTGAACTAGATTCTCTGGAGTTGTGCAGCAGCTGTTTTAACCATTAGTGTATTGTATGGCCTGGTTTGCATAATTACTAACAAATTACTCATTTCAAGGTATATATATGGAGACCTCATTTCTAAACATTAATTTGAAAGTATACATGTGGTATGCAAAGTATTTTAACTTAAGGAACAAGAATTTATTGAAGGCATTAGGCCATGTACAAATAATCACCATGCTAACTAGACAACAGTGGCATTAATCTACATCAAGTGTGTCATTTTCAAACTCTGGTTCAGAACATCCCAGTATACCAACTGATAATGCTAACCACAAATAACTTGTTCAATTATTATTGTTACTTGGTGCTGACCATCTCTTTTCCAAGTCACCCTAATTTAATTATATAAATTGCCACCTTTATGCACATCTCTGTGAATCTCCATTGATCTAAGCACTCAAATCACAGAGACCCTCCTCTTCTCTGCTATAATTTGTAAGTACTATTACTTAAGCAATTAGCCTTCTCTATCCATTTTTAAACATTGTGAGCATTATTTCATTGTACAGTTTTTAGTGGTTCTTTAAATGTTTATGTCTGATACTTTTATAACAGGCTATAGCAGAACTATATTGATGAACTGAAATTAACTACACTCTGTATAGTAAGAAAATTAAAGAATCTCTGTCTTTCTTAGTCAATATAAAGAACCATTATTCCTATTGGTTTCATTGTTCCCATAGAGAACATGCTTAACATACCTGTAGATACTTAATTTATGAAAGATGCTATTCTTCTCAATGTGGATTATAAACCAGATTAAGATATCACAGTACACTGTCAGCGATTATAGGGTCCTTACTGTTACATGTATAGGCCACAGTGAAATTCTTACTTATATGTGCTAATCAACATGCAACACATGGTGTGCCTTTAAAGAACTATATCAGAGAGAGAAAGAGAGAAAAACTCCTGATTTCAAAGCTTTTAAAATTGGATGCCGATCAGGACTTTGTTGAATCTGATCATTTTCAAAATACAGACAAACGATTTAGTTATTCACATGTACTTATCCATCCATTAATCAATTTACTTATTTTTTGAACCCATCTATTCAATAAGAGGTCAAGGAAAGGTACAGGGCTTGATCCATCTCTGGACAAAAATCCAGGCACAATGAAACACACATCCACAACTCTAAAATTTAAATTAATATAATATCTTCTCAATTGAAACACTTGAGATTTTGGACTTATTAATACGTCCATAAATCTCTGAAAAAGCCAGGCAGCCAAATCTGCAGGATGGGTGGATGGATAGATAAATATAAAAGCACACATGTAATAGATCCAGGGGTGCATTACACAGGACTAAAATATATTTCCAATTTTCTAGTTACATTTGATCTTTCAACTGACTTATAGTTTTATATGACTTTGACCTACCATATAATTAAAAAGACAGAACTCTAAAATGACAAATGAGAAAAGTCTATGGACATGTGACTTTGTACTTTGTACTTTGCTAATATTTCAAAGTAGTGACAAGTCATGTCATGAGAATAAGATGCCACATTTTCTTTTCTTTCCACCATTTTTTGCAACGCAGAAGTTATTTTTTGAATCTTGTAGTCCCCTTGCCAGCAGACACTCTGTTCAGACAGAATCACAGTTTCAAACTGTGGTAGTGAATGCAGTTAATGCAGTTTGCTTAAGGTCTCCATTTGATTGTGTCAAAAACTTCTGCGGAATGCTTCAGTCTCACAAGAGTCAACACTGACCTGATTCAATATCTGCATGAACATTAGAGATTTTACTTACAACAACAGTGTTGCTTATCAAAACCTGACTTTATTATTGAAGCCATTTTAGTGCAAGACTTTCTGCCTTAAAATACCTATACAGAGTGTCAAAATACCACTTCTGTATTCAAATGCTGTTGCCCAAAAGAGTTGTCATTGCCCATCTATACCCCAAGTTTTCTCTCTAGGTGCTCTGGTTTTTCTACCCTGTCCCAAATACTTGTGTGTTGTGTGGTCAGCTGGTATGGAGCAAGTGTAAATGCTGGAGTATGCGTGTTTGTGGGTCTTAGGTGCTACACACCAAGCGTTGGTTCCTATTATTCTGAACTAGTAACTCACTTAACTTCAATTCCAGATATGCATTAGGACTTGAGCCTATTCTGGTAACGTTGTTAGACAGAATGCATGGTACATGTGCATACACAAAAACAGAGATTTACAATAATAAGAATTGTTTTATTAATTTATTGTGAACAAACCAGTGACTGCAAAATCACAATTTACCAGATTTTAATATATTAAATGTGACCCATGAAAACTCACAAAATATTTATGCCTTGCCACACACGTGCGATTAGGGGTTCAAATAAGTGCGTTTGCCCACCAGACCGGGGGTTGGCACTGTCCTCTATCTCTTTCTCCTCTCTCTCTACAAAACAATAGAAGAACCCTCAGCCTAACCATCACTTCCAGTCCACAGACAATATCACGTCTGGTTCTGGTCCACCAGATCCCACTTCCTCCTGATGTCACTTCCTGTTCCAGAATGCCACATACTCATGACGTCATTTCCTTCCACTTATCATATATTTAGCCTACTCTTTGTTATAGTCAGTTCTGTTTTGGACATCTACAGTATACAAGCCGATCCCCAAACCTTTGCCATTATCTTTGTGTTTAATTTACAGCATATAATATGAAAAAATAAACTGATCCTGTTTGTCTTTCCCTAAACAAAACTTTCAGCCCAGACGGGATTGATCAGGTAAAGTATGAATAATTAAAATCTTCCGAAACCTCACACAGTGTGGTTATTACTCCATGGCTCCAACATCCAGGATTGCTTCCAACAGAAAAATATCCAATAGGAATGTCATAAAACTAATTCACCACTTCTGACATCATCATTTAAAGCAGAAAATTAACTTTAGAGGACCTTGGGGTCACACATTCCCTCAGGCATATACATGTTTCAAGATTTGAGTCAGAGGTCCTTTACTACATACATAAAAAATAAAACAGAACTTTATTCCATAGATGGTCAACATCCAGTTTTAGCAGAACTCTGTACACCGCAAAGATCTGGTATTTCCACTAGTGTAGAGAGATAGCTAGATAAATCAGCCTGATCATCAGTATCATTTGATAACAAACACGAATATACTGGATACCTGTTTGAACCTTTGTAGGACAAACGTTTTAAAGATGTGTGGCTGTAAATGTGTTTTATGTGAATGTAGCAGTGTTACCTCAAGTGAATATAACTTTTGGCAGGTCTGAAAGGTACTTTCATATTCACTTATGTGAACACTGTTTCAAAGCAATCTGGAATACAGGAAATGCAGAAAACAGGTAACATGAGCAACTTATCTTCTTTAAAGATGTTTACTATTTTACAAATATGTACTTTTTTGAGATATGTTACAACACTGAGTACCCAATTCACTTAGATTCACCCTTCCACTCATCTACAGTATTATTTTTGATCAGTCATGGATGACACCATTTAGCATTTGTCTGCAGCATGTCTGCAGATCTTTGCAGTAGAATAGAAAGCCAATGATTTGTCAGAGCAGTCTGTCATTTAATGAATAAGAAACGCAACTGGTTTGATAAAACTTATGGGAATATAGGAGGAATATCAATGCAGACGTGGAGAGAGTTTGTAAGCTCCAACACAGAACATCCAAGCGTGAGTTCCATAATGAATCAGCGGCACTACCTACTGTACCATCATGCTTTATGATCCAGTATTGTGTTGAATTTATTTGTGTGGTATTTTAGGACAGTAAAACAAACAGTAAGCAATTGGCATTACACTTTATTATTGGTAACTCAACAGGGGTGCTCATTAAGAAATGTATAAACAGATCTTGCATTAATTGTTGCATTTATAAGTCTTTATCAATTATTTTAAAATGTGTAAAGAGGTAAAATTATTAATTTAGGCATTCAAACTAATATAATTTCAGCTCAGATGGCAACATACTAAAAAAAAGTATCTTTATAATGCTTGCCAGACATATGAAAGCAGATGTTATTTTAAAACAAACAGAAAGTATTGTAACAAAAACATAATGAAGCAACTCATTATGTAGGTTTCTGTATTACTGTCTACAGACATTCATTAGAGGGAGCTTCATCAACACTCTTCTCCTTGCACATTACGATCATAGAGTCTGAGCTGCATGCTTATGGACCTATCTTGAGATGTGGATCATTTTAGGTTAGTGCATTAGAGTGAACCTTTAGAAATGTATATGTTTCTATTATCATAAGATCAGACGTGTGCATTTCTTCTACAATTGACTCGTTAACACTATGATATTTTTTATAGGACTTCTGAAAAAAAAAAAAATTTACATGGAAACAAGATAAATTAATATTTAGCAGTTAATAATTAAAGGTTTTATGAAAACCAGTTTGAAAATCTAAAGACTGATACCTACTTTTTTTAAACACTGTTTTTTAAGATTTTAAATATACTATATTTGAAAATAGGTCATCTGGGCTTACAGTATATATGCATATGCACTACATAAAATAAACCACAGGGCTCACTTGTACTGTACTTGGTATTTGTTCCACAAATTAATAAAAAGTGGAAAAAAAAGAGAAACACAACTATGAAGAGGAGTATACTGTAGTGATAATAGGGTTATTTAGCCAAGTGGTTCATGTGTTAGATTAAAGACCACAACTTTGTCATTCCAGACCTCAGCTTTGGGCTCATCTGGTGACTCTACATGATGCACTTAAGTTGCCAACACTCAGATTTCTGCAATACATGAACAACGAAGGATATTCATTGTCTGGTGGTGTGCACTATATAATGCATGACAGATAAAATAATAAATAGGGGTTCCGATAAATGGGGCTTAGGAAGTATGTAGCCCCAAATAATTTCCAGAGCTGAAAAAAAGTGGAGGAAAGATTTTGGGGCAATCAATTATCATGGGTAAACCTAGAAAAAAAGACTGTTAAGGTGGTAATGATGGTGGTGATGATGTCACTGAGGGTTGAAGACTATCCTCATAGCACAGGGTACAGGGAACCAGTGCACCACAGTGCATATTCATACAGCCTACAAAGGGAAAATTTAGAATCACCAATAAACATAATGTGCACATCTTACAGTTGTAGTGGAAAAACTACACAGACATAAGGCAAACATGCAAACATTCCTATATAAATTACTAGCTGTGTTACCCGGCTTTACCTGGGAAATTATGTAAAACAATGGGTAACAATGTGATATTTATAGCTTATTTTTACCAGCTATGTGTATACTAATAATTTCACAAAAAACTGATTGACCAGGAGCGTCTAATTCTGTGTTTGATTTATTAAAATCTGTTACTGTAAAATAGGACAACATAAGAAAAAGTATGGCATCACAGAGTCAAGATATTAAACGCAAAACATCATAAAGGCCAGCAAACATGAATAACACTCTGACAAAGTAATCAACAATCTTTCTGCAAAAAGCCATTACAATGGTGATATTTAGACAGATAGTGATCAATTTAAATTGTTGTTGTCAGCTATTACATATAGAGTATGTGGGCTCCACTTTTTGATTTGTTGTAAAACCTATCAAAATGTTTGTGACAGAGCGTGATATGAAAGATGCCTAATCAATGAAAATTCATCTTAACCACATTTCCTGTAGGCATTTTTGCATTACAGTGTTGTGAGATTAATATCCCAACAGAACTGAGGACAAAGCGTTAAACCAAGCTTAAGTGGGATGCTGGGCCATCACAGGGCAAACCCATGTGTGTACACATACATTTTCACTAGTAACAGGACAATTTACAATAAGCAACCAATCTAAGATGCACATCATTGAAGTTTTGGTAAACCAAATAGACCCAGGACAATATTCACAATTCCATAGGTTACGAACTGAAACAGGGTTCTTGATGTTGTGATGCAGAACTATTAACTGCACCACCATGCTGTCCATATTGGGAAACCAAGAAGAAGAATATGAAGCTGTCTAATTTGAAAAAACATAGAACCAAATCAATAATGCAAAGCATAAATCTGCTGCTTTCAAATCAATAACATACCAACTTATCCTTCACACATTTGCTACACAATATGCTGCAACATTCAAGAACAATTTGAAGAATTTTTTAAAAAATATTTTTCAGCATTCACCCCACAGTTTTAAATTTATTGAATTGGCTAGAAAATGGAAAAAGATTCTATTTTTTTACTCAGTCCACTATATTCCTGTTTAGGCTATGTTAATGATATACTTTTAATATTAATAAATTAATAACATACATTTTTTGTATTCAAAAGTATTTTTTAGGATAATATAAACATTAAAATAGTATAATGAGAATAATAATACAATTCTAAATCAAAAATAATAAAATTTCTAGATTATGAGAAGTTGTGTCATTGCCGTGTATAATGTGCAGATCTTGTTTGTAGCCTCACACTGAAGCATTGGCACGCACATTTCTAACACCAGGGCTCTAAAAATGTTAAAGTTGGGGAGTGTGATGAGTGGTCCGTGGTCCACGGCAACTTTTTAAATAAATAATCACACCCAGCAAAGTGCAGGCATGGAATGGGCGTGGATGTGCAAGACAGTGTCACTTTGAGTTAGTTGCAGTAGCTTGGCCAAGCGAGAAATTTGTCAGGTGCCACATTCACAACTTGGAGAGTATGAAGGTTCGCACCAGTGCCCAATCAAGTAGGTATAAAGGAAGCCTACACAGGACAGGAGGAAAAAAAGAAAAAAAGTGGGATTGGAAGAGGAAAGAAACAAGATGAAAACAGACAGAAACAGACATGTGGGTTAAAGGATGGAGAAAAGGGCAGGAGTGAGAGCACAGGTGTGAGATGAAAGGAACCAGGCAGAAGTGAATATGAGCCCCAGAACAAGAGGATGTGGCCTGTGCTCGAGGGGGGTGAGGGTTGCTCCTGCTGAGCATGGGAGCAGGAGCAACATCAATCTAGAGGGGTTCCCCCGTAACACCAGGGAATGGCAGTGGAAGTCCAAAGGAGATGAGGCTCGGCAACCACCCATGGATCATAATGGGATGGTGGGTGGGGACATGAGCAGGACTGAAGGTTGTCTGTGCTTGTTGGTTAACATCTCTCCGTGCCGTGAAATCCAAATAGGATAAGCCTGAGATTTTTATGAGAAGATTCCTGCATGCTTTAACCTCGTTTTATGGATTTATTTGTTGGATTTTAACCTCCACATTCACTTTGACTTTTTATGGATTATTTATTTATAGAACTTATCAACTATACTTATTAAAGACTGATAAGTTTGTTTTTGGATTTTAATGAAAGCACTGATTCACTTTTGCATCTACCCCTTGTCTGGCTGCATGTGTCCTCATATGCCCGACTCACCTTGGTTAGCTTCTCGAAGGTGGCGGGTTCAAGAGGCTCCCAAACAGGAGTGGGAGCATGGGTCAACCTGCACCATCACAGGGAGATCAACAGTATCTCACATTAGAGGGACTTCTTATCCAAGATAAGGATACAGGAATGAATAAATAAGCAGAATCTTCTCATAAAATGGTCTTTGATTACTCTATAATCAAAAAATGCTTAAGCTGAAGCTTGAATGAAAATGTCAACAGCAGAGATTTGACTTTTTGCTTTAAATATTTTCATAGAAATATTAAAGGAAGAGGAGGAGGAGGTTAGGAGCACGCACTGATACAGCGCATTGCCGCACCCACCACATGACAAACCAACTGGAGTGGAACAGTGTGAGGTTTTTTTTTTATGTTGGCTGGAGTGCCAGTTCTGCCACCAAACCCCAGGTTTTTCCCAGCAGGCTAGATATTGATTACAAAATGATACTAAAACAAACCCAAGACTAGAAAGTTGAAAATAAATGTATAAAAATACCTTTTAAAAACCACACTTATATTAAATTAAAAAGTGTACTAAAAAGTAAAAAATAAGTCTCTCATACATCACTCGTAAAATAAAAGTGCGGGCACTTTTCATCAATCAACATTCAAAAAACACTTCTTAAAATCTTAGCAAAAGCGCCCACCTTTTATTTTAGGAGTGATGTATGAGAGACTTATTTTTAAGTTTTTAGTACACTTTTTAACTTAATATAAGCATGGTTTTTAAAAAGTATTTTTTATATATAGGTTATTTTTATCTTTGACAATCATTGCCAGACATTAAAACCCAACTTGCTACAATGCTTATTTTCAAAGCATAATATAAAACCAAATCAATTTAAGCTGAATAAAATAAGGAGAACACAAATCTGAAGAAATAAAAAGAGAAAATTAAAAAATAAATAAATAAAAAGCCTGTGTTCATGTTTAAAAGTGGGTTCAGCAGAAGACACTTTTTTATGTTCTTTTGACTTAAAAATAATAACTGCATTATTTATCCCCTTAGCAATTCAACATTTTTGTGTTCAGACCTTCACTTGAGTTTGCGTCAGCCGTGCACAGTTTAAAAAAATAAATAAAAAAATCCTAATCAGACAGCTTTACAAACAGTGCCGTAAGCTTACAGGAAATAGAATGAGCACTCTTCCCAAGGGCACAGCTTGAAAAATAAAGTTCTTAAATCATCCGAGAATGCGCAAACAGCTTCTAAATTCTGTTGGCCAAATTCACACTGAAACTGCATTTCAAACTGTGTAACACAGATATAGTATCTTTAGTCACACCTTAGTAGGATGTACAGTATTAGCAATGCAGACACATTGTAACAGATGACGGGTCACATGAGCACAAGCAGCTGATCAGGTGCAAAAGGAGCCCATCACATGTAGTGGGCTGAAATCTCTAGCAGGGATCTTAGCAGATGTAATAAAAAGAAAACAATTATCTTAGAGACTCACTGCTTAGCAGAAATGTGGGGGGATTGCACAACAATAGAGAGAGAGAGAGAGAGAGACACTCACAGAAACACTGTGATACCTATCAAATATTGTTTGAAATCTAAGTAATAAGTAGATCTTAGCATTAACATTTGTAGTGCACCATCTATTGGAATGTATTTTGTAATGCTTATAGTAGTAAGGTGCATTCCATTTGTCATTCCAACAGAGGAGGCATCATAAACATTTTGTAGTAATACATTTATATACAGTATGTCTCGGTTATGTTTTATGCTGGATTTGTAAAAACAGTATTAATGTTTGTGTTATATCTGTTGGAATGACACATGCACTTTATTACTCCAAATGTTTGTGATGCACCATCTGTTGAATTGACAGAAACATACCAACCAAACGGACACAGAGATACACAGACAGACAAACACTTGTTATTTTGCTAAGGTAGACAGACAGACAGACAGACACCCCTGTTTTGCATATCTATATCACTCGGGTTTGCAGCCAGTCAGATCAGTAGCCCTGCAGCACCATTAATACGATGCCAGGCTGTCACAGGGCCTAGTGACACGCAAACACACCCACACACCCACACACACACACACACACACACACACACACACACACACACACACAGACGAGTTCAATTTCAATTTGTTAAATAACCTTTGGGATGAAAACCAGAGTACACAGGGTTGGAGAAGCCCACAGACAGAGGAAGAGTTTATAAACTCAACACAGATGACCAAGCACAATATTTCAACCCAGAATGTTGAGCCTGAGATTTTTGCAGTAATCAGTACACTACTGTTCCATCCATCTGCAAAAAATACATATTTTTAACATTACTTGGTGTAGCCTCCTATATGGTCGAGATAATAGTATATAGCCTTTTTCATTAATGTTTAACAAAGTTGGAAAGCGCATAATGGTGCATCTTGGACCCTTTTGAGACGGAGATTTTTTAAATCATTGATGTCTTCTGTTAAGACCGCACAGTTTCATTCAGGTTCAAGCTCTGGAACCGAGACATGCATTACAAATATGTAATTTTCTTTATGATTAGCCATTTTTTTTATTTTTGAGGAATGCTTAGAGTCAATGATTTGTTTGAAGGTCAATTTGAGACCAATCACCTACCAGATTACTAGTCAGAATACTCTGGTACTTGCTTGATGCCATTCATCTCAACAGAGCTATCAAAATGGTTGATCAATCATCAGATTTCACAGTGGGCATAGGGTTCAGTTCTATACATCTGACTGATAATAAAGTGAATGGAAAAGCATTTTTTTTTTGGTATCCTCTCAGTAAGTTCTAATCAAAAGCCCCAATGTTGTATGGTAAAGTGTACAGTAGGTGTTTCAATACCTTGCATTTTGTCAAACACACTAATTCTCAAACTGTGAACAGTAGAATTTTTTTTGCAATGTCATTCTCAAGTTCTTTGTCTTTCTCAGTGAGTGAAGACAAAATACATTACAGTTTGTCTCTCTTCTTGATAGGCTTACCATTGTTTTAGTGATTTTTATCGTCATTGTTTTCTTTCCATTTTACTAGATGAATGGTGCACTGACCAGCCCTCTTTTTTTCAGCAACTTTCTCCTGGTAAAATCAGGATATATAATCATTTCATTAAGTTCTGGGTATATCCTTCAGTGAATTGTACATTGTACCAGTCTTTTTATAGGTATTCACAGGGCATTCTGACTGTAGTCCTAAACAACTTTAACTGTTTTTTCTCTATCCAGGGTCCTCACATGACCTCTTTACCTGCCACCTGTATTCGCAATCTATTTTTTTTGTTTAGTTACTACCCAGAGCTTGTGACTGGAGGTGATAATGGGGATGCAGTCTGACAACTAAAATGAGTTTCAGCAGCAGATGTACATTCAGTTTCACCACCACATGGAGGTACAAATTTCATTAAACTGTTTTGTTGTGTACTGATTTGTTGGTCTTAAGATTACCTCTATGCTCCTTCATCAGTAAGACACCAAAGTACCAGAACTCCTCCATTTGGAGCAGCTGCTCTCCATCCCAGGTCAATGATTGTGAATTTCTCATTGGCCTAATACCATACATTCTATTTTGTGTCTAATACATAAATTGCGGAGATCTGTAACCGTTTATTTTTCGTTATCACTGATGATAGAAGATGGTAATGGCAAAAAAGAAGTCCAGAAAGAGTGGTTTTGTCCTGTTAAGTTTGTCTTTGAAAAATGAACAGAAGACAATATTTGTGACACCTTTTTTTTTTTTTTTTTTTTAAGAGGGAAAACAAAACTTTATCATTGAACCCACTTTAGCATAGAGTGGCCACTACACATCCTAGCAATACTTGACTTACCTTGGATAATGTATGAAAAAAAAACAGTGTTGCTTAAAGAGATCTTATTTTAAAATAACTGTATTAGAATAGATGCATACATTTTTCCCAGTCTGGGCCAAAATGTAGCTTACTACCATTGTTACTTATTTTATATAGATTTAAGCATTAACCTTTCTAAAAAATGGCAACAAATATTGATTTTTTATATACAGTATGCATAAGAACTAGCCTACTATGAAAAAAGGAACATTTTGTTTGTTGAACCTGTTTATCAGAAATTACATGAATAAGTGGTCCTTATATTAGGTTTGTTTTATCTGGTCAACATATCCAAAAGATATCATTGACCAATTGGGCCAATTTGAAAAATGTAAAATTTGTTGGAGCTTCACATATCTTAAGTATTGAGTTTGAATTCTTCTTCAGGCCCTGTCTGTGTGGAGTCTGCCTGTTCTCACCATGTCACTATGGGCTTTTCAGTAGTTTTCCTTCGACAATTCCAAATTGCATGCTGGGTTAACTGATGATTAAACATGCTCTGTATAAGTGAGTGTGGTGTGTATAAGTGTGTCTAGCATACATTGCTGGGTTTATGTGTTTCACACGCTGCTTTTAGGATAGACATCACAGAAGGTGATAAGATAGTAAAACTGAAGATTAAGATAGTAAAACTGAAAACTGACTGATTGGTGGAGAAAAATTACAGAACAAGTTTTTTCAAGCAGAAATTTGATAAAGATAAAAAATGAATAAAAATTAAGTAACAATTACTAAGTCTGAGAAATATTAAAATCAATTCAGCAGCTTATTGCCAGATATGAAATTAACCACGCATTTTCACTGATACATAACATCCTGTAAGTGATGAAGAAAAAGTATTCTGAAGACTGGGGATACAGGAAAATGAACTTGTGTTTATTCTCCATACTTAAGCAATTCTGGCATGTAAGCTGTACCACCCACATAGCTCCAAAAAAGATTCAAATCCTTATGCCAAATATGCTCCTCAAATGGTGACAATAAAAATGCACACCCTCTGTTAGCCAGTCACACACTGATAAACACAGAAGACATGGGAAAGCGCTGTGGTTAACTTTTTGATTCACATGGGCAAATGAAAAAGAAACGCACTCTAAATCCAGTAGTCATCTTTGTTAGCTGAAATACAGCACAGAGGCAGCAGCCTGGCCAAAGGTTTATGCATTTTTGTTACAATGTGATTTGACTAACCATTTCATACCAGCTATTTAAAAAATACATTAATCACTTAAATATTTATGATTCTATATTAATTTTTTAGGCAATGGTTTGCTAAATTAATTAAATTAAAAAAAGAAAATAACTGTTATGGTGTATTTACATTAACCATACTAATTGAGATTTTGGGGTACAGTATTTACTTTTTATATTGGGGGTGGGGCCTAAATATTGATATATAAAAATGCCCTTTCTTAGTGGATATCTAGTGTCCGACAGATACCATCCTGCCATATTTCAGCTTTCAGGAAATAGTGTTTTTGTTGATGAGTGAGTCAGTCAACTTTGAATTGCATTACATATTTCTATTATAAACAGAATAATTTACATTGTCTGACAATACACAACATGCAGCTTAAATGATTTATTAAAAGGCATGTAGTTAGCTAAAAGGGGACTGTCCAGAACGTGTTAACAATACTGTAGCATAATCCAACAGATTCAAAAAAGGCATTTTGAAAAAGGATGGTAGCATTTTCTGGCAAACATAGCTGCATGTTATACTAATATAGATCTCCATATTGTAATTTAAATATATTACTGCATATTGCATAAATGAAAACCTCATATAAATAATTTTAGCCCCAACCTATGCAGTTCCAAAACCTGTTCTAATATACACCCTGTTTGGAAAGCTATTGTAGCACTCCAGTTTAACTTGCCTGCAATCACTGCCTGGTGATTCTGGGCACCATCTCAATTCATTTTAAGAAATATTCTAGTGACAGTTTATCCCAAGGCCCCAGTCAGAGCTATTATAATTGTTGATGACTTGTATTTCCATTTGTCTCATCTGCTTTTGAAGCCACGAGGATGGGCATGAACAAAGTTTATGTCAGAAAACTATGCACAGTGTACAGAATCTGCTTAACAGGCTAAGAAAATAATGTAGGTTTTTATTATTTGGTTTTCATTTCTTTTAGAAAGACCACCTAATCTATCAGCGGCAACACATGCCATCGCACCTCCTCCTCCTCCTTCTGTGTTAAGAGTGGGAGCTGCACATTCTTGTAGCATGTGCTCACTAACTCTCCAACTCGCATAATTTCTTATGGTTTAACCCCAACACTATTCAGCTGCCAAGACCTGGCAGCAAGTGGTCAATGCACAGGCTTTCAGTAAATTCAACAGCTGCACATAATTTTTAACATAGTTCTTTTCTGTTAATTAGTTTATTTTAAAGTAACTTTAAAATTAAGCTGTTTTAACGTTGCATGAATTTCAGCAACATGTAGGGTGTCAATCAGTTTCAGCTTCCCACACACACACTCCTCTAAATCTCCCACCTACTCCAGCATATAAGACAATGTGCCCTATAACCTCTTATTGAAGTTTCTCTTGGGTGTACTCCCCACTCAGATGGGTCAGTATTTTCAGATTTTGATACTCAATCAAAATCTTTTCATTCCTAATGGAAAAACATTTAATATGGCTCTTTGATCACATGGACTGCAAAAAACAAAATAATGACGAGGTTGTTAGTTTTACTTTCAAAATTTGCTTGTTTGTAATTTAAGTAAAAATTTAATTGCACTTATTAGAAAAAGAAAACCTTTCAGCAGCTATAAGACCTCAAAAGGGCTGTTTTCAGTACTCCACTTCGATTTTGTTCTAAATATACAAATTGTGAAAAGAAAAAAAAAAAAACACATAAGCAAACAAGTACACATAACAGTATATATTTTGTAACAAAAAAGCATTTTTGTTTTAAATTAGATTCCCCTCTTCCCCCATTCCAAAATATGACTGACTACATAAATGGGAGATTAATTACAAATGTCTGGTAAGAATGATGGACAGAAAAGTGTCTGGGGCCTGAAAAAGCAATTTATGAATCAAGCTTCTCAAATCCCTAGTCTGTAAAGCTGTAGATGTGCTGAATCTCTCAAAGTTTAATAAGATATTTTTAAGATACTAAAAAGCAGAAAGGCTTGCCCTTGAATGACAGCATGGAGTCTTTCTAGCCTGCTTTTGTCTTCCCTATGGCTGAATTATCACTATTCTTTCTTTGGGAAAATCTTCAGAGGATTCTTGGAACATAAATAGCTCAAATTAAAACTTGAGTGTCTATTTAACATCCCTTATAATCTGTAATTGCGTATACCTACAGTATATCCAGTGGCATTCCTGTACTTAGGGCCTGTTGGGCACAGACTCACCAGTAGTTGCGCAAAATAAATTAAAATTACTGACAGAAGCATATCACTTATTATAAAAATGAAACCCTCGAATTTTGTATTTGTAATCTTTTTTGTTCAATTGTTTATCATATGTTCAATGTATTTACTTATTTGCAAAGAAACTGCTTCATTTAGTATTAAAATGTCTTTATATTCTGGGTACTACAAACTTTATTTCTTTTGGTCCTGCAGAGTTCGCTCTGCCCTTGGGTACGTACATGGCACATATGCAAACTGAACTTTCCATTTTAGTGATATGGGCAATGAACTTCAAGCCCTATTAAATAAGGACCACCCGTTGATGTTCTTTATCAAATTTACACTTTCATTTTACGGTATTTACTGACAAGGCCATGCAGAACACATCAGTGAGGAGGTACAAAAATCCAAGTGCCAATTGCCCCCTTAAAGACAGTAATTAAAAAAGAGAGGGGAGAGGAGATTAATATCAGCCATGCCTTGTTCACAAATCTTGATTTTCTTCCAGCATTGAGGAGAACTGCAATAAATTTTGAAAAGTTACCAAGGAAGTGTGTTCCTTCAACCTTATGGAAAAGAAGCCAGTAGTATGATGACCACCTAGCTGCACAATATTTAGCATTGCTAAGTAATTCCAGATTCGGGCATGAAGTGTGCGCATTCTAAATATTCTTGTTATGCTATTGTCACTTGTCCTATTCAATCTCAAAGCCATTTGATTTTAAAGTAAAGGTGTTGTCATTTCATTTTCAGCAGTCAATATTTTCCTGAGCTGCAAACAGTTGCAAGGCTTTCACTTTTTTTTTTTTTTAGATTGCGTTTAAATTTATAGTACTGTATTTTGTCAGATGATGACAACGTCAAAGGATATCACAAAGATCTGATGCCAATAGACACAGGCACCAGCATCTCATTCTTTGATCAGTTATTTCTGACACAAAACCTGTAACACTACTCTTTATCAAAACACGATTATCAGTAAAGTAATTTAATGTTAACACCAGAGGAAAATGCACAAATATAGGAAACTTCTGCTATAGGCCCACCAGAGGTTTCATGCCTAAAATGCAACTTATTAATATTAAATTTATAATAACATGGCTAAATACTTACATTCTCAAACTTGAATAAGTCGCATCAAAGTCATGTAAGGCTAGAGTCATCAGTGCTGAGCTCAAGACAGGAATCAGAACTGCTATTTTTGATCAGAGAAGCAATATTAAGTCAGTAATTAACTTCATACCCATGTATGTGAAGGCATGAGAGGGCCACAGTGGCTGCAGGTTTTCATTCTAACCCTTTTCTTAATTAGTGACCTGTTTTTGCTGCTAATTAACTTCTTTTGAATTAATTTTAATTGACTTGCTCTTGAAGACTCGGACCCATTTATTGTTTCTTTTTCCTTAATTAGCAGCCAAACAATGAGATACAAAATGAACCAGTACATGACCAGCAAACTGTGACCATCATACAATATTTGAAAATAAAAAAGGCAGAGGTCTCAGGAATGTTGATTTGCTCTGGTCCTCAAAATATTTAAACGATGTAAAAATCAACAATTTTGATTTTTTGACAGTCTTCTGTTGGCTCACTCACTTCTCATTTCATTTCTTTTTAAGGAAAGAAATTAAGCAATTCAGAGGAACAATGAAGAAATTCCAGGCAACAAATCTTAAAAAACAAGTCAATTAAAATTAATTTAAAAATAAATTAAATTAGCACCAAAAACAGGTCACTAATTAAGAAAAGGGTTAGAATGAAAACCTGCAGCCACTGTGGCCCTTCAGGAGTGGAGTTTGTGATCCCTGGCATATAATGTATATACACATCTACAAGATGGAAGATGAGAAATTACATTTTCATAAACAAAATGTTACTTATAACATGAATTTCAAAACCAAGCACACAACTGCACACACACATAAAGAATAAGTCAAATTATATCTACAATCTCTAGCTCTATAAATCACAAAATATGTTTTTTT
>JANRMT010062792.1:88844472-88870573 GCA_026402145.1 Polypterus bichir lapradei | reverse complement strand
AATTAATAAATTCTCTGTGCTTTATGAGTTTATTTTAAAATATTACTGATTAGATCCTGCCATGTTTTGAAAAAAATCTGTACAGATCCTCTAACTGAGTATTTGATTTTTTCCAATTTCAAATAGTATAACACATCGGTTTCCCACTGACTTAAAAGAGGAGGGTTTGGGTTCCTCCAGTTTATCAGAATAAGTCTGCATGCCAAAAGTGTAGTGAATGCAATTACAATTTGTTTGTCTTCCTCCACTTTAAACCCATCTGGAAGAACACCAAACACAGCTGTTAGTGGATTAGGAGCAATTGTGACACCAAGGCTGTCTGAAAGGTAATTAAAAATTTTGGTCCAGAATAATGTTAATTTGGTGTAGGCCCAGAACATGTGACCCAGTGAGGCTGGGACTTGGTTGAAGCATTCGCAGGTTGGATCATGCCCTAGAAACATTTTGGAGAGTTTTAGACGAGACAGATGTGCTCGATATATAATTTTGAGTTGTATAATCGTATGCTTTGCGCATATGGAGCTTAAATGAATTCTCTGCATTGCTACTTTCCACTCCTTTTCTGATATATTAATTGAGAGATCTTTTTTCCCAGTGTCCTCTTGGATCTTTGAAAGGGAGGGATTGTAAAATGATTTCATATATTGTAGAGATGGTGTCTAAGTTGACATAGTTGCACCTGAAAAGACAGTTAAAAAAATCTTCTAGCATTATTATACCATGGAAGACCCAAAGAGTGTCGGATTTAAAGAGAACATGCCGTAGAGCTGAGCATAAATGGAGGAAGACTAAACTAACTATCCACTATGAAATATTAAAAGTTAAAATAACAGAATACAATAACACTGTCCATCTTGAGAGGCGCTGCTATTTCTCTAAGATTATAAATAACAATGCTAGTAATCCCAGAGTCTTATTCTCTACGATAGATCGTCTGCTAAACCCAGGTAACTCAAAGGAATGCCTCCTAAGTACTTCCAGTAAAACCTGTGAGGCTATCGCTGTATTTTTCAATCAAAAAATTAATGATATTAGAAATAACATAGTATATTTCCCCAACACTAAGGATCCTCCTAAACCCCAGCATTCTGTTATAAACAAATTAAACTCTTTCACTAGGATAGATTTACAAAAAATAATATCTCAATTAAAACCCTCCACCTGCGTCCTTGATCCAATACCAACAAATTATTTCAAAGAAGTATCGGCGTGCTAATTGATAATGTTCTTGACATAGTAAATTCGTCATTAGATACGGGGGTCTTCCCAGACTGTCTTAAGACTGCTATAGTTAAACCCCTACTTAAGAAACATAATCTTGACCCCTCGGCTCTTGAAAATTTTAGACCCATCTTTAACCTGCCTTTCTTAAGTAAAATTCTAGAGAAGGCAGTCATTATGCAGTTAAATGACCACCTCAATAAACATGCTATTCTTGATAAATTTCAGTCGGGTTTTAGAACAAATCACAGCACAGAAACTACATTCTTTAAAGTAGTAAATGATTTACGAGTGAATGCAGACAGAGGCCATTTATCTGTTCTCATCCTCTTAGATCTGAGTGCTGCATTTGACACCATTGATCATAATATTCTTAGAAATCGCCTTAGTCAATGGGTGGGCCTCTCTGGCAGTGTCTTAAATTGATTTGAATCCTACCTGACAGGGAGAAAATTCTTTGTTAGTTGTGGTAATTACAACTCAAAGACACATGATATCCAATATGGTGTTCCACAAGGCTCTATCCTGGGTCCGCTGCTTTTCTCAATCTACATGCTTCCATTAGGTCAGATTATCTCAGGACACAACGTGAGCTACCACAGCTATGCTGATGACACACAGCTGTACTTATCAGTAGCACCTGATGACCCCGATTCTCTTGATTCACTAGCACAATGTCTGACTGGTATCTCAGAATGGATGAATAGTAACATTCTAAAGTTAAATAAAGAGAAAACTGAAATCTTAGTGATTGGCAATAATGGATACAATGAGGCTATTAGAAATAAACTGGATACATTAGGATTAAAAGTCAAAATGGAGGTAAAAAGCTTAGGGGTAATTGTTGACTGTAATCTGAATTTTAAATCGCATATTAATCAGATCACTAGGACAGCATTTTTTCACTTAAGAAACATAGCTAAAGTTAGACCTCTTATATCACTGAAAGATGCTGAGAAGTTAGTTCACGCGTTTGTTTTCAGTCGACTAGATTGCTGTAACGCACTCCTCTCGGGACTACCCAAAAAAGACATAAATCGTTTGCAACTAGTGCAGAATGCAGCTGCTAGAATCCTAACTAGGAAAAGAAAATCTGAGCACATTTCTCCAGTTTTGATGTCACTACACTGGTTACCTGTGTCATTCAGGATTGACTTTAAAATTCTGCTTATGGTTTATAAAGCCTTAAATAATCTTGCCCCATCTTATATATCGGAATGTCTGACACCTTATATTCCAAATCGTAACCTTAGATCCTCAAATGAATATCTCCTTAGAATTCCAAGAACAAAATTTAAAAGAAGTAGTGAGGCGGCCTTCTGCTGCTATGCACCTAAAATCTGGAATAGCCTGCCAATAGGATTTTGCCAGGCTAATACAGTAGAGCACTTTAAAACACTGCTGAAAACATATTACTTTAACATTGCCTTTTTATAACTTCACTTTAACTTAATCCTGATACTCTGTATGTTCAATTCATCATAATAACTATTCATGGTGGCTCTAAAATCCGTACTGACCCCTACTCTCTCTTCTGTTACTTTTTCCGGTTTCTTTGTGATGGTGGCCTGCACCACCACCACCTACTCAAAGCATCATGATGCTCCAACAATAATGGATAGATTAAAAGGCAGAAGTCTACGTGACCATCTTCTTCAAGTCCTTCCGTGAGAACCCTAAATCCAAAGAGGACTGTTTCATTTATGTTAGGTAGAATGCCCAGAGGGGACTGGGAAGTCTAATGGTCTGGAATTCCTACAGATTTTATTTTTTTCTCCAGCCGTCTGGAGTGTTTTTTTGTTTTTTCTGTCCACCCTGGCAATTGGACCTTATTCTTATTCTATGTTAATTAATGTTGACTTATTTTATTTTCTTGCTGTGTCTTTTTTATTTTTCTATTCTTCATTATGTAAAGCACTTTGAGCTACTGTTTGTATGAAAATGTGCTATATAAATAAAAATGTTGTTGTTGTTGTTGTCTAAGTCCTTGAGATTGAGCAATATTTTTTCTAGCATGGATGAGGGTGCAAAATGAGGAAAATCGGGAAGGTTCTGTTTAACAAAGTTCCTGATTTGAAGAAAGTGAAAGAAATGTGTAGCTGGAATGGCAAATTTGGAATGTAATTGTTCATAGGATGCAAAGACATTGTTTATATAAAGATCTCTAAGCAAATTAATTCCAAATTTTTTCCAGATATTAAAAACTGCATATGTTTGCAAAGGTTGAAAGAGGTGGTTCTCTTGCAGAGGTGCCACTGATAGAAGCTCCTCCGTCTTAAAATGCTTTCTACATTGGTTCCATATTCTAAGTGAGTGAAGCACAATTGAGTTATTAGTATATTGCTGATAACGTGTGTTTATTGGAGCACAGAGCAGGGAATATAAAGAAGTACTGCAGGATTTTACTTCAATTGCGGACCAAGCCTGTGTATGTTCTTCTATTTGTGTCCAGGTTCTTATCGCCTGTATATTTGCTGCCCAGTAATAAAACTGGAAGTTAGGTAGAGCCTGCCTTTTGTCTTTGTAGGGTCGCTGTTTGGATACGTGGATGTTTTGAATTCCAAATAAATTAGGTTATTGTTGAATCTAATTGCTTAAAGAATAATTTATTAATGTATATTGGAATGTTTTGGAATAAAAAAAGGAGCTTAGGAAGAATATTCATCTTAACAGTGTTAATTCTTTCAGCTAGTGTGAGATGAAGGGTTGACCATCTATGCAAGTCTTGCTTAATTTTTTCCATGCAGACGGCGAAATTTTGTTGATAAAGAGCTTTATGTTTACTTGTGATGTTTACCCCTAGGTATTTAAACTGTTCTGCAATGATAAAAGGTAGGGTATCTAATCTAATATTATATGCTTGAGAATTCACTGGAAAGAGTACACTTTTATTCAGATTATTTCAGAGACCAGAGATCTTTTGAAATTCTATGAGTGCTGTTAAGACTGCAGGCACAGACTTTTCTGGGTCTGATATATACAGTACCATATCATCTGCATATAATGAGATTTTCTGTTCCAGACCTCCTCTGATAATCCCCTTTATCTGATCAGTATTTCGACAGTGTATTGCCAGTGGTTCAATGGCAATTGCAAACAGTAGCGGTGACAAGGGGCATCCTTGTCTAGTACCACGCTCTAGTTTAAAGTAGTCTGAGCAAGTGTTGTTGATACAAACTGAAGCTTCTGGGTTAGTATACAGTAATTTGATCCATACACAAATGTTCAGGCCAAACCCAAACTTCTCCAATGTAGTAAAAAGGTATTTCCATTCAATCATGTCAAATGCTTTTTCTGTATCCAATGATATTAATATTTCTGGGGTGTTTGATTTAGTTGGTGAATATATTACATTAAACAGGCGTTGAAGATTTAAAGATAAGTGTCAGCCCTTAATAAATCCAGTTTGATTTTGTGATATTACCGAGGGGAGCACTTTCTCCATCCTTCTAGCTATGATTTTAGAGAGTATTTTAACGTCATTATTCAGAAGTGAAATTGGTCTGTATGATGCACATTGTAATAAGTCCTTATTTTGTTTTGGAAAAACAGTGATTAGTGCTTGGCGAAAAGTTTGAGAAAGAGTTTGGTTATCTCTGGCTTCTGTAAATGTTGCTAATAAGAGGGGAGCTAGCTGAGCGGAGAATTTCTTGTAAAATTCTGCAGGGTAGCCTTCAGGGCCTGCTGCTTTCCCGCCTTGAAGTGACTTTATAGCTTCTAGTAATTCTGATAACGCCAGAGGTTTATCAAGTTCCTCCACACTAGAAGTGTCTATTTGTGGTATTTGTAATGTATCCAGAAATGCATTAGACTGTGTATTGTCTTCTTTAAACTCAGTAGTATATAGGGATTTATAGTAGTCTCTAAAAGTGTGCATTATATTTTTGTGGTCGACAATTTTATCTCCGTTCGCGTTGGCGATTACTGAGATTGCGTTGCGCACTTCTTGCTTGTGAATTTGTTGAGCTAAAAGCTTATTAGCTTTCTCTCCATGTTCATAGTAATGATGTCTGGATTTATAAGTTAGTTGTTCAGTTTCTTTAGTTGTCAGGAGGTTTAGTTCTGAATGCAGAGCCTGCCTTTCCTATGTAGAGTCTCGCTTGGTAGTCTGGCATTTTATCTCTGCTACATTCTTGGTTTCTAATTTATTTCTGTGGGAAAGATATGAGATAATCTGTCCTCTTAAGAAGGCCTTAAGAGTTTCCCAGACTATTCCTGCAGAGATCTCTGAGGATGTATTTGTCTGTAGAAAGAATTTCATTTGTTTGGATATAAATTCTGTACAATTCTCATCTGCTAATAGAAGCGGGTTGAGACGCCATCTGCAAGGTGAGTGTATAGGGCTTAGTACCTTTAGCTCAAAGATCATAGGTGCATGGTCAGAAATAACAATAGCATCGTATTTGCAAGATTTAATCATAGGCAAGAAGTTATTGTCTATAAAGAAATACTCAATCCTTGAGTAGCAATGATGTACTGGTGAGTAGAAAGAATATGTTCTTGAGTTTGGGTTTAAAAACCTCCAGGGGTCTGATAAGTTGTGATCAGTTATAAACTTTGTAATTATCTTTGCAGTGTTAGATGCAGTTCATCCTGTGGAAGAAGTCCTATCTAAGAGTGGATTTAGAACACAATTAAAGTCCCCAGCCATTATAATTTTATGAGTGTTCAGATTGGGAATGGATGCAAATAAATTTTGTATAAATTCCTTATCATCAACATTAGGTGCATAAACATTTATCAAGATCATTTTACGGTTAGATAAGTCTCCCATGACCATTACATATCTCCCTTCAGGATCCAATACTACATCCGATGCTACAAATGGGACTGTTCTATGTACGAGAATTCCCACACCTCTAGTTTTCTTTGTAAAACTAGAATGGAATATTTGGCCAGTCCAGTCTTTTTGCAGCCAGAACTGATCCTTGCTTAGTAAATGGGTCTCCTGTAAAAATACTATTTTAGCGTTTAGACCTGTTAGGTGAGAGAGTACTTTCTTTCTCTTTAATTCGTGATTCAGGCCTTTAACATTCCAGCTCACGAAATTAACTGTCCCATCTTGGAGACATTGATTCTGAGTTTTTGATGTCATTTTATAGTATTAACTGGAAGTGAGACAGCTTCGGCCTTAATTTCCTATTTCCCCTAGAGTTATTGCCATGCACCCTATTATTACGTTGGTAGTTATAATTATAAAAATTAAAAGGATAGATTAGGTATAGATCAAGCCTGCTCTCTTTCTCTCCCCCCCTTAACCCACCACCCTCCCTTTTTGCCTCCCCACGTGAGGCTAGAACCCACTTCATACAGTCCCAGTCCTCTGACATACCCAGAGACAGAGCATGTCCAAAACAAAACAAGCCCCCACACAGAGGCGTTTTAGGGTTAAAAAATAGAGATATCTATTACCAATATAGTCTAAAAAATTGTGCACTTAAAATATATATAATCTTCAGCAATCTTAGTGTATTAAGATAATACACCCGGATAATAAACCCGGGGAATGGTGTTAGAAATTTGTCCAGAATAAGCATAATAAGTCTTAATGCAATAATAGCAATAACAATAAACCAAGGGTATGATGTTGAACAGTCTCGTTTTGGGTAGAGAGAAAATAATTAGATAATAAAAAAAAAAAAGAAAGAAAAGGAAAAAAAAAAAAAAGAGAAATAAGAAAAAGTAATTAAGCACAATAAAACATAAACAGATAGCGCCCTAGTAATAATGAAAAATAATGAGAATAAATGATGATAAAAACACGTATTTTAAACAAATAGATCAGACAGTAGATTATTAATCCTTGCCATATCATTAACGGCCATGACTCACTATTATGTATCAGAATAGTCCCGGGATCAGCTTTCTTAATTCCTTTTCTGCTTACAATATATGTTTCTTTATATTTTTTGCAGAGCTTTTTTTATTTAAGCCAGACATAACAGTTGGTACCCTCTCATTTGTTACCACAGGTCAGGTTTTTGACATGCAACTTCATCATATCATTTCATCATGCATATTATGTGCACTGCTTAAAGAATTGTCACAGGACCAAATAAAGGATATTCTAATTGAGCAAAATCAGGAGAATATAATGGATGCTTTCAGCAGTAAGAACAACACCTCATTACATGGTCCTTGGTTTTTACTCTAAGTTGCAAGACTCCATCATAACATAATTTTCTGGTAACACTCAAAACAGTAGTTCCAGTAAACCCCAAATAATTTGTGGAAAACAACATGCATTTCATTCCTAGATTTTGTTTGTGTTGAATGATGGCAACAGCCCATGTCTGCACAGATACACCTGAAAAGATGAAACTTTTTATGTTGCTTCAGAATATTAACTTTGACCATTTAGGATGTACACAATTTTATAACTTATGCCAACATCAAAAAAAAAGACTTAAAAAGTTTAATAAAACTCCAAAAATATACATTTAAATTATTAATTTGGATTAATAAAGTTTATCTAATCTAAATGCTCATCCAATTTCAATTGATTTCTCCATTTTCAAAGTTCTGTGTTTTGGGTCAGGCCCTTACCAAGGTATTCTGAGGTATCTATCTGCACTGCATTCTTTTTCATACTTAATTCATGAAAATTAAAATTGTAATTAATCTGTTAAATGGTGAGTTTTAATCTGATTTTCTTTGTAATGTGCTTTTTTAGTCAGCACATATCTTTATGATGCTATAAAAATTAAAGAGTAATTGACAGACTTTTTTAGCTGTTATATACTATGTAAACAATATTCAATGTCCCATGACAACTGAAGGGTCTATGAGAACAGGCAACATTACAAAGTATCCCCACATCTCTTCCACCATCAAAAAATTTGCACTACAGGTTCAGCATGAGAGCTTCCCCTCTCATCATTTTACTGCCATCTTTCAATTTGTTTCATTCCACTGAACTTCATGCTGTACACAACCATTTTAGTTTGCTTAACCTGCTAGGAAAAAGTAGCTCCCTAACATGCTCATACCAAAAACATCATATAAACACACATAATGAATACTACAGTATGTTAAGTATTATTTCACCTACAACATAATTTAACAAATCTGAGAAAGACAAGAAACAATAAAAATATAAACGTTTACGTTGGTCTGGTGCACATGTGTTTCCATTTACACATAAGAGAAAATTGCTTAGAAAAATATTTGAAGTCATATTATCTCCTAAAAATTAAGAAGTTGCATGTACTGGACTAACCAAGCAGATTTCTTCTTAAATTATCATAAGATTTATCAACTTGATTGTTTAGATCAGCTACTCAGTAGGATTAACTTCATAGGGTATATTTCTGTTACTCTGCATAAAATCCAAAAGCACTGTTGGCTAACATTTTATCATTGAATAATGTACAAACTAAATAATATAGATACTAAAATATAGTCAAGATAAACTTTCCAAAAGGCCACTAAAAAACTGTATAAAATACCCAAATCCAATATTGTATGTCATTTTTTTTTAAATTATGCACTGAACAGCAAAACAATAATCAATAGCAAAGTAATATCAATCATAAGCATGTGTCATTGCTAAATAAATAAAAAGATTCCTTTTTATATAGACATTTGTTAAATTCCTTGCAACACTTCACAAAATCCTGGTACTGAAGGTCCATATTGGCTGATGCTTTTGATTGCAGAAAAGCTCCTAATCACCAGAATACAGCAGCAGAGTTCCTTTTAACAGCCACATCTATTCAATGAATTTACACAGAATTAACACAAGAATAGTGGATTTGTATAGCTCTGCTTTTTTGTACTACCTCCCTCTTCAGTCAGGTAAGCAATTATGGAATTAAGTAATCATTTGAACTCCACCTGTCCATTTTCAGAAGTGGCGCTTCTGAAGCAGTTTATCTATTGCAGGAGAAAAATGCTCAGTACATTTGTTGCATCTTCAGGAATTTAACGTCATGACATTGTGCTCTCTTCTCAAGACAACTAGATTTTAGCCAGTGTAGGACTCAAGCACAATAGTAATAATATTTGTTATTATTATAAATAGAAAACTGTAAAGTTATTTCAGAGTAATGTAAATAAACTTCTGGTTACTTTAATTGTGAATATGAAGTAGCAAGTAAGAGCTCTGTTACAGTGAACACGGAAAGAGAGAGTAGGCTGCTTGACAAGGATTTGTAAAAGCTGACAAAAAGAATAGTTGGTTCTTCCAATAAAAAAATGATCACTCCAGGTACTTACCTTTAGAGACAGCACATTTACAACACACATATATTGTTAATAATATACAGTATAACTTTACACATAATGCATATAACACATTTCTCCAATTGTTTCTGATGAAGTAAACCTATCAATACAATTTTTCAGTTATATAACACTAAATATAAAGCAATTACATTCTTATTTTATATAGCACCAAACATAAACAGAACTGTTGCAAACATCCATCCATTTTCAAAACCACTCCATCATGTTCAGAGTTATGGGCTGCCTCAGTGTATCCTGGTAACATCAGGAGTAGAGTAGGAGGCCAATGCTGAAATGGGACTGCAGTTTGTCACAGGGCACACTCAGCCAAACAGCTCCTTATATACAGTAGGTCCAATATTTACCCTCCAATTAATCGGCACCAACAATCAACAGCATTGTGGCAGTGACAGACTGTGTTACAGTAAGTGAATAAAATAATTTAAACATTACAATACACATCAACAGTAAAAGCTAGCTATAGTGGGTATCACCTCCATGCATAGCATTGGTTCTGGAACCAAACTTCCTTTACAGGAGTGGTCTCTCTCTTATCTTGGAGTTCAAATGTATGAAAGACATTGGGCAGGTGTGGGAGTATGTTCACCAGCTCCCCTACCTGAGGGTTATACAATTGGTATTTTTTTTCCAGTGCATAATAAGGTTGCCTCAGTGTGGCTACAAGTTGCAGGGACAAAAACACTGGTTGTGCTTATGCACCAAATATCAATCAGAGACTTCAGCCTTCTTAGAGAAGGTGGGTAAGGTGCTTGAAAGGGTGGCACCCACTGACTTGGCAGTCATATTGGGTGGTTTCAATGCTCACATCAGGAATGATGGAGACACTTGAGGAGGTGTGATTTTGAGAAATGGCCAGATCTGAACCAGAATGGTAAGCCATTATTGAATTTCTGTTCTAGTCATCGATTGTCCATAACAAACACCATGTCTGAACACAATGAGCCTCATAAGTGTACCTGGTACCAGAGCACCATGTGCTAAAAGTCAATGATAAACTTTGTAGTTGTGTCATCTTACCTGAGTCCATATGTTTTGAACACTCAGGTAAAGAGAGGGACAGAGCAGTCAGATCATCACCACTTGGTAGTAAGACACATTATGGCAGAATAATAGAAACAGCCAAGATAACCCAAGGGTTTTGTTCTCTGTAGTTAATAAATTACTTCAACCTTTATCTGGCCCAATTACCTCCTCTACTGAAGTTTACAAAAAAATTCCACCTCTTTTTCCATAATAAAATAAAAAATCTAAATAATTCAACTAACACAAATCCATCATCCATTTATATCTTTCTCTGTCTTCCCATGCCATCCAGCTCATTTTCTAAATTTTCACCAGTCACATCTTCATTGATTGATGACCTGCTTTGTAAGATGAGGCTAATTACTCATGTACTGGACCCCATCCCCACCACACTTCTTAAATACTGCCTTCATACCTTAATCCCTACCGTTACAACATAAATAAATACATCCTGTGACACTGGCTTTATGCCATCCACTTTTAAAATCACTTCTGTAACCCCAGTGTTGAAAATGCCTGGTCTTGATGCTGACAATCTTAATTTTTTTGCATATTTCTCACTTATCCTTTCTGTAAAAAGTTCTTCATTCTTCAGCGTGTTGTAGTCTCCCGACTCATCAATTACTTAAACCTATAATAAAGTTCTGCTTTCAGAGTACAGCACAGCTGCAAAACTTATCTGCTTCAAATTACCAATGGATGGAAGTAGACTCTGGACAAACCAGCATATTAATTCTGTTAAACGTCAGTGCAGCATTTGACACAGTCAGACATGACATTCTACTGTCCAGAATGGAGAACATGCTGGGTATCTCTGGCACTGCCCTTCAGTGGTTTAAGTCCTACCCAGTCAGACAAGGAGTTCCTTGGTGCTATGTCCTCAGCCCTCTGCTCTTCTGTATCAATATGCTTCCAGTCGGCCATATTATTTATAGCTTTAGACTGGGTTATCATTTTTATACAGATGATACTCAACTCTATTTCCATGTTAAAAGTGAAACTTCATCAAGGCTTTCTCAGCTCACAACTTGCCACAGTGAAATTAAAACCTGGATGGAGCGGAACTCTTTAAAATTACATTGTAACAAAACTGAACCTCTGCAAATTGTGATTAAAGCACAACTTAAGAAAGTGAGCTCCTTTTCCATCACACTTGGCAACAATCTCATAGACCTTCTAAAGCAGTGGTTCCCAAACTTGCTCCTTGGGAGCCCCTGTGGCTACAGGTTTTTGTTCCCACCAGCTTCTTTAATTGGACTCCTGGCTTAATTAAGTGAGCTGTTGTCTCCCATTTTTGTGTTTTGGAGACAATGTAGAAATTGCTAAACTAAGTTTGATCATTTTTTTATTAAAATGTACTAAGCAGTTATATAGGAATGACATAGTTTTTTTTTCTTTTAACAATATTTTCATCTTGATTTTGATTTTCATTCTGCTTTCCAGGTGTTCTAGTTTAATCCATAATTTACTAATTAGTGAGTGTGACACTAAAATAGCTGCAGCCTTTCATCGTTCAGTGTTGTTTGCCTGGTTCTCTGCTCTGCTTGTTTTTAATTGACATTATAAAGATACAATGATGTGAGCATACTGCACAGAAAAAGGGCAAGATAATAGGAAACCAACAGAAGAGAGTTCAGTATTTAAGACTACATCAAAAATAGATTTCTAAATGTCTTATAACTGTTAAAAAAAAAAAAACACCAGCTAATTAAAATGACATTAGTTATTATCAAATGTTATTCCGGATTATGAATCCGGATGGTATAAAAACCTGCAGCCATAGGGGGTTCCCAGGATCAAGTTTGGGAACCACTGTTCTCATTCAAGGAATCTTTGGCATCATTTTCAGTTCCTCCATTTCTTATTCCACCCACATAAACCACATTAAGAAACTTTCTTACTTCCACCTCCGTAACATATCTCGTGTTCACTCATTCCTCTCCGATTTTTAATGCTGGGAAACTTGTCCATGCTTTTATTACATCCCGCATCAATTATTGTAACTCTCTACTGGCAGGTACCCCTTCAAATCTTATATCACAGCTCCAGTTGATTGAAAATGCAAGACTCCTTACACAAACCAGCAACAACAAGTACATAACACCCATCCTGCTTTGCCTTTACTGGTTCCCTGTGTATTACAGGATCAAATACAAAATTATATTAATAACCTATAAAGACTTAAAATATCCTTTCACCAAACTACATCAGTGACATTCTCCAGCACTATTCTCCTGTTTGCCAACTAAGGTCCTCTGATTTCTGGCAATCTTGTTGTACCCCACACTAATCTGCAGTCTATGGGTAAAAGAGCCTTCAGCTACATAGTTCCCAGACTTTGGAATGACCTCCCGAAAGTAATTAGATCAGCTAAATCTGTTCATTCTTTTAAAAAACAACTTAAAACTCATCTGTTCATGAAGGCTTTTAAATTAATTATTATTAAAAATTAATTTTGCCCCTTCTTTTATTTTACCTCTCTGTCTAGATGCTGAGGATAATTTTTGTGTGTGTTATATGACAGGCTTTTCTTCTAGCATTGAATGTAGTATTTTACTCCAGCTTATTGTGTTTAATTCTATTTAATGCATTGTATATCCTATTTTAGTATTCTATGAAGAAAATATTTGTATCCAATGTTACATATACCCTGCTGTTCTTTTTGAGACTCTGTGAAGCACATTGAGCATGGTGAAGGCACTATTTAAATAAAATGTATTATTACCATTAACTCTAGAACCATATTTTGACACAAGAAATCAGGATAGCTGTCAGACTGAGGAGGGTGACCTCCAGGGAAACACTTTCTGTGGGATAACCTAACTTGGTTGACAGGAACTGACAGGTTAAGAGGACTACTGCAAAAGTGATCATGGGAGCAAAAGCTGGAGCATATGGGCAGTTTCAGGAGAGTATCAGAGTAGATTTGATGCTCCTCCAGATTGAGTGGAGCCAGTGGAGGTGGTGTGGGTATGTCATAAAAGTTGCTCAGCATTCCCTGCTCTGGGAATGGTCCACTGGGCAGAGACCCTGCAGTAGAGCCAGAAAACACTGGAAAGAGTATATATGTCTCAGCTGGCTTGGAAACCACTTCAGAATTCACAAGGAAGAGTTGAAATCTGCAGCTGGGGACAGGGAAGTCTGGGCTCACCTGCTTGACCTTCTGGCACAGTGAAAAGCAGTTTCAATAAGATGAGGTGAGATGAGACATGCTTCTCTTTGAATAAATTATCCCCTAACAAAGAGAATAATATCTCCAAGCCATGCCTAGTGCAAAAAACAAAATGTAAAGTAGTGCAAGTATTTACTTGCTAGAAAAGGTTGCAACTTTACTACACATGTTTTTTAAGAGAAGTAGCATGAATTCCTTCTCTCAGTCATAAGCAGTGATATCCTCACTTTCTGCCTTCTGCTGGAACATGGCAAATACATGGATGTGCATTAAAATGGTGACTAAATTATGTTATTTATCAAATACTGTGGATACATTGAAGATATTGAAAAAGTAGTATTTCTTATGAAAACAGTAGTAAATAAAAGTGGAGAATATACAACATGAGCAAAAGTATGCAGTGGAAATCAAAGCAGCCTATCCAGTAGCAACACTCACTCCAGTCTAGGCAAACACCAGGCCAAAATGGAGGACAAGCAAAAAAATGGCGTTAAGCCAGATAAAGGCATTTAAAATTAGAAATGGTAGTTGGAATAAAAAAAATTAGGCTTTTCATAGATTATTTTAAAATGACATATTTTTATCACAGATACAGAGATGGGCATATACTTCATCTAAGCAAAAGATCTATATAGGTCCCATCTTTATGAGTCTCATTTATTTTGTTACACATACTTTTTACAGCTGACACACAAGCAAATTTGAGTGAAATTCAACAACATATAATTTCTGGATATCTGTTTTCAAAAACATACTGGTAATGTATTTCTTGACAATCAGCTTACACATATCAACATCCAATACAGTAGACACAGGGTTGGAAAAGAGCCCAGGGAAGGCTAAATGTACACAGGCCTACTTTTAACAAAAAAACATCAGCCTACATCATTTTAGCCAAAAAGATAAATAAACAAATAATGACAGTAGATGTACTTATGCTGCCAAATACAGAATGATGCAGTTTGCTGACACACCTGTCTAGAAGTGTTAGTATGCACTAATTACACTGGCCTAATTAAACTAGACCCCTTAACATTGAAATAAAAACACTCATTACCAGACCATAACAGGGCCTAAAAGCTGAGAAAGCTCAGCAAATGACCAACTGACACATTTAAGATCTGAATTTCAATAATTATATAGTCCTTCATAGAATTTGCTATAAAAATATTGAACAATTCCTTCAAAATACTTTACCATATATGCCACAGTATAAACAAAATATCCTAACCATACAAGGAAATTCACAATAAATGTTGCTAAATATCTACCTTATAGTTGAACAGCACTGCAGTGCAGTGATTAGTACACCTCCCACACAACTGAAAATGTCTGTCTTGAGTTAAATGCTGACTGTAACTTTGTCAGCTTTGAATAAACATTAATGTATGACATCCCATTCAAGGATATATCTGATTCAGATTTTTTCGGATTCACACTATTATGATGGAGGAAAAAAATAGCTTTCAAAACTGAATAAACAGGTTACAGTTCATCATATGATGGGTAGCAAATGTGATTAAAATGTGCTGACCAGCTCCCTTTTGACAATGGAAAGATAAATTTGATCATCACAAGTGAATAAATGTTAAAAAGGTTCAGCTAAAAGAGTCCACGTGGCAGCATAAAGAAATACAACCTTGCACATGCTTGTGTAAACAATAGGGGGCACCACTGACCTTGCCAAACCCCAGACATACACAACCCAACATAACTCCGGGTGCAAATATAAGGATTTTCAATCCAGACAGCTTAATTCAACTAAAATTACTGTCAATACACAGTCTTTTAAGTTGTTTCTCCTTCTCTTTCCTCTCGACTTTACTCCTCAAAGAGCGTAGTCCACCGATTCCCGACTCTGACTTGTTTCAAATAAGGCAGCGGGCTTTCTTTTAAACCAGGTCATCTAAACTATTTCTGGATTGTGCATAAACCAGGACAGTCCTCACCCAGCAGCTCCCTCTGGTGGTCCTCAAAGACCCCAATAGGGCTGCATTTCTGGGCTCCAACTCCCATGCCACCATGTAGGTGTCCTGATCGGTTTTAGCTCAAAGGGACACTGCCATCTGTCATGCAGGGGAATGATTTGCTACCGGAGAGCCCCTTTGCCTGTACCTTCCATTATGGCTTCCAGACCGGGCATGAATCCTTCGTTTATACCAGCCAGGATGCCTGTCCTTCTATGGCACTTACACTTGGTATATCATGATTGTAGTGCAGGAAGATGATTCAAATAATTGGCCATCTCATTTCTGCTTCATGGTATAACAAACCATGGATCCCAGTGCATAAAGTTGTAGGGTCCACTCAGCAGCATGTGACTGTTGTTTAACGTGATGTACATAAAGACGTCATCTGAACAGCTGCACTCTTACTTGTTTGCCTACATTCAAATATCAAATACTATGTGAAAGTATATAGTGCAGGTGTCATAAAAATCATAGTTTGAATACAATAAACATGTCCCATATATTATATTGTATTATTTAAAGGTAAATAGTGTGGTACAAGCACCATATTATTGTTTATTGCTCCTGCTTTTAAATGCACAAAACCGTTATGAGCCAGTGTGGAAAATTAAGTCATTTTATTAGATCTCATCATGGAGATTTTAAAAGTCAAATACAAACTAACCTACTGGGGTTACTGACAGACAGTCAGTCACACTATAACTACGCTATAAGCAAAAATAGTCTATATCTAAAATATTAATTCCCAGCACAACCAAAAAAAATAACTATTACCGTATCATTAATACACCAGGATAAAATAAAAACTGCTTACTAGAAAATTGTTTGCAATTCAAGAAATATTTGTTCTACTGCTCCCACTAACAAAAAAGGCAAAAAGGCATCTCCCAATAAACACAGTTTTCCTGTAGGATGTTAAGTGTTTTCTTTAAGATTCCACCCAAATTTAGTTAGCAGGCTTCCAGTTGGCAGCAGTCACTTCACTTCCCCTTCAACCACCTGCAAATTATTTTAATAACCAAGCTTTTGTATTATAAGATGTCAGATATTTTATTTATTTATGTTTATCAAGAAACATAAAAATAAGAGAACATGAAAATTCCATTACTACTCAAAACAATATTCACTCATCAATCCATCCACTCTATCCTGGCTACAGAGAGTAGGCTCACAGGGAAACTGGAGCTTATGTCAGCAATCACTGTGTGCAAGGCAGAAACAACACCTGGCCTGGCTGCCAACCCATCGCAGGGTGAATACACACACACACACACACACACACACACATGAATCGGGGCATCAACAACTCACCCAACCAGCATGTCTGGACTGTGGGAGGAAACAAAGCACAAAGAGGAAACTCACATGGACAGGGAGAGAACATGCAAACTCATAATATATAATATTATATATATGAGTAAACTGTATTAACTGTTTTAGCAAGAATTATGGTCTGCTTCTACATTTTTTTTAAACCATAGCTCTTTATGGGACAGTTGACTTAATCTATTTTTGATGTTTGGAGTTCCTTTTTATTACTTGTGTTTCAAACTGTTTAACTCTGAAAGTGACAAACAGAGAACAGGAATGGCACTATAAACCTACCATTTATTATCAAGTGATCTGAACTTCTAGAATAAACACAAAGATAAATTCAAAAATCATTTGAAAAAAACTTGACTCAGACCCCTTCACAGTTATTAATTAGCTCTATAATTAGTATAATTTACTATACACTTCGCATGATGTTTTTGCATTTTAATTTTAATATATTGTGTTTATAATATCAAGTGAAATTGAAAGTGTTGTTATTAAAAAAAAATAATAACTTTTTAAATTTATATTAACTTATACATATATATATATATATATATATATATATATATATATATCTCAGTGGAAGTACAACCCGGACACAGACAGGCAGACACTGATGGTTCCAACACACACATTTATTTACACCATTTACACAGCACACAGTGCCCCTGCAACACTCACCCTCAAGTCCGGGCCTTTCAATGCGCCTTCCTTTCTTCCACCACCTTTCTTCCTCTCTCCCAAGCTTTGTCCTCTTCCTCCCGACTCTGGCTAATGACTGGAGGAAGGCGGCCTCTTTTATCCCCATCCGGACTTGCTCCAGGTGCCCTTTGATGATCTTCCCGTGGCACTTCCTGGTGTGGCAGAAGTGCCGCATGAGCACCCGGAAGCAAGGTGTCCCTGGTATTCCTTCCACCAGCACCTCTGGGTGCTGACATCCAGGGCTCCACAATCTTCCAAACTCCCCCTGGCGGTGGCCACGGGCCCCTATAGGGTTGTGCTCCCATGCTCAATTCCCGTGGCACCCATACAAACCAGGGCAGCTGCCCTCTCGTGGTCCAGGGGAGGCACAGTCCCTCTACCAGTCCTTCCAGGCATCCCGGCTGGGCACAGCCCCCAGCCGCCCGCCATAATATATATTTGGATATATACGATATCCATCCATCCATCCATTATCCAACCCACTATACCCTAACTACAGGGTCACGGGGGTCTGCTGGAGCCAATCCCAGCCAACACAGGGCGCAAGGCAGGAAACAAACCCTGGGCTAGGCACCAGCCCACCACAGGGCACACAAACACACACATCAAGGACAATTCCGGATTGCCAGTGCACCTAACCTGCACCCAGAGAAAACCCATGCAGACAAGGGAAACGCATGCAAACTCCGCGCAGTGAGGACTCAGGAAGCGAACCCAGGTCTCCTAGCTGCGAGGCAGCAGTGCTACCACTGCGCCACCGTGCCACCCTTATATATACACACTGTGGAGCGGGACCCAGACACAGACAGATGGACAACGGTTTTGCACTCAACACACTCATATTTATTTACAATTATTTACAATATTGTTGTGCTCAACCCAGTGCCTCCAGCACCGATTCCCCAAAGTCCAGGCCTCACAGTTTCCTGTGCCTTCCTTCTGGCCGCCTCCACTCCTCTCTCTCTCTCTCTCTCTCTCTCTGAGCTCCGTCCTCTTTCACCTGACTCTTGCTTCGAATGACGGGAAGCGGCTCCTTTTATTCACACCCGGATGTGCTCCAGGTGTTTCCCGGCAATCTACCGCCGACACACCCCAGTGTGGCGGAAGTGCTGGCTGTACCCTCAGAAACACTCTGGGTGTCCCTGCTTCTCTTTCCCCCAGCACTTCCTGGTGTGGAGGAAGTGCTGAGGTCCAGGGCTCCCAAGGCATTGGGGCGCCCCCTGGCGGTGACCACGGGCCCCTACAAGCCCTCTACCCGTGGCCACCAACAAAACCAGGGCAGTCGCCCCCTCGTGATCTGGAGGAGGCGCAAGCCCTCCTCTGGTCCTCCTGGGCGTCCCGGCTGGGTACCACCCCCAGCCGCCTGCCACAACACATATACAGCATGCAGTGCATCCGGAAAGTATTCACAGCGCATCACTTTTTCCAAATTTTGTTATGTTACAGCCTTATTCCAAAATGGATTAAATTCATTTTTTTCCTCAGAATTCTACACACAACACCCCATAATGACAATGTGAAAAAGTTTACTTGAGGTTTTTGCAAATTTATTAAAAATAAAAACACTGAGAAATCACATGTACATAAGTATTCACAGCCTTTGCTCAATACTTTGTCGATGCACCTTTGGCAGCAATTACAGCCTCAAGTCTTTTTGAATATGATGCCACAAGCTTGGTACACCTATCCTTGGCCAGTTTCGCCCATTGCTCTTTGCAGCACCTCTCAAGCTCCATCAGGTTGGATGGGAAACGTTGGTGCACAGCCATTTTAAGATCTCTCCAGAGATGTTCAATCAGATTCAAGTCTGGGCTCTGGCTGGGCCACTCAAGGACATTCACAGACTTATCCTGAAGCCACTCCTTTGATATCTTGGCTGTGTGCTTAGGGTCATTGTCCTGCTGAAAGATGAACCATTGCCCCAGTCTGAGGTCAAGAGTGCTCTAGAGCAGGTTTTCATCCAGGATGTCTCTGTAAATTGCTGCAGTCATCTTTCCCTTTATCCTGACTAGTCTCCCAGTTCCTGCCGCTGAAAAACATCCCCACAGCATGATGCTGCCACCACCATGCTTCACTGTAGGGATGGTATTGGCCTGCTGATGAGCGGTGCCTGGTTTCCTCCAAACGTGATGCCTGGCATTCACACCAAAGAGTTCAATCTTTGTCTCATCAGACCAGAGAATTTGTTTCTCGTGTTCTGAGAGTCCTTCAGGTGCCTTTTGGAAAACTCCAGGCGGGCTGCAATGTGCCCTTTACTAAGGAGTGTCTTCCATCAGGCCTGATTGGTGGATTGCTGCAGAGATGGTTGTCCTTCTGGAAGGTTCTCCTCTCTCCACAGAGGACCTCTGGAGCTCTGACAGAGTGACCATCGGGTTGTTGGTCACCTCCCTGACCAAGGCCCTTCTCCCCCGATCGCTCAGTTTAGATGGCTGGCCAGCTCTAGGAAGAGTCCTGGTGGTTTCGAACTTCTTCCACTTACGGATGATGGCGGCCACTGTGCTCATTGGGACCTTCAAAGCAGCAGAAATTTTTCTGTAACCTTCCCCATATTTGTGCCTCGAGACAATCCTGTCTTGGGGGTCGACAGACAATTCCTTTGACTTTATGCTTGGTTTGTGCTCTGACATGAACTGTCAACTGTGGGACCTTATATAGACAGGTGTGTGCCTTTCCAAATCATGTCCAATCAACTGAATTTACCACAGGTGGACTCCAATTAAGCTGCAAAAACATCTCAAGGATAATCAGGGGAAACAGGATGCACCGGAGCTCAATTTTGAGCTTAATGGCAAAGGCTGTGAATACTTATGTACATGTGCTTTCTCAATTTTTTATTTTTAATAAATTTGCAAAAATCTCAAGTAAACTTTTTTCATGTTGTCATTATGGGGTGTTGTGTGTAGAATTCTGAGGAAAAAAATTAATTTAATCCATTTTGGAATAAGGCTGTAACATAACAAAATGTGGAAAAAGTGATGCGCTGTGAATACTTTCCGGATGCACTGTATATATCTCCTTCTCGAACTGCCACCTTATCGTGGTGGAGGGGTTTGCATGTCCCAATGATCCTAGGAGCTCTGTTGTCCGGGGCTTTATGCCCCTGGTTGGGTCACCCAAGGCAAACTTGTCCTAGGTGAGGGATGAGACAAAGAGCAGTTCAATAGACCTTCTATGACGAATAAAAAATTTGGACGGCGTTTTCCCTCACCCGGACATGGGTCACCGGGGCCCCCCTCTGGACCCAGGCCTGGAGGTGGGGCTCGATGGCGAGCGCCTGGTGGCTGGGCCTGCACCCATGGGGCTCGGCCGGGTACAGCCCGAAGAGGCAATGTGGGTCCCCCTTATCATGGGATCATCACCTATGGGAGGGGCCAAGGAGGTCAGGTGCAGTGTGAGTTGGGTGGTGGCCGAAGGCGGGGACCTTGGCGGTCTGATCCTCGGCTACAGAAGCTGGCTCTTGGGACGTGGAATGTCACCTCTCTGAAGGGGAAGGAGCTTGAGCTAGTGCGCAAGGTCAAGAGGTTCCGGCTAGATATAGTCGGGCTCACCTCAACGCACAGCTTGGACTCCGGAACCAATCTCCTTGAGAGGGGCTGGACTCTCTACCACTCTGGAGTTGCCACCGGTGAGAGGCTCCAAGCAGGTGTGGGCATACTTATTGCCCCCCAACTTGGAGCCTGTACATTGGGGTTTACCCTGGTAGACAAGAGGGTAGCCTCCCTCCACCTTCAGGTGGGGGGACGGGTCCTGACTGTTGTTTGTGCATATGCGCCAAACAGCACTTTGGAGTACCCACCCTTTTTGGAGTCGCTGGAGTGGGTGCTAGAGGGCATACCTTCTGGGGACTCCCTCGTACTGCTGGGAGACTTCAATACTCACATGGGCAATGACAGTGAGACCTGGAAGGGCGTGATTGGGAGGAATGGCCCCCCCGATCTGAACCCGAGCGGTGTTTTGTTATTGGACTTCTGTGCTCGTCACGGATTGTCCATAACGAACACCATGTTCAAGCATAAGGGTGTTCATATGTGCACTTGGCACCAGGACACCCTAGGCCTCAGTTCGATGATCGACTTTGTGGTCGTGTCATCGGACTTGCGGCCACATGTCTTGGACACTCAGGTGAAGAGAGGGGCGGAGCTGTCAACTCATCACCACCTGGTGGCGAGTTCGCTTCGATGGTGGGGGAGGATGCTGGTTAGGCCTGGTAGGCCCAAACGTGTTGTGAGGGTCTGCTGGGAACGTCTGGCAGAGTCCCCTGTCAGAAGGAGCTTCAACTCCCACCTCCGGCATAACTTTTGTATTGTTGAGGCGGTCGTAAGGTGGTCGGTGCCTGTCATGGCGGCAATCCCTGAACCCGTTGGTGGACACCGGCAGTGAGGGATGCCATCAAGCTGAAGAAGGAGTCCTACCGGACCCTTTTGTCCTGTGGGACTCTAGAGGCAGCTAATAGGTACCGACAGGCCAAGCGGAATGCGGCTTCGGTGGTTGCTGAGGCAAAAACTCAGGCATGGGAGGAGTTTGGGGAGGCCATGGAGAACGACTTTCGGACGGCTTCGAGGAGATTTTGGTCCACTGTCCAGCGTCTCAGGAGGGGGAAGCAGTGCAGTGTCAACACCGTATATGGTGGGGATGGTGCGCTGCTGACCTCGACTCGGGACGTTGTGGGTCGGTGGGGGGAGTACTTCGAACACCTCCTCAATCCCACTAACATGCCTTCCAATGAGGAAGCAGAGCCTGGGGACTCCAAGGTGAGCTCCCCCATCTCTGGGGCTGAGGTCACGGAGGTGGTTAAAAAACTCCTTGGTGGCAGGGCCCCGGGGGTGGATGAGGTAAGCCCGGAGTTCCTCAAGGCTCTGGATGTTGTAGGACTGTCTTGTTTGATACATCTCTGCAACATTGCATGGACATCGGGGACAGTGCCTCTAGATTGGCAGACCGGGCTGATGGTCCCCCTCTTTAAAAAGGGGGACTGGAAGGTGTGTTCCAACTAAAGAGGGATCACACTCTTCAGCCTCCCTGGAAAAGTCTATTTGGGGGTTCTGGAGAGGAGGGTCTGTCGGATAGTCGAACCTCGGATTCAGGAGGAACAGTGTGGTTTTCGTCCTGGTCACGGAACAATGGACCAACACTACACCCTTAGCAGAATCCTGGAGGGTGCATGGGAGTTTTCCCAACCAGTCTACATGTGTTTTGTGGACTTGGAAAAGGCGTTCGACCGTGTCCCTCGGGGTATCCTGTGGGGGGTGCTCCGGGAGTATGGGGTATCGGACCCCCTGATAAGAGTTGTTCGGTCCCCGTACAACCGGTGTCAGAGCTTGGTCCACATTTCCGGCAGTAAGTTGAGCCCATTGGACTCCGCCAGGTCTGCCCTTTGTCACCGATTCTATTCATAATTTTTATAGACAGAATTTCTAGGCGCAGCCACGGTGTTGAGAGGGTCCGGTTTGGTGGACTCAGGATTGGGTCACTGCTTTTTTGCAGATGATGTTGTCCTGTTTGCTTCATCAGGCCGTGATCTTCAGCTCTCTCTGAATCGGTTCGCAGCATAGTGTGAAGCAGCTGGGATGGGAATCAGCACCTCCAAATCCGAGACCATGGTCCTCAGCCGGAAAAGGGTGGAGTGCCCTCTCAGGGTTGGGGGAGAGATCCTGCCCCAAGTGGAGGAGTTCAAGTATCTCGGGGTCTTGTTCACGAGTGAGGGAAGAATGGAGCGTGAGATCAACAGGCGGATCGGTGCGGCGTCCACAGTGATGCAGACTCTGCATCGGTCTGTTGTGGTGAAAAAGGAGCTGAGCCGTAAGGCAAGACTCTCAATTTACCAGTCGATCTACGTTCCTGCCCTCACCTATGGTCATAAGCTATAGGTAGTGACCAAAAGAACGAGATCGCGAATACAAGCGGCTGAAATGAGTTTCCTCCGCAGGGTGTCTGGGCTTTCCCTTAAAGATAGGGTGAGCAGCTCAGTCATCCGGGAGGGGCTCAGAGTAGAGCCGCTGCTCCTCCGCATCGAGAGGAGTCAGATGAGGTGGCTCAGGCATCTGATCAGGATGCCTCCTGGACACCTCCCTGGTGAGGTGTTCCGGGCACGTCCAACTCGGAGGAGGCCCCGGGGAAGACCCAGGACACGCTGGAGGGACTATGTCTCCCGGCTGGCCTGGGAACGCCTTGGGATTCTCCCGGAAGAGCTAGAAGAAGGGGCCGGAGAGAGGGAAGTCTGAGCCTCTCTGCTCAAGCTGCTGCCCCCGCGACCCAACCTCGGATAAGCGGAAGAGGATGGATGGATGGATGGACACACACACACACATATACATATATATATATATATATATATATATATACAGTGGAACCTCGGTTTACGAGTAACTTGGTTTACGAGTGTTTTGCAAGACGAGCAAAAATTTTTAATAAATTTTGACTTTGATAAACGAGCAATGTCTTGCAATACGAGCAGTATGGATAAACTTTGTCTGCTGAGCGTCATGTGATCACAACTGAGCTGATGGTGGTTCTCTCTCTCTCCTTATCTCGCTCGCTCGCCCAGCGCGTCTCTCTCTCTCTCTCATCTCGCTCGCTCGCTCGCCCAGCGCATCTCTCTCTCTCTTTCTCTCTCTCTCTCTCCTTATCTCGCTCGCCCAGCGCGTCTCTCTCTCTCTTTCTCTCCTTATCTCGCTCGCTCGCCCAGCGCGTCTCTAGCTCTCTCTCTCTCTGGCAATCGTCTCCTATTCTCCGTCTGAGTCTGTGTGCCTCACTCATATAGTCCACATCCGTACGAGCGTATACTGTTTACTACAGCATTGTGACTGTGTGTGTGCGCTTGAAGTGCGAGTCCCCATCTTGCTCCCCAAAACACGAAACTGAGTCTCAGTACTTTAACATCAGCTTTATTCAGCTTGAAACAGCAACAGCGCTGTTATTTATTGTAGCGGGATCTTTATAATGTTCCTTGTATGACCCATTGACGACAGGCGCTTATAGCATGTCTGCGATCTTTTTGGATGCGCTTATACGGAGAACTGCTACAGCGCTGGGAGACTGCGATTGCTTTGGGACGCTCTTCCGCGTGTCGTCCCATTGGGTGGAATCCCATATGAGTTTAGAAACTCCACCAGCCATGATTCTTTTTAAAGGTAAAGTGCAGGTTAATTTGTATTATGTATTTTACTTTATATTTTGTATTAATCATTTTTATATGAATAGTTTTGGGTTGTGGAACGAATCATCTGAGTTTCCATTATTTCTTATGGGGAAATTCGCTTTGATATACGAGTGCTTTAGATTGCGAGCACGTTTCCGGAAAGAATTATGCTCGCAAACCGAGGTTCCACTGTATATATATATATATACACACACACATACACACATATACACACACACATAGTTATATATTTATACTAATAAACGGCAAAGCCCTCACTCACTGACTCACTGACTGACTGACTGACTCATCACTAATTCTCCAACTTCCCGTGTAGGTAGAAGGATGAAATTTGGCAGGCTTATTCCTTACAGCTTCCTTACAAAAGTTGGGCAGGTTTCATTTCGAAATTCTACGCGTAATGGTCATAACTGGAAGCTGTTTTTCTCCATTTACTGTAATGGAGATGAGCGTGAAACCCGTGGGGGCGGAATTTCGTGTGACATCACGCCTCCCACGTAATCACGCAGTAGGTAGAAAACCAGGAAGACCTCCAAAAAGCGCTGAAGAAAACATGCATTATATAATTGAGAAGGCAGCGAAACAATAAGAAGCGAGCGAGTGACATATACAACCATATTCATGAGTTCTGCTACTTCGGAAACAAAGCACGATGTAAACCTAAACTAAATTAAGTTCATAGACAGGCTGCCACTAGCGTTTGTAATTTAGTGCCTGCCCATATAAGGCCGTCCGTCAGCGGCAATCCAATAGAAACACTGCCACGGGTAAATATTCACAGGTGAAGGACTGTGCTTATGCAGAGGAAGATGAGATGGTCAGGGTGGTGTTTGGCACAAACTCAGCGAAACTGCGAGAGAAAGTTTTAAGTGCCGGGACTTAGGTAACATTAGATACAGCCATGGACATAGCACGACATGGCACCAGCACAGCTGGGAAACTTCGATGCATGTACACCGAGCGGCTCACGTGAACTGACGCAGTGCACAGACAAAATGCAACAGTTCCAAAGAGCGCTGAACAAAAACCGAATTACACAATTGAAAAGGCAGCAAAAAAATATGAAGCATCTGATACATACAAGATAAGTATGTAATAAGTGCAGCTACTGCAGAAACAAAGCACACGGTGGAAAAAGTGAATGTCCCGCTAAAGGAATCAATCAATGATTGTTTTGGTAAAGCCATACTCAGTGTATTCATTAGATGAACGGTAAAAAAGTAAGAGCGAGGGGAGGGTGACTTATTGAGGCATGCAGGCAAAACCACAATAGCACGCGGGCTCGATGTA
>JANRMT010062792.1:88806637-88838825 GCA_026402145.1 Polypterus bichir lapradei | reverse complement strand
ATATATTCAAGTTTTGACTTTATATATTCCAGCGCTGACTTTATATACTCTGACGCTGACTTTATATATTCAAGTTTTCACTTTATATATTCCAGCAATGACTTTATACATTCAAGTTTTCACTTTATATATTCCAGCGCTAACTTTATATATTCAAGTTTTGACTTTATATATTCAGAAAAAAGTTTTGACTTTATGTATACCGACGCTGACTTTGTATATTCAAGTTTTGACTTTATATATTATATATACACAAAATCAATGTATTTGCCTGTTTGGCACCCCATAGTATATATATATGCCAGCAACACTCATGACAATGACAAAACAATTACATTGTCAATCATGTTACGTTATTATTAAAATGTTTCCTTTTCTTTTTACTTCTCTGCTGCCAAACGCAGGTATTATGCTATATATATATATATATATATAGATATGAGAACAACACTCATATCAATGACAAAACAATTACATTAACAATCATGTTACGTTATTTTTAAAATTTTTCCTTTTCTTTTTCATAACTTCTTTAACACACTGCTTTTCCGCTGCGAAGCGCGGGTATTCTGCTAGTATATATATATATATATATGAAAAATTGCTGGAAAAAATAAGTTTTGTGAACATTGTTCACATCATCACAGTACCTACAGTCTCATTTAAACAAACTTTAGGAACTTTCTTTAAGTAGCAGGAGGAAGCATTTTGATGTCTTAGAAAACTGTCATATTTTAGGCTTCATGAGAAATTTTGCACTGAATTGAAGCAACGTTTTTTTATTTCTCCATATTAAACTCTTTTGCCTCCATGAATTTGCTAGATTACAAGCGAATTCTGTGACATGTATTATGCAATTTTCTTCAATTATCTATCCCAACAAATGTGAAAAAGGTAATGTCAAAAATAAAAGAAAAAAGCTTTGCAAGAATGCTGGTAGCTTTTACCCAAAGACACACACATTAGAGGGCTGCCAAGTTGTGCAATAAATGCTGGTGGCCAAGGAGTGTCAAGGCACGGCAGCACAAATCAATTGCCACTCCCATTAACATGTTAACATTACTTAAGGCTTACACTGTCCAGGGGGAGATGAGTTTGTATGATATAATAAGATGTAATGTTCGTTTCCAAAAAGAAGTAACAGGTTTTCAAAAAGCTGAAAATGTAGATTGAGGCACCGACAGACATGCATCACCAATGGCATTTAAGTTCCTGTTTTTCCTATTCCAATCATTACCACACTAATAATCCTTTAACCCAATGTGGTCTATTATTTAAAAAATATGCTACAATAATATAGAAAATCTAGTCTGCAAAAACAAAAATAGTTGTGTCTGAAGTTGATTTGCCCAAGGTTCAGTTACAACCAATTACAGTAAACAGATTAAAATAAGAACTCATTTGGAATACACATAATAAAAATAGGGGTACCTTTGTTATGAGCTACAGAAGCACACTTCACCATTTCATACAGAAGCAAAAGAAACACCAAGGAATCTTTCCGTAATATCTTAGACAGGTAGCATCAGTGACCTTTTCTGAAGGATTGAAAAAAATACACCAGCAAACATACCAAAAGAAGCCACAAATAGTCATCCTAATAAAAGACTATAATCTGTTAGTGCACTAAAGTGGTTTCAAAGCTTCCATCCCATATGCAACTATCTATAGGGTAACAATAGTCAAGGCTGGACTGGGATTAAGATTCTGAAATCCACCCAGGCCACACATATAGATGTACCAAAAAGACTGGTTTATCCTCACCTAGTAAATCAGCAGGACAGAGAATAGTTCACTGCTCTCTGCCACCTTGTCAATGATACTGTTAGTGTCAAGTGCAACAAGAATCTCCCTTTCTACTGACATGAGCATAAAGACCTCAAGCTGCTCCTGTGAACAGAGGTCCTCAGCTTGTTCTTCAAAGCTACTTTCACAGGCCACTTATGTCACAGATAAGGGCAGCAGGACCTTGTAGCCAAACGCAATGACATGAAAGACATCAGTCAAAAGGTTCTAGTGAGGCAAGTTATTTATATAGTACATATGAAGCCAAAGCTGCTTTTCAGACTACAGATGATTACGATTTTACTTTACATTATCTTCTCCATTATACCTTATGATGTTGGGGTCTTGAACGGTTGACTATATTTTTTTTTATCTTTTGCCAAGACCTTCTTTCGTTACATGGTCATCCCTTTCTTTATGGCTGCTTCTTAGAAGTCTTCTCTCCATACACTTCTAGGTCTTTCCCTCAGCCTTTTTACTTAACCCTTTATTTCAAACACCTTTTTGGGAAACCTTGCTTCACTCATCCTTAATTTCATACCACTGTAGCTTTTTTATTTCCTTGGTTTCAATGAGTAGTTGAATTTCCAGTTCTTCAGATCCGTTTATTTTTTTAATCCCATATCTTTTTGTTTTGGCTATCACTCATCTTAAATACTTAATTTCATCTGCTGTTATTTTAGATCTTTGTTTATCCAGTATATACGAAAATTCTGCAATATAAAATATTGCTGGTAGATATATTAATGTAAATCAATCTTCTTCTTTATACTTTTCAGCTATACTATATGTTTATCAGCCCTATTAACGGCTTAATTTGATAGTATAGTTTACTTGCCTTTTTCATTCTGTTTCTGATTTCTTCATCTACCTGTCCATCTTCACTTATGATTACCACCAGGTACTCATACACTGTCAGCTTTTGTAGTTGCTTTTCCATCTACTGTATCTATATCCACATTATTGTTTCGATTATTGTTCTTGTCTTTCAATTTTCATTACTTTACTTTTCTCTATAATTATGATTGTACCTTTCATTTCTAGCTTGTTCTTCCATGTTATTAATTTCCTTTGGACTTACTACAATTAGTGTTATATCATCCACAGGTATCTGGATCCTAAGTCAATGTCGAGAGACTACACTCCTAGACAGTGAGACTTCCAAGTGGTTGATAAAGGAAGTCCAGGGAACTGGATTGCTGTGAATATTGATAATAAGCATCTGTGGACCAATGGTCAGTTGTCCAGAGATAAACAGCCTAAAATCCCAATTCCATACAACCCACCCCCTCATATGAAATGAAATAAAAATATCAGAGCCCAAATTTTAAAGGAATGAACCCAAAATAAATAAGATAAAGTGCAAATATATAGCAGCACTATGCCCAATTTGCTTATTCACACAGAACTACTTATACATATAATAAAGATACATCCATCCATACATATTTTTTTAATCAGTATAAGGCAAGGGTAAACCTATTTTTCTACTTTATATTATTTTAGGGTGAAATGCCACAGTTCAGATGCATGGCATGCATGCAAGCAATGACTAAATTATCCACAAAAGGATTCACTCCATGAGAGAAAAGAATAGTAAAAATGTTAGTTTGTTTTAGTTGTTTTTTTTTTTTGTACCAGGGTATTGCCAAAATAAGGGGTGGAGAGAGAGGAAAAGGGATTGCCGGACAATTGGGAATTACTAGCATTAGCCTGGGAAAAGACACCGATATTCAGGAAAATCGAGAAGTTTGATTCTGCACTTGACACCATCACAGGTTTAAACAAATCTATGATTTTGCTTCATTTTTCACTACCTGGGCTTTCCTCGTTTTTCTTTCCCCTTCACTCTGTTTCAGCTGCTCCTGACCATTTTTACTATCTCTACATCACCTATTCTTTCATTAGCGTTCTCTTTCCTGTATCTAATAATGTTCTGTTATGTGCTCACGTTTGGGTGGGTACAGGTTGTTTTGGGGGCAAAAAAAACAAAAAAAAGTGTGTGGGGTGCAGGTCAAATCAGTTAAAAACAAGCCAGGCCATCAGGATTTCTCCTGAGCCTCCCGATAGGCATTCTGGGCCTGACAATACCTGTTAAATTATCGCTCTGTCCCTCTATGAAATATGCTGGGAGCACAGATGTAAGAACTAAAAAGGGAGCTGTGAACTCCCATTCTCTGTTCTGCATCTTTTTAAAGAAAGGAGAGAACAATTTTTAAGTTGCACAGAGCGAATCCATCTCAGAAGGGGCAGGAAAAAGTACCATCCCTTACAGTAAAATGACAACCCCAAGAGACTATAAAAGATAACAAAGACACAAGATGGAACTCTGCTGGAATAAAGGCTCCCAGCATGCTACAGACCTAAGAACTCCACTCTGGTAACTTAGGAATGTATACTTGAGGTTTTGTTTGTCTTGTAGGAAACCTTTGAACCATATCTATTTAACACTTCACTCTATCAACCTGTTGTCATTTCAAGTTAACCAACTCTTTAGCTTCTGCTTTTTCCTTAAACTTTAAAATTAAAGCCTTCAGCATGACTAGGGTTAAAAATGTAATAAAACTCTCTCTTGGATTGCCAAGCACCTTCGGCAAGTTCGCAGAACCCTCTCATTGTCTTGTTGTACATGCAACAAAGCACCTGGGTACCAAAAGTATCCACTTTTCCAATATGAAGGAAACATTCAACTGATAGTTCAGTTTAATATACCCTCTACTGGGTAAGACCCGAAGAATTTAACACATGACTGGAAGTTTTTTTTAAAAAACCAAGAGTATGTCCAGAGTTATAATGAGTACCAGTTCAGCCTCCAAATATTAAGAATGATCCCAGATTCCAGGTAAGTGAACCAGAACAGATTACCGGTAAGCATAGTCTCAAATGTGAATTAGGGCTGATTACATTAAAATACTGATGAAACTGCAGCTTTCAAAAAACAAAGACAAACACCACCTGTGTTTTTTTTTTTCTGTTCTTTATAAACAATATGCTTTCCTGTCCCCTTTCAGAACTTAAAAGAGACTTATAAGCTAAACCATATTTACATTGCTGATTTAAAGTTTTTTTTTCCTTTATAAGAACATATAAACATTAAAATGTTAAAATTTGTTGCTTTTACTGGCACACATCTTCAAATAGGATTTTTTTTCAAGTCATGCACTACCGACCTGTTGTCTGCCATGCAGACTGCAGTAATTTCAAACAAAGTAGCTAACTCACTGTTGATAAGTGACAGCCTGTGCCTGCCAGCACAAGAAAATAAATGGGACGTTTTGTGATCAGGCACCATTACAGTACACTATGTGCTGCTCAGCGCCAGCTCCCAACTTGACACTACTCCCTGCTGGTGCTGATTTGGTTTTAGAACTTTAATAATAAAATAAATAAAAACTGAGTCCTAATGAAAGATACATTACTAGTGTGAAAGAAAAATAGGATAATGTACCCAAATATTTGTTGTTCTTTTTCATTCAACTGCTTCAGACTTTTAAAACAAGTCAATGTAATAACTGGAAATAAAGCTGTATTTTAGAAATCGTTTCAGCACAGTATGGTAGGTTCTGCTATATTTAGCTATATCATCATCCTGATCTATAGCCTATTTATCTATCTATTGATCCAGAATTCTTCTAAAATGCAATTCAAAGTCCCCAACACTTTGTCTGATTAAATCAGTGAACCACAGTGAGAGTAAATCCATAGGACTTTAAAATTAGCATTGAGTTTACCATACATTAACTGGATAAATACTACACTGTATGTAGCCTAGTATGAGTGCCCATGAGTGTGTGCTTGAAAGTGACCTTTGTGAACAGGCTGCTGTCATCTCCAGGATTTGTGCTTGCCTTACACCTCATATTACTTTAATAAGCTCCAACTCTCCTTGAGTCTTTAATGGACATACACGATTTAGAAAATGGTTGTTTGGATTTGCCAATTACAGTAATGATGTTGGGCAGAAGTAGGCTATAATGAAAAAGTTAAGGCAAAACATGTCTATTCAGAAAAACACAAAGAAAGACACAGCTGAACTCAGGCTATTTCACATATGCAGTAGCTATATTTTTAGCATTTTAAATTAAATATTTAAGGTAATCATATCAGACAAATAAAATAATTAAAAGGCTAATTGTTAGTGACAAAGAAAAAGCAGCACAAATTATTGTCATGCTTATAACTTTAAACTCATTTTTCTCTTTAATGTACATTGATCGCTAAATTACAGCAGCGTACTTATTTATGCATTTCAAAAGATAATTAATCTTTTTCTTTAGACTAGCATTAAGATTAAGCCATCATAATTAATGAGTTTATCCAATGCAGAAGGCAAAATATAAAATGCTTGCCTGCTTGACCTAACTTAAAAATGTCAATATATAACTGAGTGATGGCTCTTAATTAAATAGACTTTTTCATGGCCTGCCAATCCAAGATTCCAAATTAAGACAACTTTTAACAATAATAATTCTTTATATTTATATAGCGCTTTTCACACTTCTCAAATCACATTTTAATCTCAAACACATTCTAAAGGGAAAGTGGAGGGGACAGTAAAATTGCAGTTTTCTAATCAAGTGTTTTACAAGCACACATTTTATCCTTAGCACAATGTTTGGGGCTTTTCCCAAAGCATTTCACTTGATGCCCTTAATTACACTGTCATTATCGTTTCAGCTCATAAAATACTGGACAATGAGAGACTCGCATTCCACTAACAATAAAGCTGTTCTTTAAGAAAGCTGTAACACTGATTATAATCTGAGGACAAGCAAAAATTAAAAAGGATTACAAAGATAAATCTAGGAAAAACTTTTTTCTTTGAATCAAATGTGGACATACTACATTGAAACAACTGTCCTTTATTTAGTCTTTTAGCTGCAATGAAATACCAAATCCCAGGTCCAATGTTTTACAATTTCAAAAATAAAAATTAAACCGACAAAGACAGAACAGACAAAAAGTGCAAATAAGAATATCATTGGAAATGTGTTTAAAGTTAACCTGCTTAAAATATATAAGCCTACTGCAATTATAAAGGTCTGATGCAGCTATTATTGGTCTTAAATTATAGATGTCTTCCTGACACTTTAATCTGACACACTTTAATATTAAATTGACACATATGATTCATAGACACAAAGACACCCACATGCTACAGTAAATCTACAACCATCTATCCATATACTTTCTGAACTTGCTTACTGCACACTCAAACATTAGTCTAAATTAGCATTACAATTAAACTTAAAAGGCAGGGTAGGGTATGGCCCAAGGAAAAAATTATGAAGGCTAGAATAAAATGTGCACACTTTGACTCCTAGCACACTCACTGCTTATGTTCCTGGAGATGTGAGGCAGCAGTTCTAAACATTGTGTCACAATGCCACCCTATCAATAACAAATTCCCTGACTGAATGAGGATTATATGGATAAAGAGCTTTTTGTGGATTAATGGTTAGTCAATTATTTAAAATGTGCAGCCTTAAATGACACAAACTGATATTTTCTTTTAATAGGATATTAAACTGTACATATAGTGTTGGCCTTCCTTTATAATTAGGCAGTTACAGGTCCATTTTTTTATGAATAAAATATATTTGAAAGGCACATTGTACTTCACATAATCCATTTTTCTGTCTGCAAGTATGTAACAATTTGCACAGATCTATTGTCAGTCTATGCACACCCATAGCTGTTAGGTGCCTAAGAATTTCCAAATACCAATGCACCCCCAGACGTCATCTTGATTTCTAGGAGCATTAAAGACTTACTATCCCACCCTAAAGAGTTCCAGATTCATTAACATTATATGGATCAAAAGAATGAGAGTAAGAGTAAAGTCTTATTCCATCTCAAAGTATGGGGGTTTCAATTGTTCTTTACACAATAGTATCTGTTATTAACAAAACTTATTATTTATCTATCCAGCCATTTTTCGAAACCTTACATCCAGTGGTTAAAGAATTGTACTTTAAAAACACAACCTACTGATTCAACAGCCACTTCCAACACACTGTGTCACTGTCATTAAATCATTGCCTATGCTCTAACTGTAAAAGAAAGCATATTTAAACAACTATAAATGATAATTTTTTTATCAGGTGCATTGGGTAAAAGTCTCTTCCAAACAAGCAAGCAATAAGCAATTGAGGAACACTGGGGATTGGTGCTGATCAAAACATCATCAGGTACAAGGCAACAACCAGCCATTAACCGAATATCAGTACAGTATGTCACAAAACAAAATCCTGCACACACCCAGAGCAGACCAACATAAAACTGGGAATTAACATAACCTACACATCCATAGTAAGAGGCAGGCAAACCCAAGGACCTGAGGAGCACCCCCCACATACTCCATACGGACCATGACTGGGCCAGGTTTTAAGCCATGAGTCTCCCTAACAATCTGTAATTCATCACAAAATGAATTAGTAGCATTTACTTTAAAATCATAAAATATCTTTTTTTTCTTAACATTTACCTCATTAGTAAACACATGTATGCTGCTGAATTTCCAATTACTGATGGTTCAAAAGATTTAAAACTTTTTACCAACATAACAGCTTTAACGTAAAAGTGCAGAAACTGATCTTTCCAATTTGCTGTTAAGCGAGTTAAGATCATAGAGATCACAGAGTTCCAGAAAGTTAGGTTTCCTACCAGAACTACATACTGTATGTTAAGCAAACTGCGCTGCACACCTTTAAGTAGTTTAATTCTTGAAAGTGTATATTATATAATTTAGCCAAACTTCAGGTTATCCACAGCCAGTTATTCAAAGGTACTGAAAACTGGTTTTCAAAGTATCTCTTAGAATAAATATTTTAAGCCCTTAAAGTACAGAAAGAAAAAGTTAGGAAATTTCACAGATACTGTACATCCTGGAAATAATAATTGATTCTGGTGTTTGGTTATATAGGAAAAAAACAAACCAAATATTTTGTAAAAGTATATACCTACATTAATAAGTGTAATAAAAGAGGCATTGGTTAAAAGAAGAACTGTAGCTTGCAACAAAAAAAAATCACAGTTGCAAATCATTTGCTTAAAAATTATACATCACACAATAGACAAGTGTTCTTACAATTCACTTGTATGATAAACTAATATTATTTTAAAGCTCTTAATGATAGTCCTGCTTACCTGTCAAATAAACTCTTCAGATTTACTGTAAGACTATAAGTTATTACAAGAATCAAATAATGTCTGTCCAAGTATTTGACAATAAATCAATAAAGAACTGGTTTTCTGTTAATGCTTGGCCAAACCACAGACTTTGAAAAACATCTGATTACACAAAAAGTGGTTTCTTTAATTTCTAGTGCTACAATTCAAAGATTAAGTGAATGGAGTGCAAACACGCTTTACTTTATTCAGGTGTTTCTCACGGGCTTACTATAAACATTATGTATAATAAATAGGGCACATGTTCGTCAACAAAGCTATATCAAAACAAAGATCAAGAAAAAAATGCTAAGGTTTATTGCCTGTCAAAACATGATAGGAAAGGCATGCAGAGAGATGTGCATTTGAGGAGTCATTCACTCATTCAAAAGCACTCTAGGGAGTGGAACAAAGCTGCAGATTCTGCATTTACTGCAAATAAATATACTGTACATGCTAAAAAACAGATGGTACTAAAACTTTTTATGTGGAGCCAACATGCGATGGTACAGAGAACATATATTTATGTACAAAACACTTGATGTTATGACAACCTGAGGAAATATTAAATCAGAGACTTTCAGCCAATTCCTAATATGTGTACCATGAGCATTTCACTTTCTTTAGTATTTGTTTTTATGTTATAACTTGGCTAGAAGCAGTGCACATAACTCACTGATTTGGATGTCTGTCTCTTTAAATAAATATTCATAATATCTTACTCCTATATATACAGTTTACTTACACTCAATGAAAAAAAGTAAAAAAATGAACCTTAATTGTATCTTCATTTTCAGTTTAGTGACTGACTGGACAACATTTCACCAAAGATTTCTCTTAATAAATTTAAGCTTCAGTCATTTGAGTTACATCTCATTTTCTACTGGCCCCTAGTCATCCTCCCCTGTCTCTTATTTTCTAGCTGTCTCTCTCACCCATTCACTAGGTAACAGCTAATGCCTGATGAGCGAACTAGCACCAGAATAGCTGCCATTGCACCATCCGGGTGGATGCTATACATGGGTGGTGGTTGAAGGGGTACCCCACTGTCTACATAAAGCTCTTTGAGTAGGTTAGAAAATTTAATGTAACTAACTGTTACTATAATAGCATCATCCACCTTGCTTTCTGTCTGACTCTTAGTGTTTACAGGCATCACAGCTCCTCTATCCTGCACTAACATTTTGAGCTTCATCAATGCCAGGGTGAGATCAGGCATTGTCTAATCAAAAACTGACCAATACAGCCACCTTTTACACACATTAATCTTGTCCAGAATTACTTTTTTTTACCTATACACTTACTATTGGGAAAACCACAACTTTAACTAAGCCAATTTATTCTGCAGTCTAAGCAACAGCTTTTTGTTTTTTTCCCTATCTATAATGTCTTTGTATATGATTTTTAAAACACATGAACAAAAAACATCCATTGTATTACCACCTAGTGATGGGGCATCAATTTCCTTCTTAATGATTTGTAGCAAAGGTGCCAGAATCTAAATAAGCAGCTTGCTGGTTCAGTCTATGGCCATTGGCTCTCGTTGCAACACTGACTGAACTCCCAGTTTAAAAATGTATAGAAGACTAAAGAAAGGCACTGTATTAAAGACTGCGTGTGTTCATCTCACAATGCTTTGAGGCTTTAAGCAAAGCATGCTTAAAAAAAAAAAAAAAGATATTGTCATGTACTTAGTTCTAACACATCTTAAAGTCTGAAAAAACGAATGAATTTGAATTACTATAGTAGATCATTCCATGTAGCATAGTCTCAATGTACTTTAAATGTACTCCAAATGTACTCCAAATATATATATATATAGTGGCGAGTCGCTGGGGCTACGGCCCGGCCGGGACGCCTGGAGGGACCGGAAAGTGGCACATATGTCCTCCGGGCCACAAGGGGGCAACCACCCTGGAACAGAGGAGGACCACAGGAGAGGAACAAGGAGGCTTACGCCTATTTTAACCTGTGGCCACCGCCAGGAGGCGCCCCGAGTCTTAGGAGGCCCGGGATGGATTTACTTCTGCCACACCTGGGAAAATGGAGGAGAATCCCTCCAGGGTTGCCCGGAGTGCTTCCGAGTGCTCTTCCGCCACACCAGGAAGTGACATCAGAGGGAGCACCTGGAGCACATCCGGGTGAAGATAAAAGGGCCCACCTTCCTACAGTCAGGGAGCTAGAGTCAGGAGTGAGAGCAGGACAAGGCTCCCACGGAGAGACAGAGGAAAGGTGGTCCAAGGGACAGAGTGAGAGAGGCCTGGTATCAAGGTGATTGGGGCAAGAAGGCCCAGTGGACTGTGCGGGACTGAGTTGTGTTAGTGATGGAGGAACAAATAAAAGAACTTTTTATAAAGATGCAGTGTCCGTCTGATGGTGTGTACACACACACACACACCTTTTTTCCACACAAATATACATACGACACATGATAGATGCTTTGCTCAGTGATTTGGCCCCTGAACCTGCTGTCTTGTGGTTTCCTTAAGTAATTGCTTAGCCACTGGCCACACTATAATGATCGGTATTTCTGGTGTTGTATATTGTTTAATAGACAGCATCACATTTTTGCAGGAAAGCAAAATAAATAAACACAGAAGAACTTAAGCAAACACTGAAGACACGAACTATCATATAATGTACAGTCAACTGGCATATAAAAATTTAGTTAATTGAACAATTCAATGCAGCAGATGTGTTTTTTCCTTATAAGATACAACTCTGGTTTGAGTATATTACGTAGTTTATAAGGAATTGCAACTGAAAAGCATGAATACAGGCTATACCTTTTTAACCTGTTAAAACATTTTGCCTTACCGTTATTACCATTGACAGTGCTTTTTGACTTTGAGAATTCTATTCATCTAGAATTCAGACTGAAAAGTGATTTTTTACATCCTTCAGATGGATTGCATAAACTCCGTCTAAAGCAGGAGTGATGTCACAGTCTAGGTCCAGACAATTTTTAGCACAGATTTGACAACACAGAGCTCATGGCAGGTGACAGATAAATGATTGTTATTTCTTTAGATGTTTCATCTTTTTCAGTCATCAGGGAGTTAAGACATTTTAACTCTCTTTACTAGTAGACACAACAGTTAAATGACACACCATCAGAGACAACTTTCTGAGATCTTTACTTTTACAAAGATGAACGTGCTTCTTCCTAACTTGAAAAACAGGTCAAATATACAATATGTTGACTGTAGCACACTTTATCTAAACCTGTGACAGCACTGGTGCTGTTCCTGAGCCACAGCACACAAGATACCCCTTCCAGGATCTTTTTTATGTTGGCGAAAGATTTCAGTATATGTCTGTTTTCCGTCTATATTTTGAAGATGGCTATTTATACTTTAAACAAAATACAATAATAATAATAATAATTCTACAAACTTATTGGCATCTGTGGATCAATACACTCAAGCACTTCATCTCACACTGTAAATTTTGTTTTTACCTACAATTAAATTTTGTCTACCTAGTCTGCATAATGTTTTACATTTAGCATTTAGATAACCTTTAGTAACCTTTTAATTGTGACACCACTTTATTCTTACTATTTCAAATGTTTATTCAATATGTACATATAAAACATATTTGCAGTGTCTCTCAAAAAAGTAATTGATTTTTGGAAACCTATTCACAGATCCATGGTTGTAGCCAAATGTAGTATGCCTCCAAGTCGCGTGGCATGCACTTAACAGATGGTGTTATGTCACAAGTAAACCAGCAGCACTTGAAGACATAAGGCATAAAGTGCAAGGGCGCTGAACTGCCACAGCATCTAGATGAGCATTTGTCATTCAGCTATACATCATTGTCCACAGGACACATAATAGAAGTGTGATCATCTGGCAGCATTCACCAAATGAAGCAAAACCGTTTCTTCTGTATCATAACCATTGTTGGATTTCCTGAATTTAAATATTTAATAGATGCTCCTGCCAAGTAAAATATACACTCTTCCTTTTTGAAATAAATAAAATGTTTTTAAAAGATGTCAGGCAAACAAGTAAAATAAATATTAAAGTAACCAAATTAATTTTAATGTGTAATTTTGGTAGAGTACATAAAGACTACATTTAATGTTTATATCAAATGAGTTATATAAAGTGATTTTACTTTTAGTTCTTCAACACTGCATCTACACTGCTTAACCTTTATTATGCACACCTATACAAAACAAGTCACAGCTGACTTAAAGATGATCTTGGGTACTTGACAATGGCGCAAGTATCCCTTAAGAGTTAAAAGATAAAAGTGTTTGTGACATCATTTGGAAAGGCAATGGTGATGCTGCATAATCCAAAAACACTCAATGCTATGGTGGTCCTATTACTCAGTATTACGGATAACTCCGATTCAAAAACTGGCACCGCGGCATTCAGCCGGTTAAACGTGTGTGGAAGGGTCAAAGAGTCTTCACCTGAGCGCTTCCCGCACTGCAACCAATAAGCAGCAAAACAGATCAACTGACAATAATATCCACGCGTCATGTATCACAGAAAAGGCACTTTAAAGGGACTCTTTCCAGCGCCAGACAACTGTGCTTTCCCTGTGGATAAGCCGACTAAAAGTTTGATCATTCTGTGCTATCTGAGTGATGTCCTCCCAGTATTCACGGCATCCCAACTGAGGAACGTTCGACAACCTATGCAATTACCGCTAGACGACTAAGATTCGGACAGTCCAGCACACAATGCAGCATTAAGCACCCAAGACGCAGAGGCTTGCAGCATCACGGTAGCTAACTCACCTTGTTTGACACACTTCAGCCGGATGGGGTCCTTGCAGTGCTTGATGACAGCCAACACATCCCTAATGGTGAGCCCAGCCACTGGGGTGTCATTGACCTCCAAGATCAACTCATCCTGGGATAGTTTCCCACTCTGACAGACCACCTTGCCTGGTTTTAGTTCAGCCAGGTAAGGGAACTGCCCGTTCTCCGCACCTCCTTTCAAATCAAAGCCGAGCTCTCCTTCTTTATTCCTGCAGACGGCAATCTCGTGGACTTTATTGGTCCAGTGGTTTTTCTTTTTCAGGCTTTTGGACATGGCTGAGATTAATATTGCATGAGTTGATGAAGTTCTCAGTGACGGCTGACTGGGTTGCTTTGTTCGGATCGTCCCAGAGACAGACGAGGATTCCAATTACCCACTTGGCGTTAGCTACCGATAACACCCATGTCAAGCAGCCTATGGCTGGGGGTGCGCTACGAGGTAACTGTGAAGCTGCCTTATAGTGAGTTGCAGGCAAGTGACCCGGATGTGATGTCTGGGAGAGGCTGGGCTGTATCTCTCTCTCCGCAGAGCGAGCAGCCGGCACGGGAGCGCACGGGAGAGGCGGCGCGTTGTGTTATGCTATCGCCACTTTGTCTAGCTCGGTCTGTTAAAACAAAACAAGAAATAAAAGTAACAAGCAGTGGTCAGCTGGCCATATAGAATGTCGAGGGATTTATCAGAAGAACGCAACATTATGAAAGCGTCAGTCAGCGACGACTCGAAATGCGAGGATTCCGCTACATTGTCATTCTCAGATCGTTCTTTGGACTCCTCCAATTACGCTTATGTCCCTTCTTCCTAAATGGATATGCATAAGTCAGAGTGTCTCGTATTTTTACGTTAAAACAAAACCGTCCTGCGTTTTATATATATATATATATATATATATATATATATATATATATATATATATATACAAATATGTATACGTTCTGCTATTTTCCGATTTCTCTGGGTAAAATCCATAATACCAATCCACTTATTCGTCCGTATTTGAACCAGTTCAACTATCCAATTTTGAATCCAAATTGTCCATTAAGGCTTGTGCTAGGATTATATATTTTTACTGTACTCATCCAACGTCAAGGCCAGACGGAAATATGGGTCAAAAGTTTATTGTTCAACTCCTTTTAGATATGATATTAGCTTTCCTGAGATTTCTAGTCTTTCCCTATGACATTGGTACATACGGAGTAGTGATTCCTATCATGTGTGCTTTACAAGCAATACTCTAAGGCAGCAGCTTCAGCCTTGTGTTTGAAATATTTAATCATTGGTGTTTCTTTACCTTTGCAATAACCTATGACATACAATAGATCATGAATGACAGATATCAGTTTTTGATTTTTAATAATTATGCAGACCTTTCAGAAAACACGTTTTCACTTTGTAATTAGGGGTCATTGAATGTAGATTCTTGGGCAAAAATGTTGAATCTATCAATTTAAAATTTAAATCTTCAACACAATAAAGTGTGCAGAAAGTGAAGTCTGAATACTTTTCCAATTCACTGCATATATTACGAAAATGCTTTGTTTCAGAATTATTCTGTAATTTTATTTTTTCCCAAAAATGAACTCCAAGTGTTTGGTATGTAGCAAGGAATTACATTTCTGATGCAATTCAAAAGTACTATCCCTCGGCTATGGCCCTGTTGGTTCTGATTTTCATTGCAGTAGATAATGATTTGTGTCTCTTAACTAACTGAATGTTAGATGTTTTGTAGGTTATGAGCTTAGGAGGAAGATTCTAAATAAGTTAATTGATTCCAGCTCAGCCTCTTCAGCAGCAGTTGGTTTGCCAGTCATAGATGACTTTGCTGATTCTGAGCTACAGTTTTAATCAAATTCACCCTTCCCAAACCAGAGCATCAGAGTCTCAGTTCCTGGTGACTAATAGTACCAGCAGGTTTTCCTTGCATGTTTTTTTTTAAATTGCAGTTTCATTCCTCCTTAAACTATTCTTTTTAATAGTTGTTCTTATGTTTGTAGCTCTCATTTATTTACATTCAATTTAACTATATGGATATTACTGTTATTAGGGTTGTGCAGTGGCTTAGTGGTTAGTGTTTCAGCTTACAGGATCTCAGCTCAAATCCTGGACTGGGCACCATGTCTGCCATTTGCACATTCTGTTCATCTGGGTTTTCATTCAACATTACATAGATATCTAAGCTAAATAGACGGGTAACTCTAAATTGCCCCAGTGGGAGAGTGTGCTCTACAGTGATTTCACAAATGATGAGATGCATTATCATTTTCTTGTTTTTTGGTAGATAAAATCATTTCTGTTGTCTAACCAACTTGTTTAATACTTTTTATTAAAACAGACTTGAGAGGCTGGTGGCTTGCAATAAACAAGCAGAACTGTGATATATAATTAATATAGCTCCCGTGCCAGAAAAAAAAAATGACACAAAATAGCCAAGTGTCAAAACATAAATTACCCTGAAAAACTGCTGTACTCCCATTTTTTTTATGATGCCTGAATAGGGAATTTGTAGGACTGCTTTGCCACTACAGCTTTTTCACTTTGTAGTTTTGTTCAGTTTCTACAGGATTTAAAGTGACAACTGACTTTTGAATCTTGTACTTAAATACAAAAGTTAATTGTAATGAACTCTGTATATCTTGAGTTTATGCAATAACATTTCCTTTTTGTCTAATACCTATTCTAGAAGTACAGTACTGTATTTTCTATATGCCATTTCTACATCACATTGTGAAAGTTTTGATTAAGTTATTACTGTACTCTATGATTTAACAATCAACTAAATGATATCAATCTTTAATAAATGTAAGGTAAAATTATAAAGAAACTTGAATATAATGTTCCTATGACATTTTTTAGTTTTTCTCTTTCCCAAAGAAAAAAAATGATACATTATTTTAAAAAATGCTTTTGGATGCTGATGACTGAAGTCAACATTTATAATGACACTTCTTTTCAGTAATAGGGAAGAAAGCTGAATGTTGTCTGTGTATCTGGAGACTCCTGATTTTGTGCCTTTTCAGCATTCTTGAGATGGGAGTGTGTTAATTAAAATGAGCTGTTAAAAGGAATGTTTTCACACCAAAATGGGATTCTTCTTTTAACAACAATAACTTGATAAGTGCTAGCTGTCAGTCTGTGGGAACTGTTTATCTTCACAGAAAGGTCATGGCAAAAATGCATAGCTATTAGCTAAGCCCATTTGGTGTGAAGTCAGCATGCAAGTAACTGACAATGCTAATACAGAGTATCAGTTGACACTGTGTACTCTGTATGCCATGAATGCATTCAAGGTTATAATTGTCCACAAATGGTGCTTGTTACACCTTTGCTGTTTGTTAGCATTACATGTACTGTATATGAAAGGATATGGTGAGTGATACCATGTATGGTGCACAATGTGTGTTTTACTATTAAATTACATTTGGTGGGAGCAGCACAACTGTCACTGGCCACATAACTGTCCATAAGCAGAAACTGCATAAAAGCAATTAAAAAGCTAACACAGTGTTGAGATACACATTATGTTGTATGCAGTTTACAGCAAGACAAGAAAGATTATGCTTAAGCTGTGAAACACATTAGTGAGGCCACATACATAATATTGTGTGCAGTTTTATCCCTTGTTCTACAATAAGCACGTGCAATAACATCACCAAGAATGTTCAACTAAGTTGAAGGTTTAAACCGATTAAGAGATGACGTGTAAATAAGAGAGACAAAACACAAAAAGAAGATTTTGGGTACCACCTTTGTATCCCTGTGAACCTGAAGTTTGGAAAAGGAAAATTTAACAATGACACGTGATAGACGTTTTTAACATTACCAGTTAAGTTAGATATTGGCCACTACTTTAAAATCTATGCTTCAAGAAGAACACAGGGTTACCACTGGGACCTTTTGAAGGGTATATTTTGCAGAAATATTAAAAAATATGCTTTCACACAAAGAAATGTAGAGACCTGAAGTAAATCACCAAGATGTTTGTTGTAGTTAAGTTACAGATGCTTTATTTCATTGATAGGTTTTAAAGTATTTGTGTGTTCTTTAAAAGGTGCTTAATGTAAAATGTTCAATATGAAATAAAACTAATTTAATTTTTTAATTAGTTCAAAACAAACTCTTTTTTTCAACATTATATTATTATATTAGTAATTCCTTTTTACATTTTTGGGATCAGCTGGGATGCTTCAGTCTGCCACAAAGTATTATGTTTTACATATTGGTATTATGGTTTGCAGCACCAATTACACAAGTACTTTAGAGGTATTTTTAGCAAATCTTCTTTCAGCTGCTCCTGTTAGGGGTCACCACAGCAGATCATCTTTTTCCATATCTTCCTATCCTCTGCATCTCGCTATATCACATCCACCACATGCATGTCCTCTCTCACTACATCCATAACACTTCTCTTAGGAACTTCCTCTTTTCCTCTTGCCTGGCAGCTCCATATCTAGCATCCTTCTCTAATATACCACACAATCTTGCCTCTCTGGCTTTGCCTCCTAATTGTCCAATCTGAGCTGACCCTTGAATGTACCCGTTCCTAATCCTGTCCATCCTCATAACACCCAATGCAAATCTTAACATCTTTAACTCTTCCTCCTCCAGCAGTGTCTCCTGTCATTTTGCCAGTTCAAAATCTCCAGCACATATAACAAAGCTGGTGTTACTACTGTCTTGCAGACCATCCCTTACACGCTTGCTGGTACCATTCTGTGACAAATCATTTCTGACACTCTTCTCCACCCACTGCACCCTGCCTGCACTCTTTCTTCACCTCTCTTCCCCACTCTCTGTTACTCTGTACTGTTAATCCCAAGTATTTAAATTAATACACCTTCACCAACTCTACTCCCTGCATCCTCACCATTCCTCTAACCTTCCTCTAATGCATACACATGTACTGTATTCTGTCTTGGCTCTACAGACCTTTAATACTGTCTTCTCTAGAGCATCCAACCTCCTCTCTCTCTTATTCTCTTCATTCATCAGCCTCTCAAAGTACTCTTTCCATCTGCTAAACACACTCTCCTTGCTTGTGAGTATGTTTCCATTATATTTTATCACCCTGACCTGCTAGTCCCTCTGTCTATCCAGTCAGTACAGGTCCTTTTCTCCCTTCCTAGTGTCCAACCTCTCACATATTTTAATATAATAAAAAGGTAAATTATGAAGGCTTAGTATGACATCCTGGCCAACAGTTCCTTAGAACAGGATGATACATAGACAGTTACTACTTTGTTGATGCCTAAAGGGAAAATCACTTGTTCCATTAGCAACATTGAACATAAACACATTGTGCAAAACAATAAGAAAAGAAAGTGTAAATTGTAACATGTGCAAGACCTAGAATTGTACATGTTATTAAAAATACTGATGTAATAAAATATAGAAATGTTGCTCCTATTTCCTGGTGCCAGTTTTAACTGGCTAGGAATGAAGACAGACATGATGCAAGGAAACATTAGATAGACTGATGACTGCCTGTGACCCAGTGGTTAAACATGTTCAGGGCAAGACATTATAGAGAGGTTGGTCAGCATTAGCCTGGTTGGCCTCCAATTTGTCATCATCCTCTTTTATTCATGCATTTGCTATTCTCTGAGCCAATGTAGTAGCCCACAGAGTAGAGCAGTGTAAATTTTTTTATTTATTTCTATAGAAAGGTTTTGTACATATTGGCCATGAAGAATATATAAATATATAATATAATAAATATATTTTATATTTGCATTTCTATATTTGCTGTTCTACTTAAGATAACATATGATAATGGCACAGGCATCTATATTTGATGAACTGCTTTCAAAACTTAGGTGTTAGTTAAATACTTTAACAATTAGAAAAATGACTTAGATATTTTTGGAGGGATCAACGTACAGCTTTCTTTTTATTTGAATTTTTGAAAAGATAGCCTGTTCATCATATAGTGTATTGCAAAACAATAAGCCCAACCAGACAACTTTGTCCAGTCATTTTATTGTCATTATTATTTCATCCATTTTCCTTTTTTATTACAGGGCAGAAATTAACCTTGGATAGTATATCATGCAAATGTAGAGTCACCAGTCAACCTAACATTAACATTTTCAGGATTTGTAATACATAGCAGAAGCTTCCCACAGACGGTGACAAAGGATGTGAACTCAGTGCCCCAGAGGTAGGAGGTAGCCATGCTAATTATTGTGCAATCTAATTATTATCATTTCACACAATGTGTAATACATTTTAACATAATGCTTCACTTCTTCACAAGAAGTATCTTGAGGGGTTAAAACCCTTTAATAAAATGTAATTTTTGTTGTATATTTTCTTATAAATTGAGGACAACAGAAAATGGAACAAAACCGTCCAAATCTGTTGTTGACAGCAATATTCAGTTGTATTTTTAAAAAGTGATGCTTAACTCAATTGCAGTTCTTAGCCCCAATAGGCTAAATGAACTAAATTTTCTTCTCTCATTAGTACATTTTCTTCTCATAATTTGAGCAATTTGTTTCTGGCTGTTAACATTGCTGTCAATAAAGGTTAATGCCCTCTGCTAATTATTAAGTATCATTTATCCCACACAATATCATTTAATCTATAAATTGTTTTCAAGATATCTGCATGCCATTTTTTTTAAATTGATCCTAATTGCACTAAAATAAAGCGAACTGATAACTCTGCTTTAAGTGAAATCATCCAGGCTCATAAATTTAAACTTTAAAATTAACCAATTCTGCTACTTTGATACTAAAGATCTGAAATGAGATTCTACAGCCACTATATTTACATGCAGGAACTTCATTGAAACCGTCAACTTATGTTCATTTGCTTCTCAGGAGCCTTTTTGTCTATTTAAAAATCTCCTTTATCAACAATTAATGCACCATTGCCTTAAGGTACTTTGAAGATTGTTAAATATACCGTTTCATGTTGTAAATGGCCTTGGATAAAGATTTATTTTAAATAAAGAAAAAATAAGGATCATTATCCATTGTAGATTTTAATTTTGTTTACCACCCCCTCAGTGCTCTATTTAACATGAACATATCTATGGATTTGCTTATTCAACAGGTATTGCATTTTTTAAATTTAATATATTCAAAGCATTCATAATTTAATACCATAGATATATTGATGTCTTTTAGAAAGCTGTCTCAGACTATGTTACTAAGAAAGTGGTTTATGAAAGAAATTCTTAGTTTTGACTTTTAAATATGTTGCTTAATGTACTATACTTACTGGAAGTGTCCATGACTGCACATTACTATAGGCACTTACTGTATGCAGCATCTATTTTATATATACTTGCAGGTACTGCATATCATTACATACAGCATGCAAGAGAAAACAAGAGCACATTCACACATGACACATGAACTCACCTAGAACATACCTCTGTATACTGTATTTTTACAGTTTTGCTCCATCTCCTTGGTGAACAAAGATGGGAGAACAGAAAAAGCCACTATGGAGATGTTTGAGAGTGTGGTATACCTTACAGTGTCTTCTGCTGTATTTTGAGGAGAGAAAAAGATTTTCCAGGAGGTTAGTTCACCTACAAATTGTCAAAAATTAGAAAAAGAGGCTTGCACCTTCAGTTCACATGAACCCAAGTGGTGATTAAAAGGGGCAAAATAAACATAAGGGCTGTTTGCTTGTGGTCACTGCAAGAGCCCAGACTTTTTCTGAAAACTTGCTCAAGAAAATATACTATTTGTAAAATGGTCCTCACACTGTTAATCAATGGCATTTTTGGCATGAAAATTTCGCTGCAGCTCCAAGGATCTGGAAGAGATGCTAGAAAGTGTCTGCAAGGTGTTACAAGGGTCAGATCTTTCCTAAGAATCCTTTTAAAATCCTTTTAGAATTTATGATTTTGTGTGAGTATGTGTTGGGGAGGAAGGGGTTTTGGGGGTAGCACTTACCAAGAACTTAAAGAAAAAAACTTATGATACCCACAGGCATGGGTAGGTGGTTGCCTTCAAGAATCAGAGTGGGTCCCAACTTAAATCAACACACAGAGTTGGGTAAAGTGAGTGCAGATGGTGTTGCCTTTGACTCCAAGAGAGCAATGTGAACGTGGAGGCAGGGGAGGCAACAAAGCAAAGATCATTGGAGCTGCATGGAAGGAGCCATGAATGATCAGAGCAGTGGGCATCAGTGTTGGAAGGTGGACAAGGAAGAAGAAAGCTTTCAGTAAATGTCATGTGAGGGTAAGAGGGAGTAACACTGTATTTCACAATCTATTAGACTACTAGTACCAGTAATGATAAAATGTCAGCTGATTAATGGGGTGCAAAAATGACACAAAATGAAAATCTATTAGTCTATTATTTAGTTCAGCAATGCAATCATTAAAGAACAGTAGTAAAACATAACCCATCATCAGATGCATAACACAGAAAGCAGAAACACACATGCATATTAATAAATTTCTAATTTCTGTTTGATGGGCAGAGTGCTAAATCATATTGCATAAAAGAAATCAACATAATTCATGGTAATAATGATGACCCATCCAAAATAGTGAGATGTTAAAGTTCACACATGCTTTAAATTGCATTACAGAGAAAATCAAAATGAGTATTTTTTCCTAGATAACAAAATGCACTGAGCATATAATGGAAAATTGAAAAAAATGATGATAGCAAAGAACTTAAATGTGCTGTAAACATTTTAACAATGTGTTAAATTAGTGAGGCAGGTATTTTTAACAGCATTGTCTGCTGGGGGCTGGGGGATAGGGTTCCATTTGCTTTTAATGCAGAGTCCCCACTTTTGTTAACTGAAGATATAATTTTAAACATTTAATTTTCACCCAGACACTTTCTTTTTCAAAAAGCTCAATCACTGTGATAACTGAGGAAAGATATCCTCTAATAGCTTGTGAAGGACAAAATAAAATTCATCAGCATGTCTGAGATTAAATGTCTAATATAGTGTCTTCTTTTGGTTTTCTGTGTGCCTGCTGTTGATTTATATATGTATCACACATGCACTTATATCGAGTTCAAAATACAGTTACAAATCTGCATGCTATGGACATGTTTGGGGTTGTGGGACAACAATCTGAACAACATGGAAGAAATCCCCATACAGACAAGGTAAGAAAGTGCAGACTCACAGTGAAATCAATGAACTTGAACGCTAGACTTTAGATTTGTGAGACACTGTGCCAATGTACCATTTAAATATATCGAATATGTTTTTGTATATACCTGTATATTTTTAGTGAAGTGTCTCTCTCCTCTGCCTCTTTAAAGTTCTTGCATTATATCATCTTCTCCCCATATAGGACTCAGTTGGTCTGTTACTATGAGAGGCTCTGAAGACTCTGAATTACTTGAGGTTGTCAAAGCAATTAGACTTTATGCAGATTCTTCCTATAATGCAAACACATGTTCTATGACAGCAAGCAGACCAATCCAACTACCTCCTGGCTGATCCCCAGACAGCAATCATCCATATTCACTTCCTGTAAATTACCTGCTGTATCTTACTTATTTAGTGATCCTTAAATACCTAAGATCTCTAAAAAACAGACCTTTTTTCAGGATTTTTATTGAAGATGTGTCAAATTTCTTCTCAAGCCTAGCCCTTTCCTAACCTAGAAAGCATACTAATCACTTTTATGCTTATTTTATTGAATGTTCTAACCATTATTGGGGCTTTAGAACTTAATTTGTATAGCATATTAGAGTAGTTCTACTGTGGAAATTGAGCAAAGTTTTGTAGAGATGGGTAATTACAAGAAGCAGAGTTGACCTATTTGTACATAGAACCAGAACTTTTAACAGATCATTCTGAAGCGTTCAGATTTGTAATATCTGCAAAAGACATCTAGAGATCAGAGAAGGAAATTTTACTTTTCATCAGACAGAGGATGGTTATTAAGCTATTTTTAAAAAACCTTTCTACAGTAAGAGGATTGTTTATAAATAGAGAACAACACAGTTGTCAGTGTCTGAGCATTGTCACCAAGTGATGCTCCAAATATTACCAAGAACACAAAGGCTACATCCAGTGCTTTACAGTACAAGCCTCTGTTATATGGTGATTTTCTCAAAACACTGCCATAAGTAAATTACTTAACAAGTATGACTTTCATGAATGTGTAGCCCCTTCCCTTTAAATACAAATACAACAGCAATGCTTAAGTTTATAAAGCCGCATCTGAACAAACCACTACACCACTCTTGGAATAATGCCTTTTGTACAACAAGACCAAAGTGTATCTGTTTGCTTGTTATATACTGTACAGTGCTGTGTTTGGCAAAATACAAAATATAATGTATCATCATAAGAAACTCATGGTAGCCATTAGGCAAGAAGATGAATTGTGATGTTTTCTGGATGGCTTTTCATCACAGGAGTCTGGACACCTCACAGTCATTCAGTCTGCCATGAACTCCTCTTTACACAGCAAGAAAAACAGGGAGCCATCTGTCTTCCTGAAATGGGATTGTGAAACCAGAAAATTATAATATACATACCGTCAAATCTGCACTTGAATTGCTGAAAAAGGAAAGAAAATAATGATATTTTGGAATGTTCAAGTCAAGGTTTATAGGGCACAATCCTATTGAGATGCTGGGACTTTAGGTAGCTTCTGATACTGAAAACATGGTTCTGCTTCTGTCCTGAATGCTACCTGTAGGACAGGCACCCCTCACAATATACAGTATATAGAAGAGAGTTAGTAACACTATACCTAATTGACAGGGCAACATATCCCTCATGTGGGTGTGTTTACTTTATTGATATCAGATTGTTTCCTGGCCTCTGAACTCCTATTGGACCTAAAATGTTGTTAGGACCACTGAAAATGACTGTAAAACACCATCTATAAAACACTCAGTTTGACTTTCTAGCCTTTGCTTACCAGTATTTATTTTTACTTGACTTGTATACACATACGTAATTCAGTCCTTGCTATCTTTTTCTCTCCCCCCACCAAATTGTTGTCTAATTGCTGCCACTCATGGAAATATCATTTCCAATGGCCAATTAAATCTTTCTGAAAGACTTATCCACAAAGCCAATACAGTTGCAGGAGTTTCCAGTGCTTAAATTATTGGTTTTCCCACAAATATTATACGTATATGCGCTCACTTAGCAAATTATTAGGAGCACTATACTAATACTGGGTACGTAATCCTTTAACTCCACAAACAGTATCAGTTCTTCAAGGCATGGATTCTCCAAGATGTTGAAAACATTCTTTTAAGATTCTGGTCCATATTGACATGATCATATCATTCAATTTCTGCAGTTTTGTCAAATTAACATTTAAGCTGGAAATCTCATTTTCTATCACATCCCAAAGATGTTCTATAGGATACAGATCTGGTGAATGGTAAAGCCACTGAAAAACACTGTACTCATTGTCGTGTTCATGACACCAGTTTTAGATATCTTTTGCTTTGTGACATGGCACATTATCATGATGGAGATAGCCATTAAAGGTAAAGGTAAATTGTGGCCATGAAGGGACACACATGGTCAACAACAGTACTCAAATAGGTTATGCAATTCAAATGATGACTAATTGGTAATTACATGCCCAAAATGTGGCAATAAAACATTCCCACAGCATTACACTACAATTACAAGCTGAAACTGTTGACACAAGATAGGTTGGGTGCATTGATTTGTGCTGTTCGCAACAACTTTTGACCCTACCATTTATGTGCCTCAGTAGAAATCAAGATTCAATAGACCAGACAATGTTTTTCCAGTCTTCAACTGTCCAGTTTTAATGTTAATGTGCCAACTTTATATTACCTCAAGGTCTTAGCTGACAGGAGTGGAATCTTGTGTAGTCTTCTGCTGTTGTAGATGTATTGTGTATTCCAAGATGCTTTTCTGCTCACCTAGTTGTACAAAGTGGTTATCTGAGTTATTGTGGTCTTTCTGTCAGCTTGAACCAGTCTGGCCATTCTCTTCTGACCCCTCTCATCAAAAATACTTTTCCATCCGCAGAACTTTTACTCACTGGATGTTTTTTGTTTTTCACACCATTCTAAGTAGACTGTAGAAACTATTGCATGTAAAAATCAAAGGAGATTAGCAGTTATCAAAATACTTACACCAGCCTGTCTAGTACCAAAACTCATGCCTCAGTCAAAATCACAGAGATCACATTTTTTTCCCATTTGGTGTTTGATGTGAACGTTAACTGAAACTCCTGATCTGTATCTGCATGATTTTATGCATTGCTGATTCAAACATTGCATGGCTAAGCAAGTGCTCATAATAATATTGTTTAATTTAAATTTGTTTATTGAGTGTAAATGCTGATATTATACTGTACCTACTATCAATCATTATATTCACCCTTCTCATGCATTGTATTCCATCTGAACTAATGTGGTGCTGAGGTGTCACCTATTGCATGGTTGCGCTCGGGTCCTAATCTGGGATCCTAAGGTGGTTTGTCATGTGGTGGGTGCAGCAATGTACTGTATCAGCTCAAGCTCCTAACCTCTCCCTCTCTCCCAACATCTAAAAAACTGAACTAATGTGTACTTTTTCAAACTACCTGTCTTGTATGCTCATTTTGCTGAATGCAACATCATGTTATCAGCTACATGTGAGCAGCTACACAAACTGTTCACTGAAGTAAGCACAGGAACTTGATCATGCTGTAAGGTAATGGTCACTGTGGTTAAGACAAGTGGTACAGGTTTTCTATTGAAAAGCATCCCGTACCATACTTGGGAAGATTGCCTAGAATGTCACACTTTAACTCTGAGGAAACTATTTTTTTAAATTAAAAGGAATTTAGAAGATTTTCTTTCATGTAGAGTATATTTGGGTATATTGTTAGTTAAATGTTAGAATTTAAAATGTGGCAGGACACCTGTACCTGCTTTTCTTAATTTGTGGTTATTGTTAGATCGCTGCAATTCCTGAAGTAAGTCATATCATATTAAATGTGTAGCAGTTGCAAGGAGGCTAAGAGTCATACCATCCAAAAATGGCGATTTATTTATTTTATTACTGGGACCCCAAAAAAAAAAACCCAGTCTTGACACAGCATGCACACAGCCACACACAGAGACGGAGATAAAGAAGCACAATGTATTGATCAATAATGAAGATATAAAAGTATATAAGGTATATACTGTATTAAACAAATTATGAAGGAAAGAAATTCCCCGATGGTGAAAATAATTTTTGCATACACCGCACAAATGAAACTTAGTGAACACTAAGCACTAGAGGATAAACAATCAACACTTACAGTATGACACAGGCCACAACACTGTCCAGTACAATAGGTACAGATGATGGTGAGAATGAATTGAGATGCCAAGAGAACTGTTTCCTGAATGTTATGAAAGTTTTTCTCCCACTTTTGTCCAGTTGTTTATGTGAAGATCTGTAGAAGTTGGGAGGGCTCCTGGATGAAGACAATACCAACCCAGATGAAATCACACGAACAAGCAGGCACAATGCAAGCAGGGACAAGACAAGCACATAAATAATTGAAAATGTAATCCATGGTGGCTACAGTTGTAATCAAATAATGTGTATGATGCGTAGAAACAAATATACACAGATGGCCGGGATCCTTTCAGTGTCTTTTTTTGTTCCTTTTAAAAAAAGAGCGCCTAATTCCCAGCAACTCCAGTCACACTGAAGCTGCCCAATGATAAAATACTACCGGACTGTTGGGAATTGTAGGGAATTTATGTAGCACTGCTACAAGTGTCAATTTATTGCCCTGGCTTGCACTTATGCATTTAGTTAAACAATGGCTGTCTCAAGTCTTCTTCAAAATAGTTAGTCTAATATAAGGTCAACTCAGGAGATCTAAGAGCTCACTTCTGAATAAATATTTCAGGGCTCATCTTTATGTTCATGTTAGGTGTAAGTGTGAAAGGGGTATGTGACACCTGCCTCTTTACTCAGCCTTGATATACAAAGCAGGTGAGACCCAAAGCATGAGAAAATGTATGATGTAGATCCAATAAAAAAATATTTAAAGCCTTGCTGTTAAGTGGTAAAACTCATCTCTTTGCTAAGAACATCCTTTACTAGGTTGGAACAACAACACACTCTTGGTCCTGCTTCTGCTGTTCCCTGTAAGCTGCTTTGAGCTTTTGGAAAGTACACTACTGTTATAGGACCTTTAAAGACCTTTTTTCGAGAAAATTAAATCAAGAATTACTTAAGAGCTAGAAGGTGTCAGCAACTTACTCCCCCTCGAGATCAGTGGAATAAGTAAATCTGGAGTGTGTAGTGGACAGGGCTTTAAATTTCAAACCTCAAGGTTACCATTTCAGTCTCCTCCAGTGATTTACTCTTTGACCTTAAGTGAATAATGTAGCTTGACAATTTTCTAAGTGCAGAAAATTGTCTGCAATTGCATTTGTGTATCTGTTCAGATGCATCTTCAGCAGTTTGCTGCCAGGATGAGCTCCATCATTCTACAACATTGAGATGGAAAAGTGAAATCAGAAAATGAATGGATGGAGCATCATTTTCATATCTTTAATTGAGCAAATCAGGGTTGGAAAACTCTGTTTTTTTTGTTTTGTTTCTAGCTAAGGTCTTAACAAATTGATGAAATTAGTTTGCAAAAACTTTCCAGTAGCATATTCCTCATGATTATGCAATGGTTATGAATGTGTAATTAAAAATATCCCCCTGTTTTTCAATGTATCGCTTAGTAAGCATATAACATTCTTTTTAATCATTTAATGCATTGCCTTCTTCCAGATAGGCAGGCCTATTGTGTTCTGAATTATATAAGATTTAGCATTTCAAAATGCTTTTCTGTTCTTCTGTTTTTACTATATTTAATATACTGCAGATTAATTTTTGCTTAAATTCATTGCTTTCATTCAGCAAGAACAAAGAATGTTTCCCATTCATTTCTTAGTCTACATTCTTCTGTCTACAGTATACAGAATCTGTTCTTAGCTTTGAGAGGCAGTGCACTGATCTAATGCTGTGTTCATATAGTCCTCAAATACTTTTACATATCCATGTTTTGTTTCAGTCCTTTAAAATTTGTTAATTTGTTTCATTGATTACTCAGTAAAAATGGGATATAATTATGAAACACTGTTTGATGAGCTAACATGAGAGACAGCAGATTAGAAGCATTTGCTATTAAACCCTAGATTAGAGAGTATGATATGAGGAAAAAAGAGACCCAGAGATTTAGGGGTCAAACACAGGATAATAAGATCTTAGTTTTTTCGAATGTTAGCATTAAGAGCTGGACACTCCTATTTTTAAGTACCTTACTAGTCACATTCATGTTGTTAAAGGCACAATAAGCTGTGGGTGTTACGATTGCTTTAGAAAAATGAAGTGGATTCCTGTTACTTTTTAATATTTTCTACTAGTCCAAGTATTTAAACAGCATAAAACATAAAGGGCAACTGAGACATGCATTTCATTCATTGTTTATAAAGGGTTTATACCGATAATTCTAATTATAATAACATTCCAAACTTAAGCGTAGAAAAGCCGGAATGAATTTATTATTAGTGATCTTATTTTCTTACTCAGTTTGTCTTACTGATGATTTTTCTCTTCACTTAGTCTATAGTGGCACTTAGTCTACTTTTAAGCGGATCTGTCATCATAAGTGATGAATCTGTTTTCAGATGTCTTTCGGCCAAGCTGAAATGTCATAATTTGCCTAGAGAATGTTGCTTCTCAGAATATAATTGTAATTTGGGCTTGAGACATCCGAGTATTTCTGCATTTTTATGTACTGTGTGATGTTTTCTGTTTATATTTCAACATTATGTTTTGTGTTTTGCACTTCTTTTTCATGCTATATTTATAATCATTATATAGTGTGCCAATGGGTGGAAATGCATTTAGTAAAAATAACTTGAGCTGAACTATTATTGCCTTTAACATCTTTATTGAAGTTTCTGAGCCATAATAATTATTCAAGGAAACACTGCATGTAACACACTTTAAGTGATGCATATCTTAAGCACAGAGTTGTTTTATTACAATACATGTCACAAAAACAAATTTAAAGTGCTACTGTTGCCTTTTTCTGTCACAACGAGCAACTCAGCCTACCAAAACTTAGTATATTACAATGCATCATATTTGTCATAAAAAAGTGCTTTGAGATACAACACAATTAGAAATGTAATATACAGTAATAGTCTGACTGTCAGATAAGAAACCTAGCAAATGTTGAATATGATTTTTAACAGATAATACAGTATAGTCCATACATTTAAATTGTGGTAAAAGGAAGGTAAGAGCATTTGTAAGCAGATTATTAAAAGGTGCAGTTTAAGATGGGATTGAACAAAATGCAATGTCAAAGGGAGCCTCTTCCAGTGAAATGTGAACAAGGTTTAGATTAAAATCTCAGTTGGACTATTGTAAAGAAGCTTAGTGTTGAACAACTTTAAAGTAACGTGGGATTACAGTTTACACGTCTCCATTTTGAACAGTAGTGTGATAAGGTATGATGGTTTTACTGTATTCTCTGCTTGTTGTCTAATTCATTTATTTCATTAACTGTTGAAAAGTACTTAAAGTGCTATTTTTATGTATAGCCTGCCTTCCAAAACAACATTTATTTTTGTGCTGCTATAACTCCAGTGTCTATAAAAAGTATTCAGTACACTGGATGTTTTCACATTCTTTTGTTATACAACATTGAATCACAATGGATTGACTTCTGCCTTTTTAATTTCAAAGTGAAGCAGATCTATTAAAAGGTTATGTCAATTAATTACAAATCGTCAACAAAGTAATTGAATGCATAAATATTCATTCCTTTTAAGTCATTATTTGGCAGCTATGGCAGTCTTTAGTCTGTATTTGCAAGTCTCCATCAGCTCTGCACATCAGGACACTGCAATTTTTTCTTCATTCCTCTTCCAAAACTGTTCAAGCTCTGTCAGGGTACCTGGGGATTATAAGTCAGTCAGTCAGTCATTATCCAACCCGCTATATCCTAACACAGGGTCAGGGGGGTCCACTGGAGCCAATCCCAGCCAGCACAGGGTGAAAGGCAGGAACAAATCCCGGGCAAGGCACCAGCCCACTGCAGGGATTATAAGTGAACAGTCTTTTGAGTCCAGCCATACATTTTTGATTGGATTGAAATCTGGGCACTGACTCGGCAACTCCCAGGCATTAACATTGTTGTATTTTGAGCAATTATTGTGCAGCTTTTGGTTTTATGCTTGAGGTCATTGTCCTACTGGAAAACAAATCTTCTCTCAAGGCACAGGTTTGCTGACTGCATCAGGTTTTACTCTAGAATTTCCCTGTATATTGTTACATTCATTTTACCCTCTACCCACACAAGCCTTCCAAGTCCTGCTGCAGAGAAGCATTCCCATAGCATGACACTGCCACCACCATGCTTCATTTTGGTAACATGTAGTGTTTGGCTTACATTAAACCTGGCATTTAGTCTGGTGGTGAAAACTTAAATTTTGGTCTCATCAGACCATCCCAGCTGACTTCAGAGTACCACATATGCCTTCTGGCAAACTATAGCCGAGAAGTCATGTGCAATTTTTTTAACAGTAGCTTTCTGTTTGCCACGGTCCCATAAAACTGCACTGATGAAGCTCCTGGGCAGCAACTGTTGTATGAACAGTTTCTCCAATCTGAGTCTCTGTAGCTTGTAACTCATTCAGAGATATCATAAGTCTCTTGGTAGCCTTCCACACTAGTTTTGGCAGATCTCCATACTCTTTCCATTACTTAATAATTTAATTAATTGGACTCCAAGGGCTATTCAGTAACTTGAATATTTTCTTGTCTCCATTTCCTAATTTATGCTTTTCGTTCACCTTTTCACAGAGCTGCTTGGAGTGTTCTTTTGTCTTCATTGTGTTGGTTAGGGCACCATACTGACTCATCACAAGTTGGACCTCAGAGATACACAGCAGGTGCATTTATACTACAATCAATTGAAACTCCTTGACTAGAGAGAGTTGGTCTCCATTTAACTAATTATGTGACCTGCACCAGTTATGATTTAGGTGTGTCGTGTTAAAGGGGGTGAATGCTTATGTGATCAACTATTTTGTGTTTTATATTTGTAATTAATTTAGGACACTTTGCAGAGATCTATTTTCTCTTTGATATTAAGGAGCCTTTATCAGATGATCACTGTCAGCAAAGCCAGTGATTGATTTTGAAATTGTAGAGGGAGAAGTACTGCTCAGATTAAATACCAACATGCTAGAATTCTATGAGGAAGAAACAAAGGGATACAACTAGAGCAGTGCGGATGATATTATTTATCTTGACTTTCAGAAAGCATTTAATAATACTGTATCCCACATGAGATGTTGGACATCAAACTAAAAGAGATGGGAGTTCAGGGTGTAATGTGTATATGGGTGTAGAATTGGTTAAAACATAGGAAGCGGAGGGTGATGGTGTGAGGAATCCTATCAGAACTGGGTGAAGTTAAGAGTGATGTCTCTCAGGGGTCAGTACTAGGGCCA
>JANRMT010062792.1:88748050-88766328 GCA_026402145.1 Polypterus bichir lapradei | reverse complement strand
GTGTGGTTTATCTATTTGAGCGTAGCAGTGTAATTCGGTTTTTGTTCAGCACTCTTTGGAACTGTTACTTTTTGTCTGCGCACTGCGTCAGTTCACGTGAGCCGCTGAATATGGTTTTATATGTCACTCGCTCGCTTCTAATTGTTTCGCTGCCTTCTTAATTATATAATGCATGTTTTCTAAAGCGCGTTTTGTAGCTCTTCCTGGCTTTCTACGTAATGCGTGATTACGTGAGAGGCGTGATGATGTCATACGAAACTCCGCCCCTCCAGCTGAACTCCATTACAGTAAATGGAGAAAAATAGCTTCTAGTTATGACCATTATGCGTAGAATTTCGAAATGAAACCTGCCCAACTTTTGTAAGGAAGCTGTAAGGAATAAGCCTGCCAAATTTCAGCCTTCTAGCTACACGGGAAGTTGGAGAATTAGTGATGAGTCAGTCAGTCAGTCAGTCAGTCAGTCAGTGAGTGAGTGAGTGAGTGAGTGAGTGAGTGAGTGAGGGCTTTGCCATTTATTAGTATAGATGTAGGAAAGTGGTCTAATGAACAAGTTATAAACTTCATTATCTTTACAATATCACAAATACAATGAGGAACTTAAATGAAACAGAATGTTGATGACATTGAGAGTGGAAGAGTATGTGCTGGATATAGATACATAAAATGTAAAGAACATTGTAAATCAAAAACAAAAGAAATAGTATCAGGCAGGCAATGGGGTGCAGTGGTTAAGGCTTTGGACCCTGAGGTTGTTGGTTAAAATCCCACCACTGACACTGTGTGACCCTGAGCAAATCACTTGACCTGCTGGTGCTCCATTGGAAAACAAAACCAATTGTATCTCAAATATTGTAAGTTGCTTTTAATTAAAATATTGGCCAAATAAATAAATGAAATGGAAAATTCATACAAATAGAAAATGTACAACAAAGACTCCCCCGGCTGGGGTTCAGATCCTTGTTTTATTTCTTCTTTGTTCATTTTGGATTCTTTTGCTTGTATTATTTTTATTTCTGTTTATTTGCATTATACCTTGTATTTGATTTTGTCTATGTGTGTATGTATATATGTCTTGGTTACATTTCATTGTGTTTTGTGAGTAGTTCCGTAAGAGGTGGGGCCTCCTGCCCATTATTGAATGGGACTACACTCAGCCCGATACTACGGGGGATGTTAGTGGCAGGGGTTACCATCCACAGTCCATCAGTCCACTGCAGTTCATTCAAATGCACAAGAGAGGTGGTGAGTGGTTACTGTTATTTTTCTGTGCTTTGGAATTTTCTGGATATGTTGAACCTGTGTTCTGTTTTTGACTTCACATTGGATTTTGTACTGGGCCTTGCATTGCTATGGTTTTCCTGTATTGTGTCAGGCAACACCATTTGCCTTCTTGTGCTACACAAAGCTTACTTTTTGTTACAAAACAAATGCTGAAAAAAAAACTTTTTACTTGATAAAGATCCTCTGTTTTCCCTTACCAGCTGAGGTTTGACAGTAATATCCCCTTCTAGTGGTAATTTTTGAATGTTTTTTGTCACTTTGTTTTAGGGACTCATAATTTTAGACTACAGCATTGCCTAATATGATATAAACTAATTTAATATTTGTTGCTTAAAATCTGTCGTATATAGTCTAAGCCCTGTCTGCTACATTTTTGGCAAATTATGTGTTTTTCTGTTGTATTGTTTAGAATGTATGTTTAAAACTATGTAAAATGCCTTGTTATGATACATGACATTATAATAAAATACTGATTGATTTACTAAAACATTGTATTAGGTAATTTGTAATCTGGTAATCTTTCATCTATACAAATTTTCTAAATTTCTTAATACGTTTGGATGAATGAATGGAAGTTTAGACCTTAAATGTATTGTATTGTGAGCTATATCTGATAGTTCTGATTTCATACTTTTCGTTGCTGTCTATAGTTTTATGCTTGGAGTTATAAACATTGAGTGTTGAGTAAATGGAGCATCTCTATAACTTAATTATAACTTACTTAGCTAATAAAGTTTTGAATACTCTAATCTGAGAAAATGATTGGCAACATAAAAGCACTATGTTTGATAAAACAATAGTAGTTTTAATAAAGCACCTCCTTCTCAGATCTTTTTTTTTTAAACTGTATTCTACATACTTATTTCATTGCAAACATTATCAAGTAGTCTGGCAGAATATTAATAAAAATATAAGAGCTAATACTGTCATGGTGCTGAACAGTAAGGATCCTTATTTGCGTAATTGTAAGCAGACTAAAAGAGACTAATATAAATAGTTTTGTTTTTTTTTTAATCTGAAGAGATAATTACCTTTTCGATGTAAACAAAACTGATTCATATGCTATGTGGGAATAGTAATGCAAATAAAGAAAGATGCAGTGTGTTTACTAGCTTTAAAAAAAAAACAACAGAAACAACAAAAACAGTCATTTTTTTTAATCACGCCGCCTATGTATACACTGTCTCTTGAGAGAAAAGATGGGCTGTTGAAAGCTTGAGTTTATAGGAAAACTGACTAAGAAGAGTTTGTATGTGGGATACTTATTTGCAGACCCAAATAAATCAATGATTAATTTCAGACAAAATCCCTTCAGGGTAACTCTAAAGAAGCACAAGAGAATGAAGGACAATTGGAAAGACAAATGTTACAGCAAATGACACTAAAGAGGCAATACAAAGGTTTAATGAGGGAGAACAGTAACACAGAGAAGGCAAAGGAGTTGCTGAAACACTTCTTCTTTTGGCTGCTCCCGTTAGGGGTTGCCACAGCAGATCATCTTCTTCCATATCTTCCTGTCCTCTGCATCTTGTTCTGTCACACCCATCACCTTCATGTCCTTTCTCACCACATCCATAAACCTTCACTTAGGCCTTCCTCTTTTCCTCTTACCTGGCAGCTCTATCTTTAACATCCTTTTCCCAATATACTCAGCATCTCTCCTCTGCACATGACCAAACCAATGCAATCTCGCCTCTCTGACTTTGTCTCCCAACTGTCCAACTTCAGCTGACCCTCTAATGTACTCATTTCTAATCCTATCCATCCTTGTCATACCCAGTGCAAATCTTAGCATCTTTAACTCTGCTACCTCCAGCTCTGTCTCCTGCTTTCTAGTCAGTGCCACCATCTCCAACCCATATAACATAGTTGGTCTCACTACAGTCCTGTAGACCTTCCCTTTCACTCTTGCTGATACCCAACTGTCACAAATTACTTCTGACACTCTTCTCCACCCATTCCACCCTGCCTGCACTCTTAAAGTATTAGTATTTAAACTCATCCACCTTTGCCAACTCTACTCCCTGCATCTTCACTATTCCACTGACCTCCCTCTCATTTACATACATGTATTCTGTCTTGTTCCTACTAACCTTCATTCCTCTCCTCTCCAGAGCATATCTCCACCTCTCAGGGTCTCCTGAACCTGCTCCCTACTATCGCTACAGATCACAATGTCATCAGCAAACAACATAGCCCATGGGGACTCCTGTCTAAACTCGTCTGTCAACCTGGCCATCACCATTGCAAATAAGAAAGAGCTCAGAGCTGATCCCTGATGTAATCCCATCTCCACGTTGAATGCATCCATCGCTCCTACCGCAGACCTCACCACTGTCACACTTCCCTCATACATATCCTGTACAACTCTTCCTGTACTCTTCCTGTACTTCTCTGCCACTCCCGACTTCCTCATACAATACCACAGCTTCTCTCGAGGCACCCTGTCATATGCTTTCTCCAGGTCCACAAAGACACAATGCAACTCCCTCTGGCCTTCTCTAAACTTCTCCATCAACATCTTCAGAGCAAACATTGCATCTGTGGTGCTCTTTCTTGGCATGAAACCATACTGCTGTACACTAATCATCACCTCACTTCTTAACCTAGCTTCCACTACTCTTTCCTATAACTTCATGCTGTGGCTCATCAATTTTATTCCCCTGTAATTACTGCAGTCCTGCACATCCCCCTTACTCTTAAATATCAGCACCAGTACACTTCTCCACTCCTCAGGCATCCTCTCACTTTCCAAGATTCCATTAAACAATCTGGTTAAAAACTCCACTGCCATCTCTCCTAAACACCTCCATGCTTCCGTAGGTATGTCATCTGGACCAACGGCCTTTCCATTTTTCATCCTCTTCATAGCTGTCCTTACTTCCTCCTTGCTAATTCATTGCACTTCCTGATTCACTATCTCCACATCATCCAACCTCTTCTCTCTCTCATTCTCTTCATTCATCAGCCTCTCAAAGTACTCTTTCCATCTGCTTAACACACTCTCCTCGCTTATTAATACGGTTACATCTTTATTCTTTTATCACCCTAACCTGCTGCTCATCTTTCCCAGCTCGGTCCCTCTGTCAAGGCAATTGGTACAGGTCCTTTTCTCCCTCCTTAGTGTCCAACCTCTCATACAACTCATCATACACCTTTTCTTTAGCCTTCGTCACCTCTCTCTTCATCTTGCGCCTTATCTCCTTGTACTCTTGTCTACTTTCTGCATCTCTCTGACTATCCCATGTCTTCTTTGCCATCCTCTTCCTCTGTATATTCTCCTGTATTTCCTCATTCCACCACCAGGTTTCCTTTTCCTCCTTCCTCTTTCCAGATGTCACACCAAGAACCCTTCTTGCTGTCACCCTTACTACATCTGCTGTAGTATCCCAGCTGTCTGGTAACTCTTCACTGCCACACAGTGCCTGTCTCACCTCCTCCCTAAACTCAGCCTTGCAGTCTTCCTTTTTCAACTTCCACCATTTGATCCTTGGCTCTGCCCTCACTCTCTTTCTCTTCTTGATCTCCAACGTCATCCTACAGACCACCATCCTATGCTGCTTAACTACACTTTCCCCTGCCACCACTTTGCAGTCCTTAATCTCCTTCAGATCAGTTCTTCTGCATAGGATGTAATCTACCTTTGTGCATCTTCCTCCACTCTTGTTCGTAACTCTATGTTCCTCCCTCTTCTTAAAATACGTATTCACCACAGCCATGTCCACCCTTTTGGCAAAATCCACTATTTTCTGACCTTCTTCATTCCTCTCCTTGACACCATACCTACTCATCACCTCCTCGTCTCCACTGTTCCCTTCACCAACATGCCCATTGAAATCCGCTCATATCACCACTTTTTTGTTCCTTTGGTACACTGTTCATCATTTCATCCAATTCACTCCAAAAATCTTCTTTCTCACCCATTGCAAACCCAACTTGCGGTGCATATGCACTAACAACATTCATCATCACACCTCCAATTTCCAGCTTCATAATCGTTACTCTGCCTGACACTCTTTTCACCTCCAAAACACTCTTGACATGCTGTTCCTTCAGAATAACTCCTACCCCATTTCTCCTCCCATCCACACCGTGATAGAACAATTTGAATCCACCTCCAATCCACCTGGCCTTACTCCCCTTCCATTTAGTCTCTGGCACGCACAATATATCAACCTTCCTTCTCTCCATCATATCTACTAACTCTCTCCCCTTACCAGTCATACTGCCAAAATTCTAAGTTCCTACCCTCAGTTCCACTCTTTTTACTTTCCTCCTCTCCTCCTGCCTCCGGACACGTCTCCCCACTCTTCTTCTCCTTCTTCAGCCAGCAGTAGCCAAATTTACAGCAGCACCCTGTTGGCTAACAGTACTGGTGGCGGTCGTTGTTAACCCGGGGCTCGACTGATCGAATGGAAATTTGTATTGTTGTCCGCATATTGATTTGGCAAAATTTTACACCGGTTGCCCTACCTGACTTAACCCCCATTTTATCCAGGCTTGGGACTGTCACAAAGAAACACACTGGTTTGTGCATCCCCTGTGGCTTGGTTAGATATGACAACAATGTCATAGAAATAAATTGAAAAAAATGCATTTCGGTTTCATTTCAAAATTAACCTTTATTTGACTATTTGCTAATTAGTGCCACCACAGAGTTTTAAAATATTCTACAATTTGATGGAATTTAGAAATGTGATCATTGGGCATCCCTCTTTAGATATCTTCTGTTTTATTGTAAAATGATTTTTTAAATTTTAGAATGAAGCTAAAAGTAAAGTAAGAAAAATATAGGCCATATATCAGTTTAGTGATATTTTCTCAAAACTGACTGGCTGATGAGGGTCATTCAGGTTGTAGAGGAGTTTGTGTTGGCTTTCTATGGGTCAGTTGTAGTGTGTTATGAGCTGAGGATGATCCCGAGCGGATCTCACCTTAGTTCGAATTTAAGGTATCAAGACTAACTTTTGGCTTAGCACTTTTGCAGTGTGCATCAGAGGTGCTGACTTGCAGCGCACCAAGACTAGAGAGAGCTATGTTCACTTCACAAGCCTCATTTCTGAGTTTTGCACAGATCTTCATTGTTTTCATTCAGAAGTACAAGTGACTCGTATCTAACTGTAATGTGAACACCACTGACTTCTGAAATGGCATGGATGTGCAAATTATGTCATGCATGCCCATTGGAGGATCTCTTCATGGGCTTGATCAAAGTATGTGGTAACCCACGAGGGCAAGAGGGGGTGCTGTCAGTAACATTCTCTTCTCCTTCTGTCCCCATAGCACCGAAAAAGCAGCAAATGAGAGCACTTAAACCTGTACCTTCTGATTTGCGTGATATAAGAAGTTCGGCTGCCCAGAAGGAGGCATCATTTGCAAATAGAGAAAAGCACCAGATGGGGCTCCAGTGACTCATCTTGATTTCTACACCAAAGAGCCAAATTACTTTTTTTTTTTTTTTTTTGCCCACGTGGGCTGCTTATTGAAGCCAAGAGGCACATTATTCTTGGACTTTCCCTTATTAAATGGGAAGACCTGGCTGGTGTCCCGACTATTCATCATGTTATTCCTGCACCTGGCAACAGTTGGTATATTTATGCATAAGTCATCTGCATCACCAACAACAAAAAATTCTGAGATTATATTCAAACCAACAACATGGATGTGCTAGTAGTTAGTGCATACATTGCATTTTGCTCTTGAGGACACCTAGCTTTTGCTGTTTTTGCTGCTATTGACGACAATGGTGCACCAAGAGATGTGTGGATATGAGAAAGGAGCTAGCAATGGTGGAACTGTGACTGTTGTCACAACTGTAGCTCTACTCTATTGGTGTTTTGCTGCACTGCTGGTGCTGGCTGAAAGCAGGAGTGCTTAGCCCATAAGTATAGGTAGAAAACCACATGAATTTCAATCTAACTGTTCTTATTCATGTATCACGGCCATGATTTAAATTGGATATGTATATGTATATGAAAGTGACACAAGTCTAATTTGAAAAGATTGGATTTCTCTGCCCTGAAAACATCACACTTAGAGTATGTCCCATTAAAGCAATGGTAATTTGAATATACTCTTAGAGTAAATGCAGTTGCAGTGGCCTTCTTGGAGTTGGAGAAAGGGAACAAATTTGAGTACCAACTTAGACAACCTCGAGAGCAGTTTTAATGAACTTAGTGGGTGGTGGGTAGTATTGCAAAATGAATTCTGCACACACCAGACAAAGCTTTAGAAACACGAAAAAGCACAAATATACCATTATTAAAATATGGAAAACATTTTATATTTACATTTGGACTATAGTATATAATTCTGGTTATCCTCCAGACATGATATAAGATCTCTCACAGTATGTGTTATATACAGCTTGTGCTCTACTGTGAAGTTTGCGTGCAATGAAACATTCTTAACAAATATTGTCTAACCTCTGACTAGGTATTTCATATGCTTTGGTGATTGTTGGATTAATTCAGTTAATATTAAAATCTGGGCACATGATGAAATACAAGTATCAACTCTTCTGTATTACTCTATCAAACTGAAACAATGAGATATAGCAAGGCCAGATTAAGACCCCCACAGGTTCCAGGGTGTCACACATATAAATTTACACTCTATGAAATTGACAAGGGGTTGGTCCCATTGGAGATTTGAGCGTATGGCCACTTATACATTAGATCAAGGGGGGGGGGGGGTGATATTATGTTCAAAAAAATGTGTATGAGTGTGAGGTAAAAAAAGAAACAAAAAAATTCCGACATTAGTTTTGTTTCACATATTCCATGACCTTTTGGTGACCAAAGCCCCAGGGCATACATTGCCGAGGTCATCCTGAAGGTTCATCCATCCATCCATCCAACCATTGCGACCGGAACAAAGAAACACACTGGTTTGTGCATCCCCTCCCTGTGGCTTGGTTAGGTATGACAACAATGTCATAGAAATAAATTGAAAAAAAATGCATTTCGGTTTCATTTCAAAATTAACCTTTATTTGAGTATTTGCTGATTAGTGCCACCACAGAGTTTTAAAATATTCTACAATTTGATGGAATTTAGAAACATGAAAAAGCACAAATATACCATTATCAAAGTATGGAAAACATTTTATATTTACATTTGGACTATAGTATAGTTTGATACTGACTCAGATACATATAACAATGCTACAGAAAAAGAACAGTGATGCATGGAAATATCTGAGAGCAATACAAGTAATATAAGAAATAGAAAAATACAGATCAGCATACATTTAACTGTTAATATTCAGTAAGAAGACACAAATTTGGTATCCCTAATCAAGAAATCGGCTCTGTTGCCGGTTTGGAAAGTGTGCATTAAATGATGTTGCCAGTTTCTTTTATACTGAATTCATTCAGACTGTTGTGGAGATATAATTCTGGTTATCCTCCAGACGTGATAAAAGATCTCTCACAGTATGGTCCCATTGGTCCCATTGGAGATTTGAGTGTATGGCCACTTATACATTAGATGAAGGGGGGGGGTGATATTATGTTCAAAAAATGTGTATGAGTGTGAGGTAAAAACAGAAACAAAAAAATGCCGACATCAGTTTTGTCTCACATATTCCATGACCCTTTGGTGACCAAAGCCCCAGGGCATACACTGCCGAGGTCATCCTGAAGGTTCATCCATCCATCCATCCAACCATTTTTAAACATCTCTTATCCTGATGCTGGAGCCTGTCCTAACAAGCATCAGGCACAAGGCAGGAAAAATCATTGGACAGGGTACCAATCCATCACAGGATGAACACACACACACATGCAAACACACACTAGATCTGCCCATATGTTAAAGAGAGACAGTAATGCTTCAGATATGATTCTATTAAAGTGTACCTCTCATCATCATCATTTTCTTTATAGGGAATTCTGGACCTTTTCACAAGCTCAGAGTGAATAGTGTTTGCAATAACAATAGCTGATCTAATGTAGCTTAATGATTGCAATTACAGTATTTTTTAATAAGTTTAGCAGAGGATGTACTTTTCCTTGTGCTCTGTTCCTTTAAATTGAGAGGAACATTCAGCCAGCTGAGCAAACTGAGGGACAACATGAAGCTAAAACAAGATTAGTTGTGTATTTGTTAAACCTGGTATTGGTCTTGTTCTACTACTCCTGAGACAACACTTAGACCTGAAGATTGTCCCCTCTTAGTACCGTACTACATAATCTAGTCTTGATCTTTTGGATGAAAAGCGTCTGCTAAGCAAATAAATGTAAATGATCTGCTGCTAGTATGATAATATTTTAGCTACTCTGCAACTAACCCTACTTGTTCATCTTGAGGGCATATTTATTTATTTATATTTAGTACTTCTAGTACAGTGGTACTAGACATGGTAAAACATAATAAAATATGCAAGACTATAACTTGGGGTAAGAATATTCTGTTTAAGACCATTCTGTTGTCACTATGAGGAATGAAATAAGGGGGGCAACTACAGAGAACCATCCAAGTTCACTTTAACTTATTTCTGCAAAATGAAACATCAGTTTCACTATATAAGCTATAACATTTCTATTACGAGTTTGCTCAAAAGAAAATATGCACGGGATGGGTGGGGTATTTTTAATGAATCAACATAAAGAATAATAATAATGTAAATAATTCCTTTCTGTCATCCTTTAATGCAGGGGTCTGATGAAGTGCCACAGTGATTGCAGGTTTTGGTTCTAACCTGATTGCTTAATTAGGAACCAATCCTTGCCAATAATAGGTCCTATTTAATTTGATGGCTTGTTAGTGCTTTCATTCTTCATTGTCAGGTCATTCTTATATTGTAAATTTTTCTTTTCCTTTTCCAATGATATCATCCAAATTAGACTGAAGCAGATGAGTAATTCTCAGTACTTCACATTTTTCTTTTCTTTTCAGTTTTCATCCAAATATTTTTTTTAACCAGATAGTTTATGATAAATACACAAATGGGTAAATGGAACTTTATATGAAGAAATGCTGGTTCTTTTGTTACTACTGTAGCACTTAAAAACAGTGAATGCAGCTGTTTAAGATTAAAAGAAGCAATTAAGGGTAGGTTTTCTTAACAAGTGAAAAAACTAAAATGAAGTATAAAAATGCTGCTTGAGAAATAAGTGCTTCAACAGCAATAATTAACTTCTCATTAAAAAAAACTGGGTTGGAACAAAAACCTATGGCCACTATGGCCCTCCAGGACTGACTTTGCAGACCCCTGCTTTAATGAATTCCCTGCCGATAACAGACATGCAGTTGCTGATTAGAATCACTAATTAAGAGAGTGTGAGAGTTTCTTGTTCTTGAAGCTCTCTTGTGCAAATCATTTCTTAATGAATCCTGCCCTAAAAACTTCTGCCCTTAATTATACCATTTATTGCTTTCCCTGCCTCAACCTCATTTTTGCCTCATTCTTTAGTTTTGGTGAGCAGTACTTTGCCATCTCATACAACACAATTACTATGATAATCTTAGTACAGCAGGTTCAAACAAAAAAGTGGGGATTTCTGTTGTCAGAAAAATAGAGTTAGTATCCATGTACTGTTTAGGAAATCAACGTTATTACTTTGGACATTAACATAACATAACATTCTCAAACCCACTTAATCCAATTCAAGTTTATGAGAGTAGGCATACACATCAATGTTTAAATTAACACTAAGGAACTATTCAATATAGAGTGAAATAATCCAACAAGCAAGATGGGAGACAATCCAAGCAAAATAGGGAAATAATTGGATTTCAGAAATAACACAGGAATAAGGCAGAAAGTCAGAGATTTTATAGCAAATACCAGAGTGAGAGTGAGAGAGAGAAATGTTGAAATCATCAGTGAAAGTTTAAACAAGAGATGAAAAAAATAATTACGGAGTAACTTAGAAATACTCCAAAGATGAAAGCAAGGTTTCGCCCTGTTCTCACACAATTTCTGCAAAGGAAGAATGAGACAAGTATTATAATTATTGAGGGAGAACATGACTCCCAGAGAATGGATTGTCTTCCTGAGATGTCATGTTTGTTCTGTGTAACTCTCTGTTGCCGCACCATGCAGTCCATTTCCATTCAATGATTGATTTCTTCCTGCTATCTGGATTGCTTTGACAAGATTTAGTAGCAATTTGCTGTATAAGACTGAAACTAACAAAATGCTTTACTTACATTTTAATGTACAAGGGAAACCATCACAACTTATGAGGTACTGTATTTTGCAGAGGGCACACATTCGCTGAATATTAGGCTCTGACTTAACCTTTTGAAACAAATAGCTATCAAGGCACATGAAAGAAGGAGATCATCAGAACAAGTGTCTCTGGTAAAAAAGGATCTTGGACAAGTTTCTTGACTATATCAAAGGTCAGGAGCGCAAACGTAATTGACAAGTGTGAAATGTAAATTTGACTTAAATTATTATGAGCTATTTCTGACAGCGATCTTATTCCATAGTCTTGGCTCTTAAGCTGTTTGTAAATTGGTTAGGAAAAAAGGTCAAAAAGTTGGGGGTCTCAATCAGTTTCTTGGAAGAGAGCACTAAGATGTTAAACCATTGTGATAGACAAACAGACAGCTGGCACTGTCCTGGTATCTCTTTACAGGAGGAATATTGGCGAGAAACAGAATGTTTAAAAATCTTACCCTGTTATATATTGTATCATTCACAAAGGAAACTTATGCAATGGGGAACTCAAATTATCAAAGTAATGAAACTACAACAGAAAGCTTACTGACCTTTTGTACCTTCCCATATAACTTCCTATATTGGGTCTTCAGCTTCTTTCCCTTGAGGGCCAGATTACCAAATGTTAAATGTTGGGAGGACCAAGCACAAATCTTGAATATCAGCATTCACATATGAACATGATTATCAGCACTAAATATAATACTGTATATCAAAGAATGTTTATAGGCATTCATATTGATATTTAATTTGATATAAATCACACAGGCACAAGAAAACTAACTAATTTACCTTGAAATACCATTTAACTGGATAACAATGGTCTGGACTATCAGTCCTTAACTTTTTGTTAAATTTGTTATAATTACATTTTATACATTTCATACAATCACTTTTAATTTTAAGAAAACAGAATACACACATGTTAAATAACAAAATTTTCTCATATCAGTTCATTCTTTTTTTTTCTTCTCTTTTATTTTAATTATATAAAGTAATTCTGTGAATTTGTTTTCTAATGGCTAAAATTGCCCTTACCTGACTTTGCAAGAATGGTAAAGTTATGTTTATTTGAAGTGAGAGAAATTTGTAGACATTGACAGAGGTGGCTGCTTGTAAGGGGGAATGAGTGTTCATTTTTGTGGCATTCATATGAGAAATGTTTTCCACGCGTGTATATGTTGTAGCAAACATTGTTAAAAGAAAAATAGTCAGCCTTTTAGTATTTGGGAACTGGACCTGGTTGAGTTCTGTCCAAAACTGCACACATCCCACAGATTGAAGTTTCTGTGTCATTTCAGATTCTTGCATTCCTTGTAATTCTAATTGCAGGGAACCTTCATCAAGTGACATAAGGACCTGTTTGGCTTTTCATGTAAACTCTCCTCCCCCATCAACTGTAAACACATTCTTCGAAAATTGCATCACCTCTGTGGGATTGTCAAAGATGTCAAACCTTGCAGCAAAGTTTGTCTTTAACTTGTCTAAAAATTCTGTTATGGTAATTCGTTAAGATGATGAGTTATTTATTAACTCACGCAGTGTTAGAAAAATGATGCATTTTTGTATAGTCAAATCATTTGAAAATAAGTCCAATTTCCTTTTTAAATTTGTTAAGTTCACTGAATGTTTTATCCTTTCCTTGCAAACCAAGATTAAGTCCATTTAAACATTTGAAGATGCCATTCTGCCATGAACGTCTCTTCTAGCATTTTGGATATAAACACCTCCACTTTTTTAAGACAACAGCCACAGAGAAAATTAATAATCTCCTGCCTGAGATCACAAACCCATTTAAGTGCATTGCCTTTACTTAGCCACCTAACATCATTATACACAAGTAAATCACTGTACTCAGCTGACATATCAGATAGAAGTTTATGACACAAGTGGTGTTGTAGGCCCGAAGTTCCTCTGATGAAATTGATCATCACCATATCCCTGTCCATTGTGTTTTTTAACTCACACATTCCGTGCACAGAGTGCTTTGATGTGTCAAATCTAAAGATTTTGTCTGCGGCACAAATTCAGCTAGGAGGGCTGACAGACCTGTACCCTTCCCGACATGAAAAGGGCGGCATCTGTTACTAGCAGGTTTACTTATGCCTGATGTCGGTCCCTTTAATGTAATTAGACTGAGCAAATCCTTGCGAAAGCACTCCTCATCAAAAAATCTCATGTACAGACATAATTGTGTGATGTCACTGCCATCGGTGGATTCATTATCATCTAGCAACATTACATTGGCCTTTCTCAATCTCTCTAAAAGAGTTTTGAAACCATCACTTCCTAGTACTTCAACTCAATATGGGTTTGGTATCTGACATTGATATATTCTGAATGGATGAAGTTATGCTCTTCCTTACTTTGTCATCTGTCACTGCCTTCTCTATAGTAGCTAACATAAATTCTTTCAAATTCGCTGAGTCAGTGAATGTTTGTTATCTTTTTTCCAAGAATCCATGCTACACGGTGGGAGGGTGATGTAGCCTTAAAATAATCAAGCCAGGATTGCTTGTCTGCTTTCATTGCAATGAACATCTGAGCCTGCTAAAAAAAGTCAAAGTTTGAGTGTTTTGCATTAAAGTGTCTTCTCAAATTGTATTCTTTCGTGACAGCAACAGACTCCTCTATACTAATAAAAGGCAAAGCCCTCACTCACTCACTCACTCACTCACTCACTCACTGACTGACTGACTCATCACTAATTCTCCAACTTCCCATGTAGGTAGAAGGCTGAAATTTGGCAGGCTCATTCCTTACAGCTTACTTACAAAAGTTGGGCAGGTTTCATTTCGAAATTCTACGCGTAATGGTCATAACTGGAACCTATTTTTCTCCATATACTATAATGGACTTTAGCTCGATGGCCGTGGGGGGCGGAGCTGCGTGTCACATCATCACGCCTCCCACGTAATCACGTGAACTGACTGTGAACGCAGTACGTACAAAAGAAGGAAGAGCTCCCAAAGAGCGCTGAAGAAAAACGCAGAATACTTTATTCGCGAGATACAACTTTAATGAGAAGACACGAGGTATAAACGAGACTTTGGATCACTTTGTAACGGAGTTAAAATTGCTGTAGCAAGAAACTTTTAAGTGCCGGGTCTTAGCTAACATTAAATAAAGCCGTGGACATCGCAACATCACACAAGAGAGCAGCTCACGTGAACTAACTGAACGCAGTACGAGTGATCACTTCCATGCATCAAACCTGTTCAAAAAACGCATTACACAATTGACAAGGTGGGAAAAGAATATGATCCGAGCTGAGCTCCACAGCTAACACGGTCTTGCGGAAGCAACTTCGTCACGCTGCCACCAAATACTCACAGAAAAATCCACAAGTTAATACACACACTGTCTCTAAAGTTTCTCCACACTCAATGTATTCCTCGCATCCCCGTTACACCCTCTGATCTCCCATTTCAATTCAGATGCCTCCAATTTCCAGTAAGGCTCTGCATCGCGATGAGAAGTAATAAGTCTCAGGGACAGACCCTACAAAAGGTTGCCATTGATTTCAGGCAAGATTGCTTTTCTCCTGGACAATTATATGTTGCATTCTCAAGAGTGAGCTCGCGCAGCTTCATCAAATTACAACCAGAGTGCAAAACTGACAACATGATATACAAAGAGAACTATAATAATCATAATACATGAACAATAAAACAGCGGAGAACCCGTGGATTAAATAAAAAGGCAGCTTCCTTGGCAAAGCAAGGACAAAGGATGGCTTTATATGTCGTTCGTTTATAAAACAGCGGAGAAGCTGTGTAAAGGCTGCTTCACAAAAAACCAGCGGAGCACCTTATATGAGCAGGCAGTCAGCTAAAGAAGGGAATCAATAAATATCTATAATCGTAATAAACGAACAAAAAATAGCGTACAAGCCGCAGATTAAATAAAGGAAGTGGGTACCTGAACAGTAAAGTAAGTCTTGCATAGCTACACAATAACTATAACAATCATAATAAACAAACAATAAAACAGTACAGAACTGTGAAGCAAGGAGAAACGACGGCCTTATATGGCGTTCGTTTATAAGGCAGCAGAGAAGCTGTGTGAAGGCAGCTATACAAAAAAACAGCAGAACGCCACAACCGGAGTGCTGAACTGACAACGTGGTATACAAAGAGATCCTTAACAGATAGTTATTGGTATATTTTCCCTCAGTTTAAAAAGGTTTTCTTTTCTTCTTAATCAAAATTTAAAAGCAGTTCTTCGTCGCTGCGAAGCGCAGGGATTTTGCTATATACAGTATATATATATATATGTAGATATATATATACTGTATATGTACTGTATGTATGTATGTGTATATATATATATATATATATGTAGATATGTATATATATGTAGATCTGTATATGAATGTATATATGTGTCTGTGTGTATATCTATACTAATAAAAGGCAAAGCCCTCACTGACTGACTGACTGACTGACTGACTGACTGACTGACTGACTCACTCACTCACTCACTCACTCACTCACTCACTCACTCATCACTAATTCTCCAAGTTCCCGTGTGGGTAGAAGGCTGAAATTTGGCAGGCTCATTCCTTACAGCTTACTTACAAAAGTTGGGCGGGTTTCATTTTGAAATTCTATGCGTAATGGTCATAACTGGAATCTATTTTTTCGTCCATAGACTATAATAGACTTCTGGTCTAAGTGCTGGGTCTTAGCTACCATTAAATAAACACATCCTCCAAATACGAACCTGATTGCAAGAAATAATGATGATCAAATCCTTGATGACAGCAACACTCACAAAACAATTACTGTATATTGACAATCATGTTACGTTATTTTTAAAATGTTCCCTTTTCTTTTTTATAACTTCTTTAACACAATACTTCTCTGCTGCGAAACGCGGGTATATATGTATATATATACCCCGATCTACATACTCTCAAATAGACAAGCCACACGCCGTGGCGCAATGGTAGAGGCTTCGCCACTAGCGCCTACATCCGAGGTTCGATTCCCGAGAGGGGATGCACTGAGTATGTACGCGCGCTTCCCGATTCATTTTAGCCTCGCATCCCCTTGGTTTGAGACGTATGAAAAAATATGCGGTTAACGCAGAAAGACAGATCACCAATTGAAGCTTTATGAATAATGCATACTTTATTCGCCATCAATGATTGTTTTGGTAAAGCCATACTCAGTGTATTCATTAGATGAACGGTAAAAAAGTAAGAGCGAGGGGAGGATGACTTATTGAGGCACGCAGGCAAAACCACAATAGCACGCGGGCTCGATGTAGTGCGCGTCAACTCGATCTGAATTGCGCGATCACATTCGAAAAAATATATCTTTTCAAGTTCTATTTAGTCCATATGTGTCAAACTCACATCCGGCCCGGCGTGTAATTATATCCGGCCCACGAGATCATTTTATATATTATTGTTATTAATTGCCCGGGGATATGAAGCGCTGGTAACACAATAAACTACAGATCCCATAATGCAGCGCTTCAGCTGCCTTGCCGAACACTTACCGCGTTAATCAAGTCTAGCTTATGATGCTGCAAGTTAATGCGAAGCTAGCCCACACGATGCCGAAGAGAAAAGTTGATTCTGAAAATAGAGCCTTTAAAAACCGATGGGAGGCTGAGTATATGTTTACTGACATTGCCGGTAAACCCGTGTCTCTCATTTGTGGAGCTAATGTGGCTGTAATTACAGAATTTAATCTAAGACGGCACTATGAGACAAAACATCAGGATAACCTGAAAGACCTGAATGCAATGCACAGGATACAGAAAGCAGAAGAGTTAAAGAAGAATCTGACACTTCAGCAGACGTTTTTACCCGTGCAAAATCACCAAGTGATTTCAAGTGAAGCTGCTTTTATTGCAGACACAAATGTAATGTTGAACCAAGTCGGCACAACGGTGTTCCCAAATACGCACTTTGCTGATAAACTGAGCGCACTGCGCACTGAGTTTGCACGGCGCTTTGGTGACTTTGAAGAACAAAAAAAGAATTTTGAGTTGTTTCGCAAACCCATTTGCCGTCGATGTGGAAACTGCACCTGTGCAGATTCAGATGGAGGTGATTGAGCTGCAATGTAATGGCACAATGAAGGCAAAGTACGATACTGCAGGGCCCGCACAGTTTATTCACTCCATTCCCGCAGAAATGCTCCAGCTCCGTCTACATGCAGCTCGAACCTGTGGTAGCACATATCTGTGTGAGAAGCTCTTCTCAGTGATAAAGACTAACAAAACAGCACACAGGAGTCGCCTCACTGATGAGCACCTGCAGTCCATACTGAGAATCTCCACAGCACAGAACCTCACACCAAACATAAACGAACTTGTTGCCAAAAAAAGATGCCAGGCGGCCAGCTCTGATAAAAAGACATATGAGCAAAGACAACTGAATGATTTGTTATTGCTGAAAAGAATAAATTGTATTTATATTTCCAGGTTTTGTTATGCAGCATGTTCATATTTGAATCTGTATAATTTTGATAGGATATATTCTTATGGAGAGCAAAATCTTTTGGGATATTTAAAATTTAAGTTTATTTTTTATATAAAACTAGCAAAATACCCGCGCTTCGCAGTGGCGAAGTACTGCCTTAAAATTTTTATTAAGAAGAAAATTTAACCTTTTTAAACTGAGGGAAAATATGCCAATAATTATTTGTTAAGGATCTCTTTGTATACCATGTTGTCAGTTCGGCCCTCCGGTTGTAACATGACCAAGCTGTGCGCTGAGCTTATTCTTGAGCATGTAACTTACAGTTGGCCATGTGAACAGTAATCTTGTCTCAAATCTCACAGCTTGGATTGCTGCTGTCATAATC
>JANRMT010062792.1:88685041-88698050 GCA_026402145.1 Polypterus bichir lapradei | reverse complement strand
TCCCCCCATTACGGTCATTACCCCAGAATGACAAAAAAAAAAGAGAATTTAGAAATTTTTGGAAATTTATTTTAAAAAAATTGAAATATCACATTGACACTAGAATGCAGACCGTTTACTTAGTACTTAGTTGATGCACTTTTGACAACAATTACAGCCTGGAGTCTTAATGGGTTTGATATAACAAACTTCACACACCTGGATTTGGGGATTTTCTGCCATTCTTCTCTGTAGATTCTCTGACGCTGTATCAGGTTGGATGAAGACAATTGGTGGAAAGTTATTTTCAGGTCTCTCCAGAGATGTTCAGTTGGGCTCAAGTCTTGACTCTGGCTGGGTGACTCAAGAACATTCACAGAGTTGACGCAAAGCCACTCATTGTCCTGTTGAAAGGCCAGTCAGAGCTCCAGCACACTCTGGAGTAGGTTTTGATTGAGGATATCTCTGTACGTTGCTCCATTTAGCTTTCTCTCAACACTGATTAGTTTCCCAGTCCCTACCACTGAGAAACAATCCCACAGCATGATGATGCCACCATCATGCTCCACCACTGGCACAGTATTGCTCAGGTGATGAGTGATGTCAGGTTTCCTCCAGATATCATGCTTAGAACTGAGGTCAGACAGTTCAATCTAGGTTTTGTCGTACCAGAAAATCTTGTTTTAACAATCTTACAGCCAAATGGGCTTCCATGATTCTTTTACCGAGGAAAGGTGTTTGTCTGGCCTCTGTCAAAAAGACCAGACTAACATGAGTGTTGCATTGATGGATATCCTCTGGAAGAGTCCCCCATCTCCAGAAAGGTTCTGTGGAGCTCTTCCAGAGTGAACATTAGGTTTTTGTTCACCTGTCTTGCCATGGCCTTTCTCCCATGATTGTTCAGTTTGAGTGAGTTGCCAGCTCTAGCAAGAGGCATGGCAGTTCCATACTTCTATTGTGAATTATGGATGCCACTGTGCTCTTGGGAACTTTCAATACTGTCTTCTCCAGATCTTTGCCTCAACATAAATCCTATCTTTTTCAGTTTGACAGGCAATTCATTTTGACCTCATGGCTTTTGCTCACCTGTGTGACCTTCTATAGACAGGTATGTGCCTTTCTTAGTCATCCAATCAATCAAACTGACAACACATAGACAACAAGTGGACTCCAAAGAATGTCCAGAAATCCAAAAACTCAATGATAATCAATAGAATGGGAAACACATTTCAAGTGTCTGTAAAGAGTCTAAATATTTGTGTCTATGTGATATTTAAGTTTTTTAGTTTGAATAAATTTGCGAATATTCCTAAATCCTGTTTTCACTTTGTCATTCTGGGTAATGGAGTGTTGGTTGATCAGAGAAAAAAATTAATGTAAACGATTTTAGCATAGGCCTCAACAAAACAAAATGTATAAAATAAAAAAATGTGTAAAATGTGAAGGAGTCTGGATACTTTCATAATACAGTATATGCAATTTTTTTGACAGCTCTAATGGCTGTATATATATTGATGCTTGTGTATGGATATCTCTTTGCTGGCACATTAATAGCACTATAGGTGCACACTACACTTACTCTGTTCTGTTCATAATACTATTAGATTTGTGTTACATACCCTGGCGTAATCAGCATGCTCTCAAGTTTTTGCTTATATTTTATCTATATACATTTGTATTAGTTTTCTGACTTCTATTTTGTTTATTCACATGTGTTTGTGTAGGGAGTATATGCTTCTGATTGTGTGTGCTAAGTCGCTGAATGTGATACTACAGTATTTTGGTGTACTGTTATCCTCCAAATACATAATAATGCAGCAATTGTCACTAATCATACTATTTATTCACCCATCTTCCCTTTAAATATCTGAGACTGAAATTGGTTTTCAGCTAGAAGAATAAAGTTATTTCTAAGTGCAATTTGTTTTTTCTTGAAACCCTTAGTTTTTTTGCAAAGATAAATATTATATTTAACAGCTACATAATTTGCAACAGCTCTTGCTGTAGCCAAATAAACTGAGAAATCATTGTATTTATTTATAATTTGTAATTTGCTTCAATATTAAGATAAAAATATTTATATATATTGCTAAAGCAATACAGTCCTTAGGTATTTCATCGACACACTATAAACTCATAAAACTTTATAATATTGACCATAGTCAGAATAATAGGTGAAATGCAAAGTTTTTTTAAATAGATACTTTTATTTCAAATAATGCACAAGAGGGATAAATAAAGAATAACTCACATTATATGTCTAAACAAATCCTAAATAAAAAAATCTTACTACACTGTTGACCATTCTTTCACAGGTTTCTTTCTGGCTGAGGTGAAGTTTTTGTTATATTTTTTAATGTAAGAAATCTTTCTGGGTATTTTGATTCATCTATGAGACTCTTATAAAGAACATCATAGGTCTGTCCTTCTACTATCTTACAAACATTGATTGTATCAGCCTGTCATTCTCTTATACAAATGCTAAAATCCTTATGCAGATCCTTACCACTTCATTACTGTTATTACTCCCAGATTTATGGACCTGACACACAGTGAATAGACCATGTTCAGGACTCAGCAGTCCATTTCCTTATCTCTGCTTCTTCATGCCACGGCATCACTTCACTAGTTCAAAGACTCTGTTGGCTGCCTGTGAAAGAATAGATTTAATTTAAAACTTTACTCCTCATTTTAAAATTCATTCACACTTACTTTCAAACGTACCTCAGCTTCTCTATTCATCATTATTCCTCCATTTTGTCCTGCCTTCTGTCTCAAGAAAAAAAACTGTCATGCTGATGCTGCAGGAAAGTTACATGAGCAATACTGTACATTGTCACCTTGAAAGACACAAGTGAAAAATGATGATATTAAAAAAAGAGTTAATTTTTTCAAACATACAATGCTAAAACATTTTAGCATACTTTATTTAAAATGTTGGGCATTATGGTGGTGCAGTGTTTAGTGATATTAACCCACAACTGTGGGAAACTGGATTTAGTCCCCCACTATTTGTCTGGAGTAGGCATATTCTTCCTGTGTTTACATGGGCATTCCTTATGATTGTACATGCTGAAATAATTTACAGCTGCCAATTAATCTAGGAAGGGAGTGCACTCTGCAGTGGATTTGCTTTCCTTTCAATGTTGGTTTCAGGCTTGAAGCTTCCTGTGTAGGCTCTTGTCCATCACAAATATATTACAGTATGTAAGTTCAGAAAATAAATCAATAGATGGAAATACTGCAGTTATAGGTTCTGGTTTCTTTTAAGATCTTTTGTCACTTTTATTATTATGTCACACATTTTATTAACTGTTTCTGGGATCTTATGCTCCAATTGGCTGGGTTTGAAAATGAATGAATGAATGAATGAAAGTTTAATGTGTCTCCTAGCTAGATTTGTTTTCCCCATTTTGAACTTTTGTCTACCTTTATTTTATGTGGGTGGCACGGTGGTGCAGTGGGTAGCGCTGCTGCCTCGCAGTTAGCAGACCCGTGTTTGCTTCTCGGGTCTTCCCTGCATGGAGTTTGCATGTTCTCCTCCGGGTGCTCTAGTTTCCTCCCATAGTCAAAAGACATGTAGGTTAGGTGCATTGGCAATTCTAAATTGTCCCTACTGTGTGCTTGGTGTGTTGGTGTTTGTAGGTGTGTGTGTGTGCACCCTGCGGTGGGCTGGCGCCCTGCCCAGGGTTTGTTTCCTGCTTTGCGCCCTGTGTTGGCTGGGATTGGCTCCAGCAGACCCCCGTGACCCTGTAGTTAGGATATAGCGGGTTGGATAATGGATGGATGGATGTATTTTATGTGTACTCTTTTAATAGCATTTAAAATATATAATAAAATGTAGTATTATTATTATTAGTATTATTATTATTATTACTATTATTGTTATTAAGCACTCAAATAGGTGTGAAATATTGGTCATTCTTTGAATTCCTAATGCCACAGAATGATAAGATGTTTTTTGCTAGTTCAATGTAATCTGTTCATCCATTCATTTTCTTTTCCAACTTAATCCAGTCTATGTTGCTGATTCCATTACTTTATACTATTTACTGTATATATGATCTTGTAATACAGATGATGAACTAACATGATCTTTTCTGATTGATAACTCAATCTGGCATCAGACTATTCCAGTTAATGCTGCTTTTCATGCTTACTTGATAAATCTACTGTATTGTATGTCAAATTTGCCTAAGTGGTAACAACAAGAAATACATGGGCTATCGTGATCACTTTTGTAGACATTTCATGTGGAGCTCAGCATACACCTTATTCTCATTAACTCTATACACCTAATTTCTTATGGAAAACTCCATATGTACAATTTCCAGACAAATGTTGCACCTCAAGAATACTCACATTTATTATTGTAACCATCACTGAGAAATGAACATTACCCATTTTTTCATCCATTGTTCTGATTCCAGCAGTGAAATTCCAAATCTTTTCAGATTAAAATACACTGAGATGTCAGTTTATTATGTACACCCATTTAGTAGTTTGCTAGACCTTTGGCTTTCAGAACAGCATGTATTCAGCTGCCTATGGCTTCTACATGATTCTGGATTCATTGCTTAAGAATGCAGCATCATTGCTGAAATAACTGAGTTGCATAGTTGTTGCAGATTAGAAATCTGTCTTCTAGCAAATAGCTCTATCCACCTCATCCCAAAGATGCTCGATAGGGATGAGATCTGAGCAATGTGAACGTTACCAAAGCAATCAAAAAATGAACTTCATCAGGAATGATTTTGCAATTTAGATGATCTTCAGCTACCCTAATGTGAATGAGTAATATAGGGTGGTTTAGATCTAATTATGCAATTTTCATTACGCTATAACTTATTAAGTTTATTACATAGAAAATCACCCAAAAAACCATGAAGAAGTGTGCGAACTAACAACATGAAGAATCGTCTTCACGCCGAACTGGAATCATCCCCGCATAAATCAAAGTCATCCAGACAATCTGGTTCTGCATAATTAGATCTGGACCAACATGTACATTCCCCAAGCCATGACACTGGTCCCACCAGCCTCTACTTTTCACACCAAACAGGATGTCCATGCACTCATGCTGATAGTGTGCAATTCTCAAATCCATGACAGGAATCTGGAATCATCTATCCAAGCAACTTTGTCCATGCTGACAAATGTTTGAAAAATAATGGAACTGAAATGCTTAGTGAAAAATATTATGCCACATTCAAAGTCACCAAGGTCATTGTATTTTCAGTTCTAACACTGACATGAACAATTGTTGATTCTAGGAATGTTGGCCTGTCTGATTTATTCCACATGTCATTATTATGTGACATATGGCATGTTGAAGTGTAGAATTTGTGTAAAGCTATGGGATGGTAACTAAATGTACAGGTATATGCTCAGCGTACCTCTTTACTCTGCACCTTCCTATGGCATTCTCAGCACACAATGAACAGAAAAGAGTGGGAGACCAGGGGCATCATGTATAAACGGTGCGTACGCACAGAAATGTTGCGTAAGAACGTTTCCACATTCAAATCGCGATGTATAAAACCTAAACTTGGCATAAAGCCACACACATTTCCACGGTAGCTCATACCCTGTTGTACGCAAGTTTTGTGCTTGGTTTTGCAGATTGGTGGCACCCAGCGTCAAAGCAGTGCTACTGTTCCTGTGTGGTTTCCCTTTCTTTTTCAGATCCACGTCCCTGATGCAGCTTTATAAATACACTGAAATTAACTGTATATTGCTTATTAGTTTAATGCATCTAATTGTAATTAACATGTAACAATATAATGGTCCACAGAATGGTCAAACTATTCTAAATACAATAGCTGCTTTAGCATTGTTACTCTCACAGCACCATCTTCTTATTCTTTCAGCTGCTCCCGTTAGGGGTTGCCACATTGGATCATCTTTTTCCATATTACTCTCACTGCACCACTAGGAGTATTTATATCACTGTATCTGAGTGTGAATCACAGCACTACAGCAGCTGATTGGAAAGAGAATTATCAGTATACAGCATCAAGCACACACTGCCTCAGCCATTCGCTATTTGAACTGGTCTCATCCGACAAACGCTTCAGAGCCTTTCTTGTTCAGACCTCGCGGTTCACAAACAGTTTCATCCCAAGAACTATACACGCACTCAATCAGTCCATCAAGTGCTCCTTGTAGAACTGTGTGTACTTACAAGTTTACAGTGAGGTAATTGTACTTATGATACAGTTATAATATTGCACAACCTGAGCCACTTTATGAAGCGCGTATTTACATATGATGACGATATCATTTTTAAGATGAAATGCAGCAAAATATATTTATTATATTATACAGATAAAACTTTAACTTTAACTACACGGTGCCGCACCGTTAGCAAGGAACTTCAGCTTCGTTCACGGTTTGTTCCTGCCTCGCTCTGTATTATTGCTGTGTCTGGCACGACACTAGAAGGATAGATGGATAGAATAATTAAACATTACGAAGATATTTCAATGTTCCTTAAAAGTTTTGAAGAATCGGCATTCTAAGCTGACAGATGGTTTAACGTCTATTACAGAGCTGATTGTGTGGCGATTGGGTATTTGGAGAAAGAAAAGCAAGGACAGGAATTGGAGGTTAGTACGTTTGAAAGAGACAGTACTTCTGTAATAAAGCATTTCTTTGAAGGTCATGCATGGTGCAGCAAGCATCTTGCGTAAGACATGAACAATCACTGCGCCACTGTGTTCCCATGTTTAATAACATGCTTTAACTCCTATCATCATGAAAATGATATCATGTATACTTCTCAGTAATTTAATTATTCAGAGAGCTGTAATATTACGAATGTAATGGATTCTGTGTCCTGTCGGAGGAAGAGAAAGACCGGAAGCATGTAGTGATTCACGCACATAGAGCACATAGAAGATCAAATACAAAACAAAGCATTTAACGTGCTACTTTAGTTACGATGGGATTTGAGAAACTAGTAAATTAAACAATTTTAAGATGAAGTTTATGATGTTCTACTTTAATGACTAAATAAACTATGCGATTAAAGTGGAAATTTCAAGATTAAAGTTGACATTTTGTGCTTTTTTCCCACTGTGTACCTTTTTTTTCCCTGTACCCTAATAAGCTTTCATATGACACTCAGACGGTGGGCTACGACTTGCCTTTTCACGGCGACTTTGATATGTGACAGCTTCTTTTTTATTTCGGGCACTGTGTGACTTTATGAATTTGAGCTTTTGAGTTTCTCCGACACGCTATGTCACTCAATCAATTCCTTTTGTTGTTTATACCACTGTTTAAACCAACAAATAGTATGTTTTTCTTTGCCTCCACTTGGTATTCGCTGAAATTCTTCTATTTTCCCTTGTACTTTTGCCATTGCCTTTTCACAGAACACTGAGCTTAAGGGCTATTTATATTGATTTGCATATTCAAAGAGGTGTAATTCTGGGAGGAGTTGGGGTAGGGCAGCAGGTGCTTGCACGTGTGTTAATTTCCACGCTGACTGGGATTTATGTAGCGGAAGAACGTGGAAGTTGGCGAATGCACAGATTTATGCATCTGGATTTTTTTGTACATAAGTACATTTCCGCTTTTGTGCTTACATCATGTTAGAGTGTGAATTCTACGCACGCCGTTATGCATGAGGCCCCAGAACTTTTAGAAGTGAGATTATGGAATATCAATTGAAATATTTTTAAAATATAAAACACCAATTTATTTTTAAAACCATTCCTTTCTTTGTCTTTTATTTCTAACTTCATAAACATCCCATTATTTTACAATAATTCATTCAAATATATTTCTCTTTCTGCATACGTGAAATGAGAGTATTTAGTTCTCTGTCCTGACAACACAATGCGTGAATCAATATAACCAATGTATGACACACTTTAGTCTGTAAACCACATTGAAAAATATGTTGTGCCTTCTTCTTATTTTTTAAAAGTATAATGTGTCCATTGTCTTCAAACACTATGCTTTGTTATCAGTCAAGGATTACAAAGTGCTTTAAACACTATCATTAAGTACTGCACTTCATATTCTGCTCAATACAATTGTTACTCAATTTTTCAAAAAATGGGACAACTGCACATGATGCAAGTTAGGGCTTTACTATGCAAAGCAGAACCCACACATTAATACTATCTAGAAGTGCCACCAATTTCTCTGGACTTGGTCTCACTTCTAATGGAAAGCAGCACAGAGGAATCATGAAATGTCAACATTTCAAATAGTTTTTGGAAAACCATCTCTCATGATCTCTGGGTCAGTGAGGAGAAGGACCATCCAAGATGTTATCAGAGGCAGGTCCGAAAGCCAGCATCTTTTGTTGTATGGGGATGTGTCAGTGCCCTTGGGATAGAATCTGTAAGGGCACCATTAAAACAAAAAAATACGTACAGATTTTGGAGCAACATATGGTGCCATCCAGATGTCGTCTTTTCCAGGGATGTTCCTGCACTTTTCAGCAGGTCAATGCTAAATCATATTCTACTGAGATTGCAAGTGAATGACTGCATAAGAATGGCCAGCTTGCAATACTGACCCGTTTCAGAATGAAAACGTATGGCACATTCTGGAGCGAATAATATCTCAATGAAGTCTCTGTCCAATTGTGCAGCTAAAGACCTGCATAATGGATGAATGGGGGAAACTTCTGCTTGTCTTCAGTGCCCAAATGCATTGTGTTATTAAAAGAAATAATGATGTTACCATGTGGTAAGCACTCCACAGTCCTAATGTTTTTAGAGTGTTTTGGGTAACACTTTAGTCTAGGTACTACAAAAATGCATCTATTACTCATTTATTATTATATAACAAGACCTTAACAAACACTTTTTTGTGTCTACATAACACTTCTAAAGCATCCATAAAGTATTTATTCATCTCTGCAATGTGACCGACTAACAAAACTTCACTTTGGAGTGGTCTGATGTTAACTGAGACACAGTCCTCTTGGTATTAGATAATTAGTATAAGACCCGTGAATCCTTCATATTAAAAAGCAGTTTTACCATCATGTCAATATGCCACATGCACAGAGATGAATAACCTGTCTACTGATGCTTTGTAAATGTTATGAAGACCAAAAGAAGCCTTTGTTAAAGGTCTAGTTACATAGGAGTAAATGAGTAATGGATGTATCTGTGCAGTACCCAAACTATAGTGTTATGTGTTTTGCAGCAATCATGTTTTACATGACTGTATATTTTCAAAAATACTGTTAAATTAACAAGGTAAAATATCAAGCAATGTGTTGCTATAGTGTTTTTAATATTTAGTACAGGGTGAATAGAATTTATAAATCGCTCCTTTTTTGTTTTTATTACCATTTTCCAAACTGTGCCAACTTTTTTTGAATTATTTGCAAACTGTAAAAACAGTCGTATAATTGAAAGTTGAAAGTCTTAAAGTGCCTCTACCTAGGATGGAAATGTTTTTTAATAGACATGTGAGCAAAAAAACCTTGAGAAACTCTAAAAAAAATATTAATGTTCAAGGCCTTTGAAGATCAACTCCATCACTGAAATACAGGATGACTAAGAAACCAATAAGCTGCACTGTTTAAATGACGTGTTGTCATCATGCAACAGCTTTAAAGTCATTTTTATAGGATGTCAAGAAAAACAAGCAATGGAATGTACTGTGGAGGAGTATAACAGATTTCCTGTAAATGGTCAGTAGTCTCAGCTGTTAATCATTATACTCTTTTGTGTGAAGCTAAATGCCAAAGAAAATGAATGAAAGTGGGGTTGAAGTGGTGGAAGATGTGTGGACTGATCACAGAATGCAATTCAGTTAGTGGGAAATTAATTTGTTCTCTCAAGAAAGGTTTGGAAACCAGTAATTTCTGACAAAAAATAATATAAATTACAGATTTATGATCTATGAAATGGGGCTGCACGGTGGCGCAGTGGGTAGCGCTGCTGCCTCGCAGTTAGGAGACCTGGGCTCGCTTCCCGGGTCCTCCCTATGTGGAGTTTGCATGTTCTCCCCGCCGTGTCTGCATGGGTTTCCTCCCACAGTCCGAAGACATGCAGGTTGGCGATTTAAAATTGTCCCTAGTGTGTGCTTGGATTGTAGGTATGTGTGTGTGCCCTGCCCGGGGTTTGTTTCCTGCCTTGAGCCCTGTGTTGCCTGGGATTGGCTCCAGCAGACCCCCGTGACCCTGTAGTTAGGATATAGCGGGTTGGATAATGGATGGATGGATCTATGAAATATGATTTGTAGATTTATAAATTTGTCTAGAATCCCATAATTAATATCACAAAGTCAAAACTGATCCATAACTGATAACATCCTCACATCCTTAATGGCTGTTTGGCTTGGCACAGCATCTGCTCACTTCAAGAATAAACTGCAACGTGCTGTCTCCTGTACAGAAAAGGTCATAGGCTGAATTAAATCTTCCTGGTTTTGAAAAATTTTAACAACTTCAGAAAAATGAAACAAGCGAGAAAATTGTGGCTAATCCCACCCACCCTGGTCACCATCTGCTACATTAACTCTCATCTGGGAAAAACTACAAGTACCTCAGATCCAAAAGCTCACAGAACCTAAGTGGCTTTTTTCCTCTAACTTGTACATTACCAAACCAGCCCTATAGCTGAGGACGCTTACTATTACTTCATGTAAGTTGTGATAATAATAACATACATGTATACTAATAATGCAAAGTGTCAGAATAGTCAGACAATGTTTGGGAAGGGAGGTTCACAGGTTCACTAAGCTCCAGGTTGATAAATATGTCTTGGAACCCATCCTCTTCCATGCCAGTGATGGCTGGGCTGCGTGGATTGGGCTTGAGTTATTCAGATCATGTTAGCCCAAATGTGGTATCCTTGGTGGACAGCAAGGAAGAATACATCATTGCAGGAGAAATAACAAATGTATTAGTGTAGAGTTTCACCAATTTCCAGTCCCAGCTCAACTGCTGCAAAGGCAGCTCAAGTGTTGTGGGCACCTAGAATGGACTGGGAAAGAAAATCAAGGAAGTATTTGAATGCAAGGCCTGTGGGTCATTGACCTATGGGAGGACCAAGCATGACATAGAGGACAGACGGAATTGCAGAAACTGCTGCTAGTAGGTGAGCTGAGGGTATTGGCACAAGACAGGCGTCTAGACTGAGGCATTCCCGCTATGCTGTAAGAACAGCATCTCTGAACTGATTGAGAAGAAGAAGAAAAATACATAGCACAATATCACTTTAATAAAATCAAAGGTCACACCATGTCTTTTTCTGAATGTAAGTATCTCCAGTCTGCAATGCAAGTTGTAGGTTTTCTCACAAAATGTTGAATCTGTGCGACTTTGTGCTGTGTTGTGTTTATGTAGAATGCAAATTATTGTGAAATGTAAGCACCATTATTTTTCCAAATTCATTGTACACATTTTTACTTCATGAAATTAATCTGACACCGAGAAGCATCAGAACTATAATAAATTTAAAATAACTATTAATAAATAGTACCTATCTGTAGTTATTTTTTAATCTCTCATATGCAACTTTCAAGAAAATACTATTCAGCACAAAGGTACATGATTATTACATACAGTATGTTATTAAAGTGGTTTTTGCAAAAAATATTAAGTTGACAATGGAAGTTATTTTGTGGGTCAAAAATGCATTTTAATTTTGTCAGAAATGTTGGTTAATACTCTCCAGTATTTACAATTGACTAGTTTCAGTTGAGGCTTCTCAAATATTACCTGACATCCTCAAAACATTCAGGGTCATATGGTAGATTTCTATTACTTGTCAGTGAATTGTTTTAAAGTAAAATATGTATACATCTTCACCTGTTCCATTTATACTTTTGGATACTCAGTTGTTATGTTTTTACATAACTTCAGAGAAGCAAAGAAAATAAGGAATAATATTCACAAGTTCAGTTTCCATAGAAAGTTCATTTTATATTCTATAATGTTCAAGAAATGTTTTGGACATCACCTCAGCTTCATTCATAGTGTGAAATAGTGGACAGATTAGAATTATTTTATTTAAGAAAATTAACACAACAAATTACTAATTTAACAAAAGTTAAATTGCTTCAAATAAACTTTTTTCATGATAATTTGAACCAGATGGTCAACATGGTATTACACTAAAGTGTGTTTTCAGAGGTTAAATAATTTTGAAAAAGTTTATAAGTTATGACAGGGAAAATAAAATAATGTATACAAGTTTTGAACAAAATAGGCTGGAGTTGCAAAGTAAGAGAATCATCATAGGCCCCTGGGCAAAGTAGTGTGCTGTTGACCCCTGTTTTGATAGCAAAACAGAAACATACTTAGGAACATCATGGACTCCTGTGCTCCTGAAACTCCTGGCCAGTGCCGATTATGCATTTTGACAAATTAAAACTTCTTTTTTTGTTTACTCTAATTCCAAGTGTGTTCCTTGTAAATTTGATGGGAAAAAATAGGTATGATTTACCGTATGTGTCTTTCAAACATTACATTATTGCTTTTAATTTCCTTTGTTAAGGACCAATATATATATATTGGAAGGAAGGACCAGGAGGTGGTCTATACGTCCCCTGGGCCATGAGGGGGCAACCGCCCTGGATGATGAGGGACCACAGGGACAGAGCAAAGAGGCTCAAACCCATTGGGGCCCGTGGCCACCGCCAGGAGGTGCTTCGAGCGTCGTGTAGCCTGGGAGACCTGCATTTCCGCTACACCTGGGCAGGTGGAGGAAGAACGTTCCAGGGACGCCCGGAGTGCTTCCGGGTGCTAGTGCGGCACTACCGCCACACCAGGGAATGTCGACAGCAATCACCTGGAGCACATCCAGGTGGACATAAAAGAGACCGCCTTCCTACAGTTGGGGAGCTAGAGTCGGGAGCTGGAGCAGGATGAAGGGCCAGGGACAGGAGGAAGAAAGGCGGCCCATGGACATTGAGAGAAAGGTCCATGTTGAGGGTGATTGGTGCTGGGAGCACTGTGTGCTGTGCGAACTTTATGGTAAATATTTATATTATTTTATTATATTATTAATATTATTTGTCCCGCGCTCACTATATATATATATATATA
>JANRMT010062792.1:88652387-88670041 GCA_026402145.1 Polypterus bichir lapradei | reverse complement strand
ATAAAAAGAATCGTAGCCTTCAACAAATCCAAAACGTTTACCTTTTCAGCAATCGTTAACATCTTCTCCTTGCGCTTGGGCACGGCCCCTGAAGCAGTAGCAGATTGTTTTGGAGCCATAATGAAGGGCTTGACTATGCACAAAGATAAACACAAAAGAGCACAACTCTTTACAGAGCGAAACACGTTGATGCTGAATGAGCGAGAGGAGACTTCCTGGTTAACACTGCATTCAGCACGCAGGAGCTCAACTGCGTGCTCTGATTGGTTAGCTTCTCAGTCAGGAGAACTTAACTGCTTGCTCTGATTGGTTAGCTTCTCAGCCATCCGCCAATAGCGTCCCTTGTATGAAATCAACTGGGCAAACCAACTGAGGAAGCATATACAGGAAGTAAAAAGACACATTGTCCGCAGAACCCGCGAAGCAGCGAAAAATCCGCGTTATATATTTAGTTATGCTTTCATATAAAATCCGCAATAGAGTGAAGCCGCGAAAGTCGAAGCGCGATATAGCGAGGGATTACTGTATATATATATATATATATATATATACCAGTAACGGCGTACTGCAGGATAACGTGCAGTGAATACAATTGACTTGAGCATTCCTAGTTTTCAGACTCTTTCTCTGTCTCTGTTTAGCATTCGTTTACTCAGAGGTTGATGCACAAGCTGCTTCCTGAGCAACTCTTCTTTTCTCACCCAAGCGGCCCGCTGCTTCACTTCTTTTGTCAGTATCTTTTCGCGTTAAAACTGATTGTTAGTTTTTGTGTTGCAATTATTTAGTATGTTTTCTTTAATTTTTCACTTAAGCTGGCACTTAAGTCTTCAATCTGCCTCAAGAATGATTAGCGAAGGTGGTAAGGAATGAGAACAGCGCCCATATGCATGCGCCACACGGCCGCCCTCCTGTGTGCTGCCGAGAGTTGATTCTATAATAAAATAAAATAAAAATAAAAAGAGTAATAAAAATCATCACCCTGAAAGCGGATAGTAGACATCACGTAGTATATGTGTACCAAATTTCAAGTCAATAGGTGAAACGGTTTGCGAGCTACAGGTGATTTAAAATCCTGAACAGACAAACGAACAGCCACGGTAGGGTATTATATAAGAAGATATATTGTCAATCTTGGGTCACAAAGTCGTACAGGAGAGTACCGAAAGTTTTCCAATGGGAAAAATTATTGCTGTTCAGGCAGATACAAACACAAGTGTCGTTTAGAGGCGATCCGGCCTCGCAAGGAACAGCTGTCAAACTTGAAGCAGTGGCCCCAATTCCTGCTGAGAAGAACACAAAGTCTTCATCAAGGGGGTCCAGCAGGCCAGAAGCAGCGGCTGAAGCAGATTGAGTCTGTGGGAAGAGAGACAGGAGAGTGAGAACATAGGTCTTCCTAATCTGTAATAAATGTATTGAATTAAAATAGGTAATTTATATAATAAACTCATGGGATCATAAAAATATTTTGTTATAGCAGAAATGTTGTTATAATGGGGAAAATACGTATACTAATGTGACTGGGGCCGCTTTTGATTCTTCATGTCTAACGGCAACAGTGCAAGGACACCTCCATAGCTGCTCTGCTGAGTCTGGTAAACAGTAAACCAAGGAAGGGCAAAGCAATTGGTTGTCCTCTGCAGTATCAGGGTTATCACACACCGTGCTTTTTGCACAATGTTTACAATTTAACACCAGGCTTTGACCTGCTCTTCCTCACACTTTACTGATCTCTCTTCTCCAGACCATGTCTGCCACAGTGGTGATTCTGAGTCACTGGTGTTCTTCGAATCTGAAGATGGGAGCTAAAGCAGGATGATCGCCCATGCTGTGGCTCCTAACAGCTCTTTTGCCTTCTCTATACAGTAATAAAGTACTCGTATTTTCCTTGAAAACCTGGACTCACAACTTCCTGTCTCTTGTGCAACTCTGTGACCGAAGCTTGACAATACCTGAATAAAAAAACAGCAGTTCTTTAACTGCAAAAAAATTTTTATTTGGAAATGAGACATTAGATATAATTTTGGTTAAATAGAAATACAAGAATGAATACAGGATGAAAACAAGATGTTGGATGTAACTTTTTTTAATAGAAATACAGGTATGAAAATAAAGAATTAATGAAAGAGTCATTAGATGAAGATGAAGGTGCAATTCCAAAATGCTTAGCAACAACATTTTTCTTCATCCTGGAATCAGCTTTTTCCAGGATTGTTAATTTTTCTTTCATCATAAACTGATGCCATTTCTCACTTTTTTTGCTCGTCTCAAAGAAAACTATGAGAAGTTCTATGAAACTCGACCAGTACAGTATCCACCTGCAAAGCAACTACCCACATGGACACTCAGTGGAGCACTGATTCAGAATTCGGCTATACCAGTATGATGTTGTGCCAACACTGTCGTTGAGCCTTCCCGAGACTGGAAATTTTACAACAGATTGTCTCTGTCTTTCAGACAACCTGTTGCAGGGTTCCCGAAAGTGTAAGAGCAGCATGAAGTATTTTTTGCATTGCATTATCATCTTCTGTGGCTATTTTGGCTATTTACATTTGTTATACTAAGATTTATATTACATTAAATTAAGACTTGTTTGACATGATGTTTATTGAACGTATGTCTGGGCCCAGGTGGCTCAGTGGTAGCGCTGCTGCCTTGCAGTTAGGGGACCTGGGTTCACTTCACAAGTCCTCCCTGCGTGGAGTTTGCATGTTCTCCCCATGTCTGCGTGAGTTTCCTGCGGGTACTCAGTTTCCTCCCACAGTCCAAAGACATGCAGGTTAGGTGCATTGGCGATCCTAAGTTGTGTTTGGTGTGTGTGACCCTGTAGTTAAGATATATTGGGTTGGATAATGGATGTCTGGGCCCACAACAAGTTTTCATTAGTCTGAAAATTTTGTTATTTTGGTATTTGATATAATGGGATTTAACCTGTATATATATATTTGAAGTATACATGCAGAACCTTTTGCAGAGTTTCTTAACATGTATTTAAAAAAAATCCACTTTAGCACATTCTGGTGTCTTACTCCGTCACACCAGTTAGGCCTTTGCCAAATGCTCATCTCCTCTTAGTACCTTTGAATTACTATTACAGGTATGTCCCAGGGATAACCTCTGGTTTTCCAAATTGTGTGTTGACACCCTGTGTCCCTTTGTAAGGAGCACACTTGAGAAGCCCCAGGTGCTGCAGCACTTTTATAGCACAGAAATACAATGGTAGACTTCAAAAAATTGCTTAGCCCATGTAGGTTTCATTTGGTGAAACCTGAAGAACAATACCGTGAGGCGCTTACAAAGAAATTTTTGACAGTTTAAAATAATCTGTTGGCCCTAAGTGAGTGTCCTTGTTGGGGCTTAACAAGTCATTCTGTTCACTAGATCAGAGTGATTGGTGTTATAACGTTTAATGTCAGACAAAAATTCAACTGGCATGAGGAAGAGCTGTCAGAGGATAGACAGAAGATTATAAGCTATAATGAAATATTACAGGAGTTGAACCTTTTCAATTTACATAAATGGAGATTAGGATGTGAAATTATCAAAGTGTTTAAAATTATTAAAGGAATTACTACACTGGATTCCAGCTATTATTTTAAAATAAATTCTTCAAAAAGAACACAGGGACATTGTTGTATAACTTTTTAAGAGTAAATATCACACAAACAATAGAATATTTTTTTCACACAGACACATGTAACAAATTACCAAGTAGTAAGACTTTAGAGATCTTCAAATCTCGACTTGATGTTATTTTGGATAAAGTAGTTAAATATGAATGGCAAGTTTGTTGAGCTGAGTGGCCTATTCTCGTCAAAATGTTTCTGATGTTCTAACTTTCTAATGTTCTAAAGACAGAAAGAGTGTGTGGGAGGAAGTAAACAAGGTACAAAGAGGTGGGCTTCCTTACTAGACGGGGATACCTAAACCTTGTTTAGTTAGAACCAACAAGGTTGAACTGTGCTTTCTCTTAATTTGTCCTTACTGTCTTTGATTCCCATTTATATTCAGTGGAATCATCATCGCAGTAATATACCCAAATGGATTAAACTTGTAAACATCAGAAACAATATAAAGCATAAGGTGGATCGTGTGATTCTTACATAAAAGTATCATTTGGAAGTGTATTAGGAATCATGTACTTATTACTTTTCCATTATTTCAATTAGTAATGTCTGTGGAGATTTTGAAAAATACTGATTGAAAATTAATTTACTGGTATATTATTTCTTGTACAATATTTATACAGGACTTTTTCATTTTTTGTAAACAAGATATCTGAAATGGTAGCACAAGTGTGTAATATCCCATACTGCCTCACAGCTTACAAATGGTCTAATGGTCTCAGATCCCAAGGCTTTTGTGCCTACGTAGGGTTTTCACATTCTCCTTGTGTTTATGTGGGTCTTTGACTGAAACTCCTACAATTTAAAAACTTACATATTAGGATAATTGATGGTTTTAAGTTGGAGCAGCATGAGAGAGTGTACCTTTGTGATTTAATATTTGACTTGGATTGAAACTTAACATGTCACTTTTCTACATTTTTTAATAGCTGCTTTTTTTACCAGTTTAAAAAAAATGGAAAATGAAGAATGTTTCTTAATTTGCAGGATCATGAAAATCTATTTCACTCATTTGTTTGAGGCAGGATTGACTGTTGGCTGTTAAGCTGCTCAAATAATTTTTTATTACACTGTAATTCAAAGCATGGCAGCAAGGATTATAACACAGACTCAGAAGCACAAACCTATACCATACTTTTCTTAAAACAATACAGTGGCCTCAAGTTAAGTTTAGAGACACATTCACAGTCCTTCTATTGATATATAGGGCCATAAATGACCTGGTCTTCTTTTAGTGAACAGAAGTGATTGACACCCTGCAAAGGGAGGTTCTATGGACAAGGGAATGGCAGGCAGAAAGGTTGGCAGTGGGTAGATATAGGGCAATGCAAGACCCTAAAGCCAGGTTTATACTTCACGCGACACGATGCGTGCGCCTGTGGATGCTACTGCTACGCAAGTGTTGTACTGTTTATATTTGTGTGCGTACTTTACGTAAATCTGGAAGATTTCACCAGGTGGCAGTGCAAGATATCATCACAGTGAGAAACTGTTTGGCTTCTGTGTGTTGTGAATTGCCTGAAACATCCATTAAATTCCGAGGACACCTTGCCACAATATATCTGAAAAGGATGTTTAATGATTACATCCATCAATCCAGGGATGCGCCTATTCCAGCAAGCATTAGAAACGATCCCTGGACAAAGAATCAGCTCATCGCAAGGTGAATACAAGCATACACATGCACTAGCGTCATTTTAGAATCACCAAATCCCTAAACCATGTCTTTGGAAGAAAACCTGAGCACATTGTGGAAACCACTAGGAAAACGTGCAAACTCCAGGCAGGGAACACAAGCGACGTGACTCCCTGTGAGGCAGCAACACTACTGCTCTTCCACCGTGCCGCCCCCACATGTGTAATTATTAATAGAAACTGCAGGCCATCCCATGTCACTGACTGCATCATTAGTGCTAGGAATTGAAATACAGCCTGGTATCAGCATACACTGATTTTTTTTTTACTTATGCTACAGGGTAATAGTGTTGGCAATTGCTAGGAATGCTTTGCCCTCCTTATATAAAGAGAACAAGGCTATGAAGGTCTGAGAGCAGAGTAGCAGACTTTAGGGCAGGCAGAGGGCAACACATGGCTCCAGGCTCAGAGAACAGGAATGGAGATACCCTTTTAAGCAGTGAGATAGTGAGAGTGCTAGAGATGATACCTTCTTAAGGGTTACTGATTGTTTGGGGTGCAGGTACATCTGGGGTTGCTGAAGGGAACTCTAGACTGGTGTTGTTGTTGCGATTTCAGGGCCAGCCCTTAATCTGGAAGTAATACTGGGATTTGGCTGGATGTGACCACATGGTGTAGTCTAAAGACATCTTGACACCATAGACACACTGAGAGTGGAGTTGAGTACAGAGGAGAAAGGTGCTATACTGGCAGAAAGATGTCTTTGTCTGTGGGTGTGTGTGTGTGTGTGGTGCTTTTGTGCATGAGAAAGGGATGTAGAAAAGCAGAGAGACTGGAAATTAATGGTTTGTGGTAATTTTAGGTAAACAACGGGGTGAGCCACCAGCCTGTTAGATGGGGGATTCATGACTTGTTAAAGAAGGCCCAAAGAAGCAGTAGAGTTTTGTTTAATTATTCCTAATAAACACACTATTTCTGAACATCCTACCCTTCATGGCATTACTCTAGGTCAGCAGTTCCCAAACCCAGTCCTAGCTAACTCGGTTCCAACCAGCTTCTGTTTTAAATTGAACTCCTAAGTGAGCTGTTATGGTCAGTTTCTGTGTTTTGTGGTCAATGAAGAAATGACCAAACTAAGTTTGGTCATTTGTGTTAAAATGTACCAATCAGTTATATAGAAATTACAAAGTTCTTTTGTTTCCCTTTTTAACAATATTTTCTTCATGATTTTCATTCTGCTTTTCTAGGTGGTCTGATTATTTAGTCTGTTATTTACAAATTAGTGGCTCTGACACAGAAATAGTTGCAGCCTGTCATCATTCATTACAAGGTACCATCCCATAGCATTCTCAAAACCTATTCAATCTAATTCAAGCCTCCCTCGGGCAGGAACTGATCCCAACATTACTGGACCTTAATGTTGGAAAAAGACATAGACAGAGCACCAGTCCACCACAGACTCTTTTCACACACACACTTACACAAAGGGCAGTATGAAGTCATCAGTTTACTTAATCTGCACATCTTTGGTGATCAGAGCCCAGGGGAAAATCCACACAGGCAAGGAAAACATGCGTACTGCGAGCAAACAATGATCATGTGCAAGAATCAAGCTCTGGGCACTGGACCCGTGAAGAAGCTAAATTAACCACATGTGATATCTTGCCCGGGGTTTGTTTCCTGCCTTGCATCCTGTGCTGGCTGGGATTGGTTCCAGTGACCCTGTAGTTAGAATATAGCGGGTTGGATAATGGATGGATGGATGGATATCATCCCATCCATTATACTTTTTTTTTTTACTAAAAATTGCCTCTGCTAAGAAACAGCTTTCTTTGGCAACCACTGAATAGTTTATGCTGTGTCTGTGGGAAACTTATTTCACACTTTACTATGTGATAGGAAAACAGTAGCTATTCTGCTATTTTCAGATTTTTATATAATTAAAATCTGGTCTGCATTTAATAGGACAATTATTAGTGGCATAAGTTACTAGAGTAATTTATTTTACATTTCCATTCGCCTCATGGTATATTTAAAAAGAGCACACAGCAAAAAAAAGGTAGCTTTGAAAGACACTGCATATGTTGAAATATCTTGCAATATGCAATATGTACAATATTTTATTTCATACATTGCGATTCAAAAACTAGTAGCTAACCTCATGTTTAAACATTCTTCAGCAATGGAATATGGCATGACCCACAATTTTGTAATGTCATTTCATTGCCTCACTGAGATTCCGAAATGGCATAGCCATGGATAATAAGGTTAAGTACAGAGATCTACTGTGTTGATACTACTCAATGAAACACATGTCCATATCATTTTACTTCCTTAAAGAATATAATTAAACCAGTATGTGCATTAAGCAACCACATGCAGAAATATTGGCTTTTAACCCTTTCATAGCTCTGGATCTGTTTAGTATCTTAGGTTTAAAAATCATTTTAACAATTTAGAAAGAAGGTCTGAATCTTGAAAAGTACATACATTTGTCTGCTGCATTTGTAGATCTTTTTGTAACAGCTGATAAAATGAGGACATGCCAACACGTTTTGACAGAATAGCTTAAGATATCTTTTGGAGCTTCTGTTTTGTGTTTTGCATCAACTGTTTGAGCTTTGGGAATGCCAAAAAAGTAATTCCAACCATTGTAACTTGAATTCTGCACTTGTTTTCCATTATCTCCTATTAATCTTTCACTCCATCCCTTGGTCTTACTTGATGTGTCAAGGTCACGGTCTTGTTGCTGTGCCTCTGATATCATCTTGGTCTTTGCCTTTTCTCAGCAAAACAATCATTATTAATAAACTAAAGGCTGCACTCCAAAGCAAATATTTTTTTCTTTCCTGTCTAACCTAATCAAGAGGAACAATACCAAAAAGGGTACAAAGAAATAACATTAGAACACTCTAGATGAGAACAGGCCATTCAACCCAACAAAGCTCGCTAGTCCTATCCACTTATTTCTTCCAAGAAAACATCAAGTCCCTAACGTTTTATTGTCTACCACACTACTTGGTAGCTTATTCCAAGTGTCTATTGTTCTTTGTGTAAAGAAAAACTTCCTAATGTTTGTGTGAAATTTACCCTTAACAAGTTTCCAACTGTGTCCCCATGTACTTGATGAACTCATTTTAAAATAACAGTCTTGATCCACTCTACTGATTCCCTTCATAATTTTAAACACTTTAATCATGTCACCTCTTAATCTTTTTTTGCTTAAAGTGTAAAGGATCAGCTCTTTTAATCTTTCCTCATAATTCATCCCCTGTAGCCCTGGAATTTGCCTAGTCGCTCTTCTCTGGACCTTTTCTAGCACTGCTATGTCCTTTTTGTAGCCAGGAGACCAAAACAGCACACAGTACTCCAGGTGAGGCCTCACCAGTGCATTATTAAGGTTGAGCATAACCTCCTTGGACTTGTACTCCACATATCATGCTAGATAACCTAACATTCTGCTTGCCTTCTTAAAGGCTTCTGAACACTGTCGGGAAGTTGATAACTTAGAGTCCACTATGACTACTAAATCCTTCTCATAAGGTGTACACTCGATTTTCCGACCGACCATTGTGTATTGAAACCTAAAATTTTTACTTCCTACGTGCAATACTTTACATTTACTGACTTTAAATTTCATCTGCCACAAATCTGTCCAAGTCTGTATGCTATCCAAGTCCTTCTGTAATGATATAATGGATTCCAAATTATCTGCTAAGCCACCTATCTTGGTATCATCTGCAAACTTAACCAGCTTGTTACTTATATTCCTACCTAAATCATTTATATATATTAAAAATAGCAGCAGCCCTTGCACTGACCCCTGTGCAATGCCACTCTTAACATAGGCCAATTCTTAAGAAGTTCCTCGCACCATCACCCTCTGTTTCCTGTGTATGCGCCAAATTCTGCACCCATCTAAAAACATCACCCTGAACTCCCACTTCTTTTAAGTTGATGTCCAACCTCTCATGTGGCACCTTATCAAATATTTTCTGAAAGTCCAGATAAATAATATCATATGCTCCACTTTGATCGTATGCTTTTGTTGCCTCCTTATAGAATTCCAGCATGTTAGTAAAACACGATCTCCCTCTTCTGAACCCATAATGAATGTTCAGAATAGCTCCTGTCCTTTCCATGTGTTGCTCAATCTTATCCTTAATAATTCCTTCCATTAATTTTCCTGTGATGCAGGTTAAGCTTACTGACCTATAGTTGATTGGATCTGCCCTGTCACCCTTTTTATATGATGGGGTATTTGGGATTTTCCAGTCCTTCAGAATCTCTCCAGTGCGCAGTGACTTCCTAAAAATATGTGTCAATGGTTTATATATGTACTCAGTAGCCTCCTTAAGAACTCAAGGGTAAATATTATCTGGTCCTGGTGATTTGTTTGATTTCAGCTTATTTAATCTGAGAAGCACTTCTCCCTCTACAATTTCCATATCCCTCAGTACCTCCTTAGTAGTCATGTTTACCTCTGGGAGGTTATCCACTTGCTCACTTGTAAACACCTCAGAAAAATTTAAGTTTAGGGCAACCTCTATTTCACTGTCTGTATCTTTTAATTCCCCTTTACTATTCCTGATGCACTTGACCACCTCCTTGACTGTTCTTTTACTACTAAAATACTGAAAGAATCTCTTAGGGTCTTCTTTTGCCTTATCTGCTATATTCCTCTCTAACTGTCTTTTAGCCTCACTGATATCTGTCTTAATGGTTGCCCTCATGCTCTCATATGCGCTACGATTCACTTAGCAGTCATTAGTCTTATATGCCTTATAAAGCAGTTTTTTGCAACTTCTTTTTCAAATCTTTATTAATCCACTGTGGAGTTTTTTTTTTTAGTTTCCTATTAATTCCAAATTTAGGTATCTGTCCTGCATTACATGTAAAACATTTTTAAACCTGTTCCACTGTTCCTCGACTGTCTCCACACTTAAAAGCTTATCCCAGTGTATCCTACTTAGACTTTGTCGCATCTGCTCAAAATTAGCCCTACCAAAGTTCAACGTAACAATTTTAGTCTTTGCATCTGCACTCTTACAAAATACAGAGCATTGTATTATATTATGGTCACTTGACCCTAGTGGTTCAATCACCTCTACACCCTCAATTCTATCTTGATTATTACAGAATAATATGTCCAGACAGGCTTCACCCTGTGTTGGTGCTTTAACATGCTGTGTTAAAAAACAGGCACTGATTACTTCTAAAAACTCCTGGATAATTAATGTCCCCCATGACTATAATATCTCCCTGTAAACTTGCCTTTTTGATGTTACTAAAAAGATGTGTGTTGAAATTACTGTTTGAATTGGGTGGTCTATAACACACTCCTAAAATAAGACCTCTTTCCCTAATATTTTCCAGGCAAAGCCACATATCCTCACTAAGATGGGGATCGTCATCCAACTGAAGAGGACTTACATTTAAATTCTGTTTGGCATAAACAGCAACCCCACCTCCTTTTATGTTCTGTCTATCCTTCCTAAAAAATGTGTATCCCTTGAGTAGTGAGAAAAGCGCTATATAAATGCAAAGAATTATTATGTTGCACTCATCCCCATCTTTGTTATTTAGCCAGGTTTCCGTTATTGCTATAATATCATAATTATGCTCTGCTGCATACAACTCCAACTCACTTACCTTTTTGGAAGACATATTTCAGAATGATCCTGGAGTCTCCACATATTCTTTTATTTGCAGCCAAATATCACATTACCTTTAGAGGAATGTAGGGGTAAAAGAACACCACTTGGAGAAAAATGGACAAGAATCAGCAAACAGTGTTATGATTAACATCCTTTGTTTAATGTTAAAATGTTTTACCTCATCTTTTTTGAGATCTACCACTCAGTTTAGTGGTGATGGCAGTGGTCGTGGTGGTTGTGGTGGTGGTGGTGGCGGGGGTGAGTCTTGTGTCCTAAAATTAGATTTTAACATAAAATTTTTGTTTTAGTGCTTACTTGTGTTTTGTAAAAAAATCTATATCATTTTCACCATTTTGTTTATTCATAGTCACCACCATTTTGGATTGTTTTTGGATTAAAAAACATCTTGTTGTTCATTTTCTTTTCAAAAACCTTCTCATTCTCAAGACCATTCTGGATTTTGACTTATACCCGTATTTTGACCCCAATTTTTTGATTCTTGTTTTGGTTATCATAATAGTCCGGCTGATCTCTTGGCCTTGACCTTTTTTTTGTTTTTGAGTATGACTTTTCACCTGGTTACTCCAAAAAAATCTTTCTTACTAGTTCACTACCATGACACAGAGAAATTAAGAGAGACAGAGACAAAGAAAAAGATAGAAGGCGAGAGAGAAAGAGTGTGTTGTGGTGGTATAATGAGTTTGTAAAGTGGGAGCATCACTCCACCGTATAGACCAAAGGCTTTTCAACTAGCGACCTGCAGACCAAGACTGGCCTGTAACAAAAATATCCGGCCATTAAAATGCATTTATCACTACATATAAATGTGTTACTGAGCAGCAATGCACCAAATTTTAATTCCTCAAATTGAAAATGGCTTGTTTTCTTTGCACCGCTATAGGACAGACTGGCATCATCCGTTTTACCAGGCTGGAACCCAAGTCCTGACTTAGCAAACTGTCACCAGACACTCTTCATACAAGCTAAAAGTCACGGTTTGCCTGACTTGACCTCCCTTTGGAATGCAGCATCTGCAGCCTTATCTGATCAGGTAACCATTTCCAGACCATGTAACAGGCAGGGATGTCTCTAATGCACAAACTGGACTCAACTTCTTAACAAAGAACCCTAAATCCAGGATGAATAACATTGATGAACAGAACTTTGCCCCAGTGGTCAAACAAGAGGACATGCTTATGTGCACCCAATGACACAACCTCTATTCCTTCCTTTAAAATCTTTGTAAAACCCTAACTAACTGCTCTTCTCTTACTATGCTACAGCTTGACCTGGTCACAATTTAGCTGCCCATAGCTGATAAGGTTTGGCCACAACAGAAATCAAAGTAATCACTTTACTCCATAGGGTAACAGTGCTGAACTGTGTTGGAGTTTGGACAAGGTTGAAATGAGTTCAAACTTGCTGAGGGACAGTGAGGAGCAAGAGAGACAGAGAGAGAGAGAGTGAGACCTGCATAAACTATGCATTCACCTTGTTAATGACAGTCACTGACTGATCGCCAGTTGACAGGCATAACTTTGCTAGCATCTGAGAACACTTTGTGTAAAACCTTCGAAGGACTGCAGTATCACCTGCAATCAGAAGGTGTGACAAAACATGACGAAGGAAACTTCCTGAAAATGGAAAAGAATGTTTGCTAAAAAATCCTTCAATGTGTCTGAAGAAAGCTGACCAGAAAAGGAACCAAGCATCACTCACCTCAAACCATAAGTATACTTTGATTCTGGAAACTATTGACTGCAATTTAATAGATAGGACAAAGCCAGCTAATGTACTATGGTATTGGTGTTAACTGTAACTAAAGATAATAATCTTGTGTTGGATACGTTCTGGCTATTATAGAGGTTTCTCATCCTAAATCCAAAAGGAAAGGGCAAAGTAGCACCTCACACACTCACACACACAAATAGAGAGATACAGAACTTGGTGTGGTGGGAATTGGTCCCTGAGATACGGGTAATGCTAGCTACCATGAGTGTGAATGCCACTTGCCAGCAATAGAAACTTTATAACTAGCCTGAGAACTTATCCCTCTTAAACTAAAGAATTGAAAATTCAGGATTCATAAGTCATGTGCCTTTTCCTGTAAGAGAGGAAAGTTCTGTCTAAGCCAAGAGATAGAACTGATAAGTTATGAGCCTTTTTTCAAAAAGGAGAGAAAAATTAAACTAAGTTTTCATTATTTTACACTTTGTGTTGTTAGTGTCTTTTGTCTATATGTATCTATATATATTTGCATATATCCATCTTCTATTATCCTTATGTTACAAATAAATTGTATTATTTTGTTTATTTCAACATTTTGTTTATGTCTGGGTTATTTGTGAAATCAAGCCTTTGGCCACATTTCGAATCACAACAGACAAAGTGAAACTGTTAATGTAGACCTTTACCAATTTATGAACCTTGTTCATAAATTGCACAGATCTCTTCATATTTCTGGAGTCCCAGCCAGAATGTGAAACAGAGATCCCACACCCCATTACTTGCATTAATTTACAGTCCCGGGGTGTATGTCTTAATAATTATCAATCATTAAAAATCCTGCACTGCCCCTTGCTGTCACTTCAGGTTTAGATGTCTCAGAAGTGTGTGCTCCAATGTTTCGCAAGAGTCTAATACTCCTCTTTTCCAGACAGCAAATATCTACAAACATGTCTTTCTCAAAATTAAAAAAGAGAAGAGTTGATGATGAAAATAGGCAGTTAAATAATTATTGGACTAATAAATATCTATTTGTACATGTAATAACAAACTAATATACCTGTAACTAGCAGCTTCGCAGCGGAGAAGTAGTGTGTTAAATAAGTTATGAAAAAGAAAAGGAAACATTTTAAAAATAACGTAACAAGATTGTCAATGTAATTGTTTTGTCACTGTTATGAGTGTTGCTGTCATCAAGGATTTGATTATCATTATTTCTTTCAATCAGGTTCGTATTTGGAGGAAGTGTTGTGTTCAAGTTACATCCAGTGTTTGTCAACCGTTGTAAAGATAACAGGTTTCATTCATCAAAGTGTTCACTACCCAAATTGCTACTCGTGAATCTAAGATGTTTAACAGACATTCCCGGTATTAAGTTGTGGAACTGCCTGCGAGTATTTAGCAACAGCGTCTCTATGAACTTGTGGATTTGCCTGTGAGTATTTAGCGGCAGCGTCTCTATTAACTTCTGGATTTGCCTGCGAGTATTTAGCGACAGCATGTCTATTAACTTATGGATTTTTCTGCGAGTATTTAGCGGCAGCATCTCTATAAACTTGTGGATTTTTCTGCAAGTATTTGGCGGCAGCGTCACGAAGTTGTTTTCGTCTAGCTGCATCAGAAAATGTACCACAACGTCTGACACGCCTCCTTTTTACTGTTTTCTCACAGCTTGGATTGCTGCTGTCATAATCGGTTTGAGTTTCATAATTTGTTTCAATTACGTTAGTACTTGCAGGACTTGTGTTGAAGTGACATTCGGCATCTGTCAAGCATACAACTGCCTTCATCGATAACTTCGCATCGTAATAAACGAACAATAAAACAGCGGAGAAGCCGTGAATTAAATAAAAAGGCTGCAGTTATCAGCAGGGAATACCGTAGTGAAGCAAAGAAGGGAATGAAGAGACCTGAGCGACGGACGGCCTTATATGGGCAGGCAGTCAATTACATGGAAGGCGTGGGGATGGGGGACGCAATATAGGCAGGCAGCCAACTACGTGGGAGGCATGGTGATGGGGAATGCAACGCCGCCTCACACGGCGACCGAGCTGCAGGCTATAGACGTATATATGTATGTAAGTAGGATTCAATTATGACCGTTACGTGTAGAATTTCAAAATGAAACCTGCTTAACTTTTGTAAATAACCTGTAAGGAATGAGCCTGCCAAATTTCAGCCTTTTACCTACACGGGAAGTTGGAGAATTAGTGATGAGTGAGTGAGTCAGTCAGTCAGTTAGTGAGGGCTTTGCCATTTATTAGTATAGACAGCAAAATACCCGCGCTTCGCAGTGGAGAAGTAGTGTGTTAAAGAAGTTATGAATAAGAAAAGGAAACATTTTAAAAATAGCGTAACATGATTGTCAATGTAATTGTTTTGTCACTGTTATGAGTGTTGCTGTCTTATATATACACATACACACACACACGCACGCACACACACACAGACACACACAAACATATATAAATATACATATATACATATAAACATATCTACATATACACATATGTACACATACACATATCTATATACGAGTATATATACATATACACATCTACATATATATACATATATATACACATATCAACATATATATACACATACATATACATACATACATACACACACATATACATATATACATACATACATACAGATAAATATACATATATATACTGTGAAAGAAAACAGAACACAACGTAAAGGTTTGGGGGTTTTAGCCCCGTATACTGTAAACAGAAAAATAATTATTTGCAGTCACAAAGTCAAAACACAAACGTTTCTACAATACACGCCGCCTTTACAGGGTCGGCGGCCATTTTTATATTGGTGGAGGAATGCTGGGAAGGAGGCGTGAGGGATGACGGGACTGCTGACGTCAGGGAAGATGGCGGAGAAAGGGCGGAAGTGGACGTAGTGCGGTCAGGTTATGATGGTGGAGGATCCTTTTTCCTGGAAGAAAGAGCAGAAAGGTTAGTACTCCGCCATTCCCTACCGGCAAACGTCCTGCGCAATGGTTTCGGATCCGTCCGCGGTCTCCCACTCGCGCATGCGTGACAATACACATACATACATACACACACACACATATATATATCTATACTAATAAAAGGCAAAGCCCTCACTGACTCACTCACTCACTCACTCACTCACTCACTGACTCATCACTAATTCTCCAACTTCCCGTGTAGGTGGAAGGCTGAAATTTGGCAGGTTCATTCCTTACAGTTTCCTTACAAAAGTTGGGCAGGTCGAAATTCTACGCGTAATGGTCATAACTGGAAGCTGTTTTTCTCCATTTACTGTAATGGAGATGAGCTTGAAAGCCGTGGGGGCGGAGTTTCGTGTGACATCATCACGCCTCTCACGTAATCACGCAGTACGTATAAAACCAGGAAGAGCCCCAAAAAGCGCTCAAGAAAACATGCATTATATAATTGAGAAGGCAGCGAAACAATAAGAAGCGAGCGAGTGACATATACAACCATATTCATGAGTTCTGCTACTTCGGAAACAAAGCACGATGTAAACCTAAACTTTAAATTAAGTTCATAGACAGGCTGCCGCTGGCGTTTGTAATTTAGTGCCTGCCCATATAAGGCCGTCCGTCAGCGGCAATCCAATAGAAACACTGCTACTAAATATTCACGGGTGAAGGACTGTGCTTATGCAGAGGAAGATGAGATAGTCAGGGTGGTGTTTGGCACAAACTCAGCGAAACTGCGAGAGAAAGTTATAAGTGCCGGGACTTCGGTAACATTAGATACAGCCATGGACATAGCACGACATGGCACCAGCACAGATGGGAAACTTCGATGCATGTACACCGAGCGGCTCACGTGAACTGACGCAGTGCACAGACAAAAAGCAACAGTTCCAAAGACCGCTGAACAAAAACCGAATTACATAATTGAGAAGGAAGCAAAAAAATATGAAGCGTCTGATACATACAAGCATATTCATAACTGCAGCTACTGCAGAAACAAAGCACACGGTGCAAAAAGTGAATGTCCCGCTAAAGGAAGACAGTGTAAAAAAAAACCCGTGCATGCAGTGTGTCACATCTCAGATGAAGAGGAAGACGAGCTGTTTATTGATGCAGTAAGAAACGAATCGATAAATCAAACCCCTTATCTTTACAACGATTGACAAACACGGAATGTAACTTGAACACAACACATCGTACAAATACGACCCTGATTGAAATAAATAATGCTAATCGAATCCTTGATGACAGCAACACTCAATAACACTCACAAAACAATTACTGTATATTGACAACTAGCAAAATACCCGCGCTTCGCAGCGGAGAAGTAGTGTGTTAAAGAAGCAATGAAAAAGAAAAGGAAACATTTTGAAAATAACGTAACATGATTGTCAATGTAATTGTTTTGTCACTGTTGTGAGTGATGAGTGTTGCTGTCATATATATATATATATATATATATATATAAATATATATATATATATATTTACACACACACACATAAACATATATATATACATATCTATACATATACACATATATATACACACACACATATATACATACATATATATATCTACATATATACACATACATATACATACACACATACATACATACACACACATATATACACACAAATACATATATATATACATACACACACACATATATAAACATATATATACATATACATACATATCTACATATATATACACACACAGCTATTTCGTATCAGTGCAAGATGCTGCTTGTTAAAATGGATAACTCCCGCTCTTACGTGCAAGTCTGCGTGGATATTATGAACTATCGTATTTGTTCAAGTTCTATTTAAATTTTAAATAGAAGGAATTTTTATTTAGTCGACAGAAATATCTTTGGTAGGAATGGTAAAAACAGACAGGAATATTATTCCTGAATAAATCAACTCAAACCTTAAACAACTTATAATATTTTGCTCTCCATAAAAATATATCCTGTCTAAATTATACAAGTTAGAAATAAAGTAAACGTTAAAAGAACAAA
>JANRMT010062792.1:88566346-88622387 GCA_026402145.1 Polypterus bichir lapradei | reverse complement strand
TAACACACTACTTCTCCGCTGCGAAGCGCGGGTATTCTGCTAGTTTTTGATAAAATTATCTCTTTCTAGTTAAAGTCCTGTAGTTGCCAAGTTCATACATATTTCTCTTTATTTTGGCATTGTTCTGACTAGTTTTTCAACTGCCTTTATTAGATCAACTTTTAACGCAATGAAATACAAGACTATTTATCCTAAATATACTTTTTAAGTTGTTTTAATTTTGTAGTGGTGCCCAGCAAAACTGAAACTGTTGTTGTAAGAGGGACAAATTATCTATCCGTGGCAGGTTTTAGACACGTTTAACTGTTACTAGATATCAGCATGGCATCTGACACCATTAATGAGGATATTTTGTTAAGCAGAACTGGTTCTTGGTCCTTCAGTTGCTGCTCTACAGTGGTTCAAATAGGAGGCAGGAAATTGTAACTGTTGATACCTATAAATCGAAGTGTATAATTTTAACTCAGTATACTCCACAGTGCTCCAACTTGATATGGTGTGGTAAATCTACAGTTTGAAAAAGGAAGGAGTGCGGAGGAAATTAAACGATCAAACACTTTGATCAGAGTCATTCATCATCAGGACAAGATAGCCAATCAAATGTGTACAATGTCACTTGTCCCAAAACCCCACTTGCCCATTTTAACATACATATGGCTCCTCTGATGGACCAATAAAGAGAAGAAGAAAAAACAATGACAGAAGGGCGATGTCAAAGATCAAGAGAAATTAGATTATCTGATTTCGACGTCAGAAAATGTAAACTATGAATAATGCTGATCACTAAATCAAAAGCCGCTTAGGACATTAACACTTGTGATTTTCACTAAGCTTTTCTAGATCCAGGCTATGCTTTCATTTTTATTTCCTATCATATTTTCTTCAATTTGGTACTGTTATTTGTTAATAAATACCACATTGCTTTTTCTGTTTTCGAAGCATTATCTTTTACCTAGAATGATTGAACTAAAAAAAGTGGACCAAGTGTGAGTCTACTTTCTATTTCAAAGGGTTTATCAAGGCTATTGAGGTCACTCCTCAATAATTAAAACAAGTGTGGTAAAAGCAAGACACAGTATTATTTAGTAAGTAGCATATAATCCAAAGAGTTGATCTTGTACAGTGTATGTGTTTGTTAGAGTTGGTGATAGTAAATGCCTATATAGAGAATCATATGCACAATACTGTGGAGTGACTGGCAATTGGCACGATTTGAGACTTTGTCTGGACAGGATTGTTATAAGTATGTGTATTAATCTTCAAGGGCAAGAGTAGATGAACCCAATAAAAATTCCTGGTATCACAAATATCATGATAATACACACCTTTGCACCTCTTTGCTCCTGTATTTACCTATTGATTAAATTATTTGCAGCTTTTTGCTATAATTTATGGTTGCTTTAAATTAAATTCTCATCTCTTGGAGCTCTGGTAATAAATCATATATTTGGATAGCTCCCTTTTGGGGTCCCCCACTCAATTTTGGCATCAGTTTTTAGATTAGGCATTGTTTTCTATTAGTTAAATATCTTTTTGGTGTCTTTTACCAGCACCATTATTGTTTTGCCAGGTGACGCCATTTTGAGTGTTAACTGATATTGCTATGCAGTGAGAGTCGGAGGTGCACAGTGTTGACGTTATTGCAGCAACAGGATAAAAGGTCAGCAACGTGCATTTGCTAGTCATCTGAATTTGCGGATAAATCAAAAAAAATTTCTGTACATGGTTGGTAGTAGTGTTAGTGTTACAAGTCTCTTCATCTGGTTTTGACTTTGATTTTTGGTTTAGCAATTTGGTTTAGACAAAAGATAGGACAGATTCACTGTTTTGGCAAATATAACTCTTAGATCTGGGGTATACTTTTTGTACTCAAGATACACAGATATATATGAAACTAAATTTAATTTTGAAATTACTGCTTGGCAAATAATGATTTGCTTAAATTCAATAAGTGTCTGGATGCATTTGAGTTATTTAAAACAAACTAAGTTGCAGTAGAATGGAGGTCTTGCTGACTGGTATGATTACTGAAACAATTTCTTGCAATGTCCCCTTGTTAGAACGCTGAAATTAATAGTTTTGCCCTTATTGCCAGGAATCTGTGAGCAGTACTTGATTATGGACACACCAGTAGTACACATAATATTGAAAAAGGTATTATATTTTCTTATTAACAAAAATAACTCAATTATAGAAATGGTTTTCTTTATTAGATATAGATAAACAATATTTGTATTTATTACTTATCATCTAGATTAGTGTACTGCATTGTTCACAGGGCCCCTGCCTAGTCTACTTGATTAGTTTCAAATAGTCCAAAATTCTGCAGAATCAGGCTACTACAAGTAAATCTCCCAAAATAAAGAACGGATTGAACATTAAATGGCTCTAGGGAACACACATACTAGTGATATGACACTACCAGTGCTTTACAGGGTAGACTATGTCAGTCTCTGTTCATGGGTATATTCTGGAAAGCAAAAAGTGAATAATATAATCAGAAGTTTATCCATATCTCTCTATATAAAAAAATCCAACATTTGTCTGTCTGTATGTCTGTACACTTTTCACGAGAGAACTACTTAATGGATTTTTTTTCTATAATTTGCTTGAACATCCAGTTGATTTTGTGACTTCTCTCATTGCGCTAAGTATCATAGGTCGCTTGTGGTACTGATTTATTTGCGTGAATCTGAGAGACACGCAGTGGTCCGAGGGGAGGAGGGCAGGGCCTTCCTCATTCATGTGTCAGTCTCGGGGCATTCCTTACCTCCGCTTATCTAGTGAGCGAGAGAACTACTTAACGGATTTAGATTAGGTTTTTTTCTATAATTTACTTGTGATATATTCGCGCTAATCTGAGACAGAGGCTGCAGGCCAAGGGGTGGGGGAAGCGTGACGTCAGGAGTAGGGAGCTGGGCAGGGCTCTCCTCACTGTCTTGTTTCATTTCTCTGCGGGCGAAGCTGCAGGAGATGGCTTGTAATCAATAAAAATAAAATGGAACTCAAACTAAAACCTAGTGGGCAAGTCTAAATATGTTAAACACTATTCAAACCTTAAACCTAGCCTCTTGCCTTACTCTTTTGGACTTTATAAAACACTATAGCCCCTTTGTGGATCCTTAATGATCTCCAATGAACAATGTTCTCTCAATTCACAGGAAGTATGCTAGCAGCTCTGCTTCACTTGGGGCAGACGCTCTCCGTCTCTTAATACATTTTGCTTCATAATACCACTTTTTGATTTCTTCTGCATGTGTCACCCACCCATCAATGAGGAAAAATAAGTAAAAAAAAAGAAAACTTTCTTGAAGCACATCCTTTTTGTTCAGATATATTTAGGTTATCTCACAGTATACATTTTACTTGACTAGCCGATCCCTCTGTAGGCTCCTTTTACCAAGTACACTCATCATCTCTTTTTCTGAGCACCTAATCTAATTAGCTTTCTTGTGAATATGTCCTTTCACTATCTGCAGTCAACAGTAATAATCTGCCCATTTCCAATAAAACAGGCACCATCCTGTCACCTGTAATATATTATCGGAAATGCTGTTTATTTAATCCCTCTGGTCACATCAGGATCACCCAAATGGCATTATCCCCAGTAATCAAATTTTCTGGGAAGAGACAAAAAAAGAGACTGGTAAAATCTCTTTGCACGGGGCATAGCAGAGCAGTCAGGACCAAAGACATGCTTAACAGTATTCTGCTCTGTCATTTTAATTTGCTGGTTGGACAATGATTGACACTTTTTGCTTCAGAGAAAAAAACCAGGAGGGTAGAAACAGCCAAACCTATTTAGCACACAAGTGGAAAAATGACAGCAATGCCGCTGCTAAGCTTTCAGACTCTTCTTATTTTCCTTCATGTCTGCATGAAAAGCAACAAATGTAATGTACATTAAAAAGAATGACATGTAAATTTGGTGGCTTTTTTCATTTGCTAAGGTGGATGTACAGATGGTTTTATTACAACTCACCTGATATTATCTACTGAACAAGCAGTACACTAGTATGACAAATGTAATTTTTTCCTCTAAAGTTTAGTGCAACATTTTGTAACAAAACATTATACTGGTGTACAGCAAAGGCTGCCACCTGCTATCTAGCAGAAGGACAACATGTCTGTGTGCATTAAAACATGGAGGGATTTTGCACTGAAAGGATGCATAGTGAGCGGTATGTGTATAGTCAGCACCATTTTAGAAGTGGACCTTCTTTCAAATGTAGAATATTTCAAAACATATTACAAGCAGGTGTTTTTTCTTCTTAGCATTTACAAAAGCAAAGTGATAACATTGATTGATTAGCAATTTACTGATAGTCTGAATCCATCTGTAGTATGGAAGGCAATCAAAATATGCTTTTCAAATGTGAGAAAGTAATACCCCCAGTAAATGATAATTAAAGTTACCTGTTTCAATACTTTAGTTGACAGTCACGTTTGATATAGGCCAGCTTGCCCATTATAATCTTGACCCTTAAACTGTATGTGTGAAGTAGTCAGCCCACAAATCCGAGAGGGCATTTCATGTCACTAATAAATTAAATTTGAGAAACAGGGGAGCCACAGCAGAATCGGCTCCCTAGGACGAACATGAATAGCTCCACAAATGAGGTTGAATGCTCATTAATGAATTTCTGAACAATATTTTATGGAAGTATGACTTGTCAGCAGAAAACGTAACGATACAGTGCCTCAAAAAAACACATAATACCAGCAGTCAAGCATGGCGGTGGAAGTGTCCAGGAAGGAAGTGATGCAGGAAGAAAATGATCCAAAATACACAAATAAGTCTCTACTTCAGGTTGTTTTAATCAAATAATAATAATTTTTAGGATGATCTTGTCTAATTTCATACATAAACATCATGGAGATGTTGTGCATAGGTGAAATTTAAGGGGAAGCCTGACCTCTCAAACAGATGCACTTTATTACTTAAATAAATCTCCAGGGAAGGGTTGTTTTATCCTCAAAATATTTAAGGTGACAGCTAAAGTAAATATATTCATAACCAAAGAATACAATAACTTAATTCATCCTACCTAAGTAACCCTTTCTTACCCATTACCTACCCTTAAAACAAACATTTTGTACTACATACTGTACATTACAGATTAGGTTACTTTTTCAAATTTAGCTTGAGAGAGGTCACTTTAACTTGTATATTTTACAAACAGTATTTTTCTGATTTACATGACACAGAGCCACTTCCATTGGCAAACAGATCCTCAAGCAGTTATTTAAATGACCACAAACTTGTACGCTCATTTCTACAGTATATATTCTTCTGACCACATCTTGTGCTTGAAGGTGTCACCTTTACAAATAGTTGTGTAGCAGTTTATACAAACTTCAATGTCACACCATACACTGCTCATGACAAAATTTTTACTAAACAAAAACGTTTCCTTGTTGAAGTATATAAAAAATGTAAATTCTCTAACTTTCCACCAGTCTTTCCATTTTCTACACCCAAATATTCAGAGCCAGGATATAAGGAAGTTGGAGCCTAACTCAGCAAGCATCAGGCACAAAGAAAGAACAATCCCTTCAGCATTGTGTAGGACTGCTCCCACTCTTCTCATGGTCTCTTCGTCCCAATTCCATTTAACAGAAGCCACTGTAGCATCCAAATCAGCTCTGCCAGGTTCTGCAGCAGCTTTTACCCATTGACTGTGTGGACTCTGAGCTCTCTGCTGCTCCCTACCCTCAGATCTGCTCCTAGGAGCTTATTTACGTGCAGAACATTTATTACACTTGTTCCTACTGCTGTTTTATATTATTAGTTGTTGTTATAATTTATTTATGTATTACAATTTATTTCAAATTATTACTTTCTATTCACTTACCTATTATTTTGTTTATTTATCTATTTATAGTATAGTATAGTTCTTTATCTGTTTTGCACTTGTCCTGTGTTTATGTATCTGTTGCACCGCAGTCCTGGATAGTGTTATTGTGTACCACTGCATGCTGCAATACTGTGTATGGATAATGTGATAGTAAAGCTACTTGATTTGACTTGAAAAGCATACAAAAAGTGAGCATTAAAAGTAATTTGACCCTTCAAGGTTAATTTTTTCTAACATTTCATTAGAATAGACCATATTATTCACTGTGAAAAATAAGAACCAATGCAGAAAATCTGATGGCAGTAAAATACATTTTCTTAGAATGCATGGCTCTGCCTTTGCAGGCACTCAGTCTGTAACTATGTTCTAATTAATATTATACTGCTACCTATGAATATAATATATTTAATTAGATCACACAATTAATCTGTGGATAGAGTTTCATTTGTAGTGTGTAACCTTAGCCATTAAGCCAACTAGCTTGCAGGTAAGGCACGTGATAAGGTGAGCCCTACTGTAAATCAAGGCAGTAGTTTTTTACAGAATTGTTACTACTTCTTCCCATTAATGTCTCTTATTAAAAGTGCAATTGAATAGTTCTGTATATATATGACAGCTTCTACAAACTGCTGCTTTAGAGTGCAGAAAAAAACATGTTTCAAAATATCTGTGAAAAAATTCAGATGTAATAAAAACTTAGCCTTTTTAATAGATGTGTTTTCATAACATATGAAAACCACTTACTGCTCTCTGCCTGTATGTCCACTTTGCAAGTGAACTGATATTTTTGAAATTTGATGCATTTATTCTACAACGAAATTGAAACGAGTTGAAAAACATTTAAAAAGCAAACTTCAATTTTTTTTTACTTAAAACAGTGAAACATTCTGTGTTAAATGCAGTTATTGACAGATCCGCCATAGATTCCTAATACAAATCATTGAAATGTCAGCAGAGTTGCATGCCAGGTTTATAGCATGTCCTCACATCAGCAGCTTGCCCAAATGAATCATACCAGGTATGTTAAATAAACTTACTAACCATAAAAGTAAAAAATGAAACCAAGAAAAGCAAAAATAAATGAATAGATAAATAGTTATCTAGAAATGAGTGGAAGAGGAAAGAAGCTTCCTAAACATGACTTAATAAGTCAGTATGTTTAAAGTGAATAAATACAGTATGTGCTTAGTATTTCTGTTACACTGAAAACAACCTCACGGCTGCATTATCCTCATATTATGATTCAATATATCAATGGCACTTTCATTTACCAGCAAAGCACTACAAGAAGTTGCTATCCAGCATGGTTAATACCATTGAAGCCAACAATTTAAGCCTGAGACTTCAACAATGATTTTAATATAAATATGAGCTGTAATTAACCATATTGAAGTTCATTGTCATCGACTGAGGAAGCAAACATTCCCCAAAAATGAAATATTTTTGAAATAGACCCAAACATGAAGGCAAAAGGAGGATCAGAAGTTGAGGGCAAAAAGGATATGAAAAACCAAAAACGAAGCCTGACACTAGTGTCTACTTAGTAAAGAATCTAACTACTTCAAAACTGAAGTTGAAGACGTTTTATCCACTGAGGGATAAGTACAATGTGATCACTGCCATATTTATATCATCACATCCTGTGATATAACTGGTAATGTGATACATACGACTTCACATAAACAGAGAAACTGAACATGAATAAAAGGTAAAATTCAGTTACAATGAACTGCCAGGAACCTAAAAAATATTTTGTTGTAATGAAAATTTTGTTGTAATGAGATTCTGTATTTGTTGCTATAGTGATTTCTTTAACTTGCATCCAGGCGTTTGCAATCATTTTAATAGCTTCTTTCGCATTACTTTTAATCTTCTCCTGCCTATAAGTTATGCTGAAGGGAATTTTTCTCTGCATTTCCTTTCGATTATACACTTTCAGGGTGCGAATGATGCCCAAACCCAATGGCTGAAGCACTGCTGTGCAATTGGGTGGGAGGAATTCAACGTGAACATTATCTAAATGTGGAAGCATGTTGTGGGCAGTATAGTTATCAATCAGATCCCCCACCCAACGGGAATGTCACGCTGAAGTGTGTCCCAAAGCATGATTGTGGCGTCTGTGTAAGATTGTTTGTCTGTTGCCAGGGCAGGGCAACAGCAGGCTCACAGCGGTGCAGTGAGGTGCCACAGAAGCGAATCCTAAAAGATTTGGGTTGCACTATAAGTCCCTGTCTTACACCCCAAAACACGAAGCTGAGTCTCAGTACTTTAGCAATACCAGCTTTATTCAGCTTGAAACAGGAACAGCAGGGTTATTTATTGTAGCGTGATCTGCCACTCTCCTATAAACAGACACAGCAGTCAGACAGGGTTGTGACCAGGTTAGTGGCCAAGTAATCCTGTTCCCTGCATTTACAATGTTCCTTGCTTTCACCAATCGAGATCTTTTCTGTTTGCTTTGGCAGAGAGACACAGCAGAGCTGTGAGCCAGCTGTTGCCCCGGCAATGGATAAAGTCTTCCACAGACGCAGTGGTTGCACTTTGAGATGCTCTTCTGCGTGTTGTCCAGTTGGGGGAGGTCCCAAGAAAGTTTAGAAACCTCACATTTTCTTGAATGAGTGCCACATTAATAGGAATGTTTCTTGAACGAACCACATAAAAACTGCTTTTTTGGCATCTTCAAATGCAGCAGGTCGCATACGTTTGCAACTCAAGATTTTTCTTCTTTTTTTGCTCGATCTTTCAAAAAGTTGACAGTGTTCAATGGCAACGTCTTTTTTTTTGCCACAATCGAGAGCTGCAAAAATGTAAAGGTTTTTTTCCTAATATGAACTGATATCGTTTTTTCGTGTCTACTGTTTCTATAGGAAGGTGACAATGAGTTAAATTCCAATGGATGTTTTTCAAATGTTGACTAGCAATAAGCAAAAGTTATCACTGAAAACCACCGAAAACAAAAACAGCAAAAAAAAAAAAAAACCAAAAAAAAAAAACCAACAAAACTATGAGGAATGTTTGAAGAAAAAAAAAAAAAAATGTTCTGGGGGATCGTTGTGCACAACTGAGCTGTGACCACAGAACTAACGGCTCTGGGGATGATGCATTCAGGCATTTCAAGATCTTTCGGGCACTTCGTTGTAATGAAAGTATCTGCTGAATGTACTTCGTAATAACGAGATTTCTATAGACTCGTGTCATATGGGGAAACTGTCTGGACCATAAAAATACTTTGTTGTAATGAAAATTTAGTTGTAAAGATATTCATTGTAACAGAATTTTACCTGTAATACTTTGTCAATTAACATCAAAATTATGAAAAAAACTCAAAAATAGATTCTACTTGGTAAAAAAACTAAATAAACCAAAATATATGCATAAAATCTGTTAAATGTTATACTGTGTATGAACACTTCAGTCCCCACAAAGAAGATTTCAGATATGTTTTAGCTACATAATATTGGAAAATCCTTTTAAAAACATCCAATTAATACATGCATTTTTCTAACTTGTGTATTATTACTGGAGATGACATGTCATTGTGAGTAATCAGAAATATTATTCTCTTGTCTAAAAGAACAGGTTGGAATATTCTTACTTAGTTTGTTCTTCTAATCAGTTAGCAAATACATTCAAATTAATTTCTCATTCATCAAGGAAAATAGCTAATACAACTGTTCTGTATATAAATAAAATTTCAAAGTGACCAACGATAGTCTTGCCTAAGAGTGAAGGAAAGAAAAGATAACATTAATATATGCATGATGTGTTAAAGGTCAGATACATCATTACTTTGTACCGCATGTAACAAAATACTGTCTAATTAGTAAGCAAGCTGACTGCCTCACAGAAACTTTTGCATGTTAAAAATCAAAATCATAGTCCCATGACGATACAAATCCACTTCTGTAGAACTGTTGAAGTTACTAGAGGTTAAGTTAATTTGATTCAGTCAATCTCATTTCTCATTTTGCATCTCCTCAATAGACACAAAATATGTGAAAGTGTGTAGCAATTTAAAATAATGTACTGGATGTCAAATTTTAACGGTTAAACAAGTTTTAATGTAACTACTGGCAGGGCAGATAAATAAATTGGAAAATGTTAAGATATAACCACTGTATCTTAATCTGCATGCTTATAAAAACAATAATACATATGATAAGATATTTTTTCTTCCACACTGTTTACAGTTTACATTCCCCAGTATTATTGATGATAATGTGACCATTTTACCATGGAAGTGAATTGTTTTGTTATGTAGACTCACAGATATATGGCATCTACTCAAACTCGTGTTGTCTTATCCTTGCCCACTAATGGCTACACTCCAGGTGGCAAGATAGTGTAGCAAGGCAAGCAGTTGAGCATGTTTAAACTTTAATTCACTCATTATACTGTAGATTTAACATTCTTAATATGCCAAAAGCAGAAGCAAGGCAAAAGAGTGTGACAAATCACATCAAACAACCTGTGCCCATATTTATCAAGTGTCTCATAGTAGGTAAACAGTTCCAACATCTCAGAGTGATGCAAGTTTTGTCCTATGTGTAGGATGAGAATAAGTAAAAGCATTTCATCAATTTCCTAATTAAGGAAATTATTCCTAATTTCACCAGGATTTAGGAGAGCTCATGTGCTGACCTAGCCTTGCCCAGAGCTACCAAAAGATGGTGGTCAGGCAGAGATCGGCACACACATTCAAGGAAATGCAAAGTGTTTGGGAAACATTGGATCCTGTGGGGCTCGTCTTCCATACCAACCACACAGAGCTCTGTAAAATCCTGAATATGATTGGACAGCACTATCTGTTTGATTGAAGCCTCTGAGCAGTGTGCACCCTTTACCATGTGCTTACAGCCAAGCGTATGTTCACAACCAACAATCTATCTATCTATCTATCTATCTATCTAGTTATCCTTGGGACTCCTGAAAGCAAGCCTTATCAAAGCAAGCAGACAAAAATTCAAACAGGTCTTCAATTGCATTGGCCTTGTTTTAAAAATTTGGATTGTGAACAGATGAATAACTTTAAATAAAATAAGTAAATGATTACAAATACATTATTTAAATTAAGAAACATCTGTTTAAAGGAACTACAGTAGCTATTGAACATCTGCTGGCCCCCTCATAGTGCCTGTAATACTCTCACCCTTTGCCTCCCTGCTATGTGTTTTTATCTTTAGTGACAAAATTTTCCTGTTCTCCTGCTTTCCTCCCTAGATTACTATTTTTCCTAATACTGAACCATTATTTTGCTTCCTTTCATGCCTTGTACTACTGCTTATGCTGTACTTAAAATAAATGTACTCCTCCATATGAATGTATGTGTATTCCCTCACGTGCCTACTAATGTTAACACTCCCAGATTTGCGAGTGATATACTGCTATAGTTAGTATTTATTTTTTTTACACTTTAATGACTCTGGGACATGCTTACTTTTTATCATTAGCCAGAGCAAACTAATTATTCACTTACTGTATGGCTTACAATACCATTTGATACAGAAAAAATTGTAAAAAGTACTGCACCCTCCTTAATGGCAACCAAAAACAAAGATGCATTGCTGCATCAGGATGTGGCTTATTTCCTGTCATTGAATGAACAATTAATTTTGTTCTGAATCACATCATTCTTAAGGAGAACATCAACTCATCCATTGATGAGCTGAAGCTTGGTTGGATCATGCAACAAAACACTGATCAAAAGCACAAAACAAAGTTCACATCAGAATAACCGAAAAGAAGCAAATTTAAAGTTTTAATAAGCCTAGTCACAGCAGAGATATTATAGCAGGACTTGAAATATGCAGTTCATACTCAAAAATCTACAAAAGATTCCAGAATACAAGCAGTTCTGCAAGGAAGCATCAGCTAAAATCCCTCCACAGCTATGTGAAACACTGATATGAAATTATTAAGTAGAAGGTGTTTGTTTGTAGTCATTACAGCTAAAGGTGGCTGGCGCAACCAGTCAAAGTGTAAGGGGTGTGGACGCGTCGCTAGGGAACACTGTTGCCCCTTTAAACTCAATAGACAGACACTCAGGACACCAGGTAAAAGCACTGAGAAGTATTTTTAATTCTTTTCTTCTCCAAAACAGTGCTGCCCAAGCACCACAGCCACAATAATACAGGCAACAGTAATTAAGCACAAATACATGCTTTGTCCACCTCCACTTGACTCTCGTTCCCTTGCTGGGTCTTCAGCAGTCCTTTTAATAGTCCTCGACCCGGAAGTACTTCAGTCCTTCCGTTCATGTGAATTGCTAGCACTTCCGGGTCAGAAGGAGAACTGAAGTTTTTTTCTGCCCGGAAGTATGTTTGGGCTTTCGTCCCCTTGACTGGTTAGTAGTGCAGTGTCCCCTGGCAGCACCCACGGTGCCCAGCAGGGCTGTGCATAAAACTACATGTCCTATGGTGCCTTGCAAAAATCCAGGGCACCGCTACACTGCAGGGAAGCTGCCATATCTTGGGGGAAGTATTGTATAGCAGTTGCCTTCCCCCATCTTTCCATTCTATGGGAGTCCCAGCTGGGTTGAGCTGCTGGTCACCTTTTTCAGGGGACAATGACTTTTTTACACAGTACCAGCTGGTAACTAATAAATATTATTCAATAAAAAAAACATGAATGTAAAAATGTGTTATTTGTTTACTTAGGAGCCCTTTAGCTAATATTACATTTTGTTTGAATACCTCAAAACATTTGCAATAATGTAAAAAATCAGGAAGAGCCAAATGCTTTTTAATATCACTGCAGAAAGTTTAAATACATGAAACTTTGTAAGACAAGTTCTATAACTCATGTAGCCACTTGCTTTGAATGTTATTATTGTTTGATTGCAGGTTAAGGAAAAATTCAAACAAGCATTCTGAATCTTATACAGATAGTCAATTAAAATTAAGGCAAAAGAAAGATGTTCTACGAGTAGCAGTTATTGTGTACTAATTAAAAAGTGGCTCAACTGATAACCTGCAGCCACTGCAGCCCGCAATGCCAATCTGCTGTATATCATTAATACCAACTTTGTACTGTAGCACTCATTTAATATGCATAACACTTTAATATCTCCAAAAACTTCACCACTATATCAACAGTTAAGTGAAGAATGTTTTTAGCACACTCAGCACTAAATATTCTTAAGTATAAATACCCAACACACTTGAGCTCTCAACTCTGCAGCATATATTACCCAAATATACAGTACAGGCCAAAAGTTTGGACACACCTCCTCATTCAATGTGTTTTCTTTATTTTCATGACCATTTACAGCACTCCATCACTCTCCTTCTTGGACAAATAGCCCTTACACAGCCTGGAAGTGTGTTTGGGGTCATTGTCCTGTTGAAAAATAAATGATCATCCAACTAACCTGACTTCTGCACAACACAACTGCTGGTCCCAAACCCATTGATAAAGCAAGAAATTCCACTAAATAACCCTGATAAGGCACACCTGTGAAGTGAAAACCATTTCAGGTGACTACCTGTTGAAGCTCATCGAGAGAATGCCAAGAGCGTGCAAAGCAGTAATCAGAGCAAAGGGTGGCTATTTTGAAGAAACTAGAATATAAAACATGTTTTCAGTTATTTCACCTTTTTTGTTAAGTACATAACTCCACATGTGTTCATTCATAGTTTTGATGCCTTCAGTCATGAAAATAAAGAAAACACATTGAATAAGGAGGTGTGTCCAAACTTTTGGCCTGTACTGTATTTATGGCACGTTATGAAAGATAGGAGACAACACACTTTTAATAGAGAGTATTTATTAGTGCTACACCAGTACATGTGAATAATATCAACTAGATGAACACATTTTAAAGTTAAAATCCAGTAAATAAAAATAATTAAAAGAAAATATTACGGAGAGCTCATAACTTACTGCGACCATTAAGGGATACTCATGAGCAGACCTCAAACCCAGAATGACAATCTGACACCACAAAACTTCAATAACAAATCTTTATTGCTTTACTAAAGGCAAGGTAAAACAAAAAACACTTTACCAGTCAAGAGCCTGGCTACACACTATAGCTATGCACCTTCCTATCTTCCTCCTCCTCCCGCACATAGTATTGGTGTATCCCCCATCTCCTTCTCAGGTGAGCTCTTGCCTCTACATCTCCTTCTGAGCTCATCTGCTACTGGGAGGTCCTTTAAAGGGATAACCAGGGATACTTCTGGTGCAAGACCCAGATTAACATGTGCGACATTTGGGTTATTCAAACCTTCTTCAGAAGTGTGCCTCCACACCAGGAGCTTCCCTGTTGGTCTCATAGGTCACTGCACCGGACAGCAATTATGGGAAATAGCTGCCATAGTGATGTCCTCCAGGTGAACACCTTGTAGTCCCAAGCAAACAACCACTCAGACAGGAGGTTGGCATCCCATCCAGGGAATGTTTTAAAATATCGCCCCAAATGGGATGAAGATTGCCTTATGGTATGGCCTAGCATCCAGCATTTATTAGCACTTAAGTGCTTAGACGTTGTCACACACGAGCGCTTAGGAGGCAGCCAACAAGCCCTAAGATGACTGAATTATTGTGAGATGAAGGGTTGATTCCGAGCATTAATGCCTCTCACCAGACTCAAAGAAGAAAAATAACAGTGTAATTCACTTGCCTCCACCATTTCTGGATTCTCAAAATGGCATTCTGACATCACTTCTGCTTTCCAATTCCAGAAGATGATGTCACTTCCGGGCAATGCATGATGATGTCACTTCCGGTCCCTCCATAATGACGTCACCTCTGGTCCCTCCATGATGATATCACTTCCGTCTTCTCGTTATGACATCACTTCCAGCCATACTTCCTTCTGGTAAATATTTTCTATATAAACCATGAGTTCACTACTGTATTTTGTCAAATGTGTTTTGCTTTGATCATTTTTTCAACTTACTTTTTACTTACTTTTTCATCAGTCCACCGGACATTATACGGGGCAATTCCCCAACTCTTTTTGACTTTGCTGTGTCAATTCTTTGCTTATATGACGGACAGCTGGGGCCCATACCCAGCCGGGACGCCCCTGCAGCATATGTTCCAGGGGAGCAAACATGGGAAACACAATATCTCCCCCTGGACAACAGATGGCAGCCTCCCTGGGTTGCAGTGGTGCCTCGGACTCCCGCAGGGCTTAATGGAAGTTGGAGTTCAATGTAGCTCTGTTGGGTTCTGCAGGCGCCATCAGGGGGTGCTGCAGCAGGAGCTGCTAGCCCCTTTTGAGAACTAGTTTCGCCGCACCCGGAATTGCAGCCGGATGTCGTCAATGAAGCACCTGGAGCACTTCCGGGTGCCTAATAAAAGGAGCCAGCAACCACCACTCATTGGCCAGAGTCGGGTGGATAAGGACGAAGCTTAGAGGAGGAGTGATGGTGCTGGAAGAGAGAAATGTGTGGTGTTTTTTTGGAGTGCTTGCTGGTACAGTTGGGACTGTGTTGTGCCTGTGGGGATTATGGGGAAGATGTGTTCCACAGGTGAAGAACAATAAAAGTTTTCTTGGTTTTTATAGGTGCCTCCGTGTCCATCTTTGTCGGGTCAGGCGCCTATACAGCGCCTTTCTTTCACTTATTACAACGTGAATGTTTTGAGAATACTCGAGTGGAGGGCAAATAAAAGAGAAATTAAATGTATTACATTAGCAGTTCATTTGGTAAAAACAAAAAAAATGTGTTAGAGTGTTTGGAGAAAATGTGTCATGTTTTGAATGTGAAAGTGTGCACTGCAGTTAATAGTACAATAGATATCCAAATGTGGAGTGGATGGTAAATGGTGGGAATAATAATATGTAGAGTGTCACAACAAGCAGCAGGGTAAAAAAAGGGTAAAGTCCTCAGAGATAGCAAGGTCAGGTCTATTATTTAGAATAGAGAAGACTGAATGGTCAGAGGCTGCAGGATATAGGATATAGCGGATGGATCGATGGTGAGAGGCATATCACAAAAATTTTAATATGTTATACACAGTCTGAATTAATGGAAATGAGGAGGGATTTTCAAGCATCACATCCTTCTTGCCACTCTCTCTAACCTTGGCATTACTGGGACTGCCCTTAGGTGGTTTGAGTCTTTCCATGTGTCCTGGTGTGGAGAGATGTAAAGGGTTCACCAGGCAAGCATGGGGGTGAACCAAGCATTGGTACTTGTTCCTCTTCTCTTCTGCCTATACAACTCTTTACTGGGCCCTCTCATCCAGTCACATTATATCTCTTATCAGTGCTATCAATGATGATATGCAGCTGTACCTATGATTTCCTCAAGAGGACCACATGGCATCAGCTAGGATCTCTGCATGTTTTACTACTATTGCAACCTGGATGAAGGAACCCCATCTCCAGCTCCAGGTTAACCGGACAAAGGCAGGCATTCTTCTTATCCCAGCTCGCTCATCAGTTCATTACACCGTCTCTGTTAAGCTTGCTTCATTGGTATTAACGCCTGGTAAGTCGATATGCAACTGTGCTAGGACAGTTAGATGAACTGGGGACTATTTCATCAGTAAATATAGATCAAATATGAATTAGAAAAATAGAAAATGAGAAAACAGGATTAAATTGAACAGCAATGTTCTTTGATTGATTAAATAGGGGGATATCTAGAGAAGAGATAATTGATAATTGATTGCAGAACTTTTAAAATAATGCTTTAAAACAAAAATAGAATCATGAATCACTAACTGAACCAACAGCGCCTCCTGCCAAAGACAAAAATCAGTTGCTAATGCAGTTATTTTCATATTTAGGAAACAAAAGGAAAGTTCCCTGTTAGTGGGGAAATACAGGAGAATCACTCAGGAAACCAATGCCAAAATAACCCTCAAAATTTTTTATATAAAAACTATAAGGAAAAACGAAGACACGTACTAATCATGATACTGTCAAAATGGGTTGATGTTATGGAGAGTCACAAAGATTTATAGAGTCATCAGTAACTGTGAATAATGCTGGGAGCCCAGATGTTTCTCTAGAAATAAATGCAGAGCACTTAGTGATGGGATACTGCATTGACATGAGGATTGACAGGATGTAATGGGTATGTGCTGTGCAGTGAAGAAACAGTAAAGTTACATACAAAGGGAAAAGCTGATTAAGCACCTGTCGAGAATTCAATGCATGACATAAATGGGAATTTAGTCACTTTTTGTCAGAGTGCCATAAAAAAAAGTGAAACAATGAGGGTTAGGTCCTCTGATGCACTCCAGTATGTCTCCTTGGAAGAAAAGACCACCAAGATAAATAAATGCCAAGTAAGCCTCAATATTTTTTTTTAAACAGTCCTGCACAGCATACATCTAACTTCCTGTTGCCTTGAATGCCTCTACACAAATGAAAAAACAAGTGTGAAAAAATGCCAGACAAATCTTTATGAGTATGTATATAGGTTGGCCAACAGTAATCTTCCATTGGATTACAGAGATGTAAAAAGGGACTTTAAAAAATGTCCTACAAATAAGATAATACAGCTAGTAAACTAAGTTATATTGCATAGCAGGTCTTCTGTATCACCTGAACAAATCACTATTTCTATCTGTTCTCCAATCATGAACATTTACTAATATGCTAAAAGGTCTTTTTGATTGTTTATTGTTAAAGTTAAATAATTTTAAAAAAAGCTTGATAAAATTCATAGCTTCACATTGTTTCCCAAGCTAATTTAACAAGTGTCAAAGCTTGTCTATTACAAAACAGTGAAGTCAAAAAGAACCTTCTTGTCTGAAAGGGTCTTTCTTCAGCTTAGGACATTGTAGAGAACCCTGCTGTGTGGACTTTATTCTCCTTGACCAGTAGGGGTCTCCATACCCTGGAACACTTACTTGTATAGGAATAGACAGAACACCCATTCACCCATCTTTTCATTTTTTACTCCCCTAATCTAGTTCTGGGTTGTGTGGAGTTGGTGAGTATCCTATCAGAAATGGACAAATGGCAGGATCCAACCAAAAACAGGATATCAATCCATCGCAGGAGACACTAATGCACATATCCACAGTCACTCAAATTAAGTTCAACGTAGAATCACTAAGAATATATACATGTTTTAGGGATGTGGTGGAACAGCTGAATAATGACAGAATACTTTCTTCACAATGGCAAGTTGGGGAACATGCAGACTCCACATAGGCGGAACTATAACTGGATTCGAATCCAGGACTATCTGCATGAGTGACATCCATAAGATGTTGTTAAAGAAAGCTACTCTTTATCAGCATATGCTCAATATTAGTATGTACATACAAGTTGAGTATGTTAGCATAGATTCCAAAATAGTTTTTGATAACAGATAACTTTTATTTACGTGCCCATGAATATGCAGGCTCCAATCTGGTGTGGGTGTGTTTCACTCCACAGTTAATCTGGGAACTGGTTGACTGCACCACATCCATGTGTGGATGAAAGTGGAAGAGTCAGGCACCTCAAAGATGCTGCAGAGGGAGTGGCTCCTCGCACCCGTACACAATTAGGGAGTTTAATGGAGACTACACAGGACAGAAGGAGGAGAAATGGAGACAGAAAAAAAGATCCAAAAGAAAAAGAAAATAGCAGAGGTTGAAAGACGGGAGAGAGAAAGGCAGGACAGCGGGGGAGCCAGTGCGATGGAAAAGAAGCAGGCAGATGGGAATGGAGCCCCAGGGAAAGGAGGCTGTAACCAGTGCTGAAGAGGGGACTGAAGGTTGCTCCTGCTGAGCAGCCAGGAAGTACAAGTATCCATAATACATCGGAGGACTCTAGGAAGGTGGGGGTGGAGGTTTGGCAATGGCCCATGGATTTTAATAGGATGGGCGACGGGGACACGAGCAGGTCTGAAGGGTGTCAGTGCCTGTTGGTTTGATGTCTCTCTGTCCTGCAAGATCCAAATAGGATGAACCGGAGGGACATCAGTTTTAAAGGGAAGCACTGGAGACTGTGATTTTAAAGAGGAGACTCCTGCATAATTTTAATTCTGTTTTAATCAATTTATTTATGGCTTGTTTTTAACCTTCTGGATTTCCGCTGTTTTAATGGAATTATTTTTTTATAACAGAGAATTTTACTTATTAGGAGCACTGTTTTGTTATACTGTTTTAATAAAAACACTTTTTGCACCTACCCCTTGCTTTATGTGAGTGTCCTCATCTGCTAGGCTCACCCCTTGGGTAAGTTATGGGTGGTAGCAGCTTCAAGAAGCTCCTAAATGGACCCGGTCGCATTGAGCTGATCTGCACCATCACATTTCTCTGTTTGGCATACTTTGCAGCACTTTGTTTCTTTAGTTTATGTTTTATACTGAGGGCATAAATATGTATGTTAAACATGGTAGATTCCTAGCATTGTAGCATTTTAGAGTCATAAAAAAATTTCACTGCCCATTACACATTATTTTATGAAAGCACCAACAGACATGTTATAAAGCAACAATGCAGTGTTTTGTTTTGAATACAATTTTATTTTTGCAGTTACCAATGATATGTAAGCAGGAGAGTTAACCAATCATCATTAAGCTGCTTTATGTGAGAATGCTGTGATCACAATTCAATGTATCCAGTTGAGATGGAAGTTGGAAGAAGCTGGGGAAGATACAATAGAATGAGATGTTTAAAATAAATGGTGGTGGCATTGGTTGGTTAGAAAGGCGTGTGTGTGTGGGATAAAGAACAACACTGTTGCACTTGGTGTCACAAATTAAATAAACCAGCAGCTTGTTCTGCACTGTGTAAGAATGTACCCTTATGGCATGATGCAGGGCAAATGCACAGGAAAGCCATCCGTGCTCTCCAGTTTACATCAACATTGCAGAAATGGCAGCCACCACTGCATCAATACCAGACTGTGCATGCAACTAAAATATGTATAGCCACATTTATTGTAGACCATTCATAATAACTCAGATACTGGCTTAAAAAGAAAAACAAACAGTGCCAGAAGATTGAAATATACTTTCCCCCGAGGAAGTGGCAACATCCTCACCTTCATTTACTGAGAAAAGAGAGAAAGCCTAGAGAGAAGTAAAAAGAAATGGGAAAATAATAGACTGGACATTTCACTTAATTTAAGAGCATAAATGTAGCATTATTTTTCACTTTTATCATTATAAATATCTCCATCTGTCAGCAGTCTGTGTTGTAGTTCCTTCTTTATTTACTGCAAATTGTTTCACCCTCATTTATTTATTGCCCGAGTGAAGAAAAAAAGAAAGTTGTCCATTTTTTACAAATTCATTTAACATAATAATTTGCAGTTTCCTATTTCATTTCAGTTATTGAACTAATTAAATATTCATTTTTCATAGCAAAAGGACTTTGAAATGTACTCAGTGAATGTGTTCAGAATTTTAAAGGTGCTCTCTGTTGTTTGCACAGATTAATTTCAGTTTTTGTAATCACCCCAGTCTGAAATCTCAGAAGTTTGCTTGCTTTAATCTCCATATACTGTATTTTTGTTTCTGCCATTAGGTCAGTGCTTCCCGTGCAGGATTGACCTCTCTGCTACTGCAAACTTGACATAAACAAGTTCATAGATAGGTGGATTAAATAAAAATACATTATACTGGCATTCTCAGTAAATCCTGAAATATTGTGCACCTTACTGAAACAGATGGAACTCACACCCTCCAGTTTATAGTTGCATTTATGAAGTGTCCTCATATAATTATTCTTAGTTAAAAGCAAATTATTCCATAACAATAAACACACACTTGTTGGCTCTTTAGCCCCAAGGAAAATTCATTATGTTTTGTGTTTATTGAAACTAGACAGAAAACCAGAAATTTTTAAATGATTTGGACTCTTTATCCAGCTGGAAATTTGCTGGAGGCCAAGAAATATCCCAAACAGACTCCATCTGGAGAAAGACCTCTTCAGTTGCCATTCAGAGAAATAACTGGAGGACAACAAACCCACAGTGAATACCTCCTGTAATGCAGCTCTGTTGAGAGAGGTGGTAGATTTCTTCAAACTTGCCATTAATCAGAGCCCAAGAATACACCTTAGAAATGTCTGACCTCACTGATCATCATATCAGGGGAGAGAGTAAGAAGCACAGGAGTTGTCATAAGTTTTTCATGCTTTACACACAAAAATGTGATTTGGACTAAGGTGGAATCTGCTGTGCCAAATGACACTTTTTGCAGATATATCCCAACAATGGCAGGATGCCCACTAACCTGGGAAAGCCTCCTCCTGGGTCGTTCTGAAACTTATCTATTTAACAATTGTCATTAACTACCAGAAGTCTTGCTGGGGATGTGGTTAGACTGACATGTGACTTTGCTAAAAACATTTAATAAAAGATTGTACATTACATACAGTGTGCAACTGCCCTTTGTTTAAAATTAATGATTGTGGAGGAAAAAAAAGCAATCTATTTCACAAAAATATTCCACATTGAACCATTTAGTGACTTTTGCCTATGATGAGTAATCTTTGATTTAACTGACCTGACCCTGTCTGTTATCTGATTTTGCATGAGCAATGTTTTTTAATAATAATTCATCACTCTAAATAAACAAACACCATGATAGATGGCTCTCATGTGGACATATCTATATGCTTATGACAGCACTGCTTGCTTACCAAAACAAAAAATTTAATGAAAAATGAGAGCATTCCAGAGTATCCTCCAATTTTACCTTCTCATTCCCGTTTCTGGCCTTTTTGTTTGTGTTTGGAATTTGTCATTCTCCTAGGTTTGTTTGGGTGTCCTTCTACAATCCAAATTAAAAAAAAATGCTATTAGGTTGACTATTCACTTTACATTGGCCTTCTGTGTGTATCCTTGAGGCACTCTTTCACTGCTGGATTCTGCTTTATAAGTACTGATGCTAAGATAGCCTTCTATTGGCAATAACCCTCAGAATATAAAAGAAAGACAGAATACTTGCATAAAACCATCAGGTTTTTTGGATGTTAGGAAATTGACAATATTTAAAAAATATTGTCTTGCATTTGTGTAAGAGAAAAATGTCTTCTGCACTTGAACTACTGTCCTGTAGGGATAAAAACCATCAGTTTGGAACTGCAGGCACTATATTAAAATTACAAATTTATGCTCAAATGGCCTACGATGTGCTGTACATGGACTTTTTGGGTCTGTTTTAAACAGAATAATACTATTTCAAGTTACCATAATCTATGCATACTTTGTTCTTTGTTATTTAAATGTATAGTTTCAGATTAAAATGACCAGACAATTTACAACCTAACAGTAAAGAGATCTGAAGACAGCAAGAGTTTGCACAGATAAAGTAGTAGGATCAAAGCTTTTAGGCAGAGCTGTCCATCACCAGAGTAGCTAGCCAATCATCTGTGTATAACATTAGAAGGTGCAGAAACCTCTCGTGGAGTTTTGAAAGAACAGCCAATCTGAGGGATTAAGAGAGTGATGAGAGAGAAATACGTCAAAGAGAGTGAGAAACTGGCTCTGTCTATCCTGACGCTGAAGAACACAATTAATAGATCAGCCTAACTGCTAAATTTAAACAAATGGCCCGGAATGACACTAATGTATCCTTTGATGTTAATTTTCATGTTTCTTCTTACATTAAAACAAGTGTGCATTTTTATGTAAGAATATATGTTCAGACTTTGTAATGAAAACATATAAATTGATAGTATTTTCTTCTGCTACTTTTACTTCATTCTTTATAAATGTTATTTTATTACATTTTTGAATGTCTTGAGTGATTGAAATAATAAAGTAGAAACAGGGCATCTGTTGTGTGGTGATTCCCACTTTCTTTCTCATAGGGTTAGCAAGCTGAGGGAGATGATTCCCAATAGAGAGCAGCATGGTAGAAGTAAAGCATCAGAGCTTGGTAAGTGGCATTAAACAAGGTTTATTAGTCTTCATGTGTCATTCTTGAGGACTAAAATAGTCTTTATGTCTATATTAAATCCAGTGACACCCATGTGCTGTTCATGCCAAAAGTAGTGAATCCTTATGTTGAGTTCTGCGGAGTGATAGGCTATTTAGGCATCACTCATAATCATTGCTTAAGTGGACTAGATTTGTGTGAGTAATACAAGAAGAAAACTATATAGTACCTCTGTCTGAAGAATCACCCTTACACTTGGCAATATGGCATTTCCTTGTGGATACCAATTGATCTTTTCACTTAGGAATATTGCATTTCATCTGCCTCAGATAGCTATTCTCTCCAATTTTCTGTGGGTGCTGTGCTGTAGGTTTGGCATTTTTTTTCTTTTTCCAAAAGGTAAGGTAATGAAGTATATAGTATACATTATCTAAACAGTTAGAACACAAATTCAGCCTTTTCATTTAGTTTTGATTTAACAGAATCCTTTGAAAATAAATTTAGTAGACAGTAAATCTGAAGGCCACTATGTATATTCACCTAAAGGAAGTTTCTCTGAAGTACGCAGAAAATACACTTTGATTTCACATAATTAAAATATGAAGAAACTTGCAATTCAGGCTGTGAAAATAAGTATAGGGCCATTGTATTTTATTATTAGAGAGAAGTGATTGAGGTATTTTTGTCTCATTAGCTTTCCTGAAGAAATTCTCCGCTTATACCTGCCTAGCAATTATCTGAAGATACTCTATAATTCTTTCCTTATCATTCAAAGTTAACAATACAGGATTCCTTGCAGTGTTCTTGATTTCACTCATTCATTTTTTTAAACTTTTTTATGTAAGTTATTCTGATTTTAGACTCATGCATACTCTGATCTTTCTACTCATATACTCCATTCTAAAAACTTACAGAAAGAATCTATATTAGCATAGTTAAATATGTGTATGTTTTGTAGAAATGTAGGATAAAGGAAGTCTTGGCTCATACAGGTAAGTTATTGGGTTGAAATGTGGTGGACTGTAACTTGGAGCAGGATAAATTAAGTCTAAAAATGAGTAAAATTATGTTAATTTGAGTCGATGGAAAAACCTTTGCCAGTATTTGATAGTCTACATTATGTTGTGTTTTTTTGGTCCAAACATTCACTGCAGTTAAGAAGAAACATATAAAGACCGAATATACATTATTGGGTTTTAACATCCCCGTGCAAATGTGCCAACTGCTACCTAAAGAGTGTACTAAAATGTTTACGAAATTCTCTTTCAGTGATATTGATTGCTCATTAATATTTCCTCCATTTGTCTTTACAAAAACCTATTGTATCAGTTATAATGCAAGTGTCTTATCACTATATTTCTGATTATGGCCAATATGTAATCCATCTATTTGTCTTTTCTCTGTACCTGCTTTTTCCATTATAGAGTCAACGGGAGTCTGAAATTATTGAGTGAAAGATATGAACCATTTGGGTCTACCAATCTTGGGTTATGCCAGTCTTAAGAACAAACAGCAGCTCAACAGTTCAGTAGTGCTGACACCCATCACCCATCTTCTTCCCCAACTAACCACAGGGGTGATGTTCTGTAAATTAGTGTTTAAGAGCAAGTGCTGTGATGGTCAAAGCACCTAGATGCATGTTTCTTATGGGAGAAAAGTCATGAGTGAAAAAGAAGTCTGCCCCAAAGACTGAAAAAAAGAATTGAAAACAGAAGGTTGCCTTTTGTTATGGCTATTCTGTTTTTTCAACCAGAGGTGGTAACCATAATCGTAGCTGGACAAGAACTGTAAGGTGTCATTTACAAATATTCTATTATTTTCTCTAAGTAACACACTAAGATGAGTACAAAGTCAAAAGGAAAGAGCTATGAGTTAAAACCAGTGAATCGAAATCAATACTAACTCACTCTTTCACGGATCTGAACTGTATTTTAGGGACTCCTGCATTGTACTGTAACTTATCAGCAAGTCTCTGTTACTTGTGTCAGGAAGGAATTCCCTCTAAACTATGCAAGATCCCCTTACACCCTGTTCTCTGCCTGAAGCAGCTTCTGAAATGAAAAATGACACATACTGTACTTAAACTATACTCCTGGAAAGAAAAAAATCCTTTTCAATCCAAAAACTAAAATTTCAATCTCATATATAAAACCAAACCTTGAAAATTATGCTTCCAAAAAAATTCTGAACCAAATTAAAATAAAATGCACAAAAACATTTTCTAAGCTGTCAAAATGCATTTCCCCAAATCATATCACCTGAGAATTCTCAGGAAGAGCTGGGAGTGACTGTAGGTTATCTGTTGGCACATGATGAAACATTATGAATTTATACCTCTATACATCAGCCTTAATCTTAAAAAAGTAAACATGTCTAATAAAAGCCTGAGAGTTCAAATCTGTGTCTGTGAAGACTTTGTGTTTATAGGAGTGTTTACTTCAGTTTACTTCTACACCTCCAACACAAGGGCTGATTTGCTGCTTTATGCGAGTGTGGCTGTGTGCATAAATATGCCATTTGGTGGCCTGTTGCCTTGTCCATGGTTAGATCCAGTCTTTGTGAATGATGAAGTCTGGTTAAGCTCTTGTCCTGACAACCATTAGTTGGAATAAGCTGGTTCAAAAAATGAATGATATTGAGAAGACCATTGGATTTAAGGTAGTACATTTTACAGTTGATGGAACATTTGAAGGTATTGAAAGTAAATGGCAGTAGCTTGCATTGGTTGAATGGGGACCTTTTAGCTGCATGTGGGAAAACATTTATGTTTCCAAAATGCTCTATTAATCATTCCCTCTAGCTTCCTTTAATATGCAATAAACTTCTGTCTGTGACTGGGATTATAACTGCATTTTCTCTGAATATTTTATTAGTGAAGGAATCAAATGTTCAGAGCATGGCACAGTTCTGTCCTACGAGACCTGCAAATCAGAAAAAAATGGTGTAGTTCAAAGGCTTCAAGATGCAAGTCACATACTGTAAGTCTTAAGGGTAAGACAGCATTTTATCCTTGAGTTCTCACAGGCAGAAATTAAGCCACATATGGTAGTAAGCTTTAATTTATATTTTTCTTAGCAAATCTCTGCTGAGGGAAAGCATAGTATCATTCAGTAATTCCACACTTTGCACAATAAAATCAGATTCTGTTAGATGGCCTGATTCCACCAAATTTAATTTGCCAATCTGCATGATGAGTTTACGCATCAGACGGATAATGTAATATGATCATTATCATTCAAGGAATTTCTCTAACCAAGCTATTAATTGGCATATTTTCAAAGTGTCTGAGTTAATACTCTGTAGTGTTGTCCGTCTCACTAGCAATCTGTTATATCTATATATATCTATGTGTATTTCATGCACATACATATTAATGTCAAGGATTATCTTCCTCGGCTAATTCTTAACTTTGTTCAGAGTTTTACCTCTGGAAGTAAGGGATAATACTATTAATCTCCTCTAAACACACATTTTTTTACTTTTTCAAAAAGAGTTTTGGATACACAGATAAAAAATATTTTTAGAAGGTAGGTGGCAGCCAAGAAAGACACAGTGGTCAATGTTGTTGCCTCACAGCTGAAAGGATCTGGATTAGATTTTGGGGACAAGTCTCCTTTTCTACACATATATTAAGTGAAATTCCAAATTTAAAAATGCTAGTGATTGCATGGGATTTACATTTTCTTACACATCAGATATTGGGTATAAATGTGTTTTATTGATATTTTTGTTTTATTTTTTTAATCTTTTTTCATATTTTGATGTGCTTTCTATTATTTTTGTAATAATATACTGTCTTTTTAAATGTGCCTCGATTCCAAGTATTTTGTGGGTGGGTCTCCAAGGAGGTGGGATCTCCCTGAAAATACCACTGCTGAACACTCCATCTGTCTTTATCCTGGCCCAGGAGATCCAGTCAGTGGAAACTGGAGGTTGGTGGCACTGGGCTGTGAATGGAGCAGGTATGTTGGGTAGTAGTGTAGGGTCAGGTAATGAGGAGGAACTGGATAAAGATATGGAAATGGATTTTCAGTAAGGATATAGGATGGTGGAAGAAGGTTGGAACGTAGAACCCAGACATCTGAAGGTAAATAAGAAACATATTCTGTAAATAATTCAAGCGATGGAGAAGAAGGGCAGGATCTTCTTAAAAGACGGAAAAAGAAGAATTTAAGGTGTTTCTTAAATCTATCAGTACAACCCCCTTCTATTAATCCAGTTTAATTAAGCAAAGAATTGATGTCAGCAAAATGGGATAGAGACAATGCTTGCACTTTAAGAAATGGAAACATGTTAGTGGTTTACAAAGATAGCAAACATTTTGATTGTATATGAAAACTTTACTTGGTAAAACAAATTGTACAAGTGTTGCTATATGAAAATAGAGGCATTAGGGGTGTGATATCAGTCATTCCAGTAGAATATCAATGCAACAAGTTAAATCTTATTTGTTAGGAAGAAAATTTAAGTAGGTCAAGAGATTACAAGTTTTTAGAAATGGGAAAAAGGTAAATAGTTTATTAATATTGTTTTGATAAAGTAAAGCTCTCAGATAGAGTTAGTCTAGAATATGTTAGTTATTCTGTATGAGATTAAATATTTTCTTCAATTGGATGCTATAAATGTCAGAGATTTGGACATGTTGTGGCAATGTGCAGAGCAAAACAAAGATGTAGTAAATGTGGTGGTGGACAGAATACAGTATGCAGTGAAGCATACAGAAGATTTTCAAAATATGAGTTAGCAGTCCGAGTCAGTGTACAGTTTTTTTTTCTTTTTAAGCAGTGCATTTCAGACTTTGTGGGTGCATGTGGTGGCGGAGTTGAGCGATCGCTGAATGTTTGGTGTGAGGTGAGATGATGATTTTATTAGCTTAGCTGTTCAGCGTTGGCATTTCAAAGGTTGTGCTTAGAACACCACACACATGGAAGTATAAAAAGTTCAAAAGGGATCTGAGGTTAAATGAAAAGTAAGAGAAAGAAATGTCAGGATCGTTTTAGATCAGGTGCTTCAGTGAGGAGGCAAGCAGTCAGGCCACTGGATAGGGTCACTCCTGCTGAGTGTTTAGAATAGCAGACACTCCAACCAAGAGCTCTGAGGGAATCCCACAGAATGCAGAGGGATGGCAGTAGGTAAAGCGGGCAGAGCTTTAGAGGGCTAACACAGATGCCAAGAGGTGGTGGCAGGGACATAAGCTAGATAAAAGGGTGGACTGCGCTTGTCGGTGGATTTCTCTCTCTGAGGAGAATGAAAAGGGTGAGCAGAAGAGAGGTCAGTTTTGGAAGGAGACAACAAGGCTCGCAAATGGTTTTAATGGACAAATTTTGGCATTATTTTAACCTTGATTTTAGCCTGTTTCTTAGATTATTTATTTGTTGATTGATTTTAATCTCCTCAAACACTGTTTTTGTGAAAGAATGTTTATTTATTCAATGAAAACTGCACTACACTTATGTATTGTTTGTTTGAATAAAAGCACAAAGCACTGCTTATGCACCGACCTCTAGTTGTTATGTGTTCTCATTTTCCATTTCATCCCGCTTTCATGACTATCGATGACCTGGGTTTAAGGAAGTAATGGCAGTTGCATAAAAGTTGGGCATCACAAAGATATGAAGTGTTCAAGAAGACACATGAAGTCCAAAAACGTAAAGTAAAATTCAGGGTATCATATGCAGAGGCATTACAAAAAGTTAAACAAAACAGTGAGACAAGTAAAGTAGTACCAATCATAAAATGAAATTAAGCCAGGGAACAAATGTAAGCACCAGTGTTCTATAACTAAAGAGACATTAAATATACAACAGATAAAATTAACTTTGTGATGTTTATAACTGATGTGGAGAACTGCACTGCACAAACACCTAGTAATACTGAAAAAAATTAAATAATTGGGAAAGCTGAAGAGAAATATATTGGTTTAATGGGTATCCCGTGGGAAGTAGTAAATGAATCCTTGATGGAAGGGTTATCAGCAGCATATAATTATGAAGGAACACAATGGTATTAGAAAATTGTAAGGGAATTTTAGAAGTTTGATGGCAAATGAACAATATTTTTAAAATTGTATAGAAGATTTGTCAATTCCATTTGATATCTATACTAATAAAAGGCAAAGCCCTCACTGACTGACTGACTGACTGACTCACTCACTCATCACTAATTCTCCAACTTCCCGTGTAGGTAGAAGGCTGAAAATTGGCAGGCTTATTCCTTACAGCTCACTTACAAAAGTTAAGCAGGTTTCATTTCGAAATTCTACACGTAATGGTCATAAGTGGAAGCTGTTTTTCTCCATTTACTGTAATGGAGCTGAGCTTGAAACCCGTGGGGGCGGAGTTTCGTGTGACATCATCACGCCTCCCACGTAATCACGCAGTACGTAGAAAACCAGGAAGAGCTCCAAAAAGCACTAAGGAAAACATGCATTATATAATTGAGAAGGCAGCGAAACAATAAGAAGCGAGCGAGTGACATATACAACCATATTCATGAGTGATGCTACTACGGAAACAAAGCACGGTGTAAACCTAAACTTTAAATTAAGTTCATAGACACGCTGCCGCTGGCGTTTGTAATTTAGTGCCTGCCCATATAAGGCCGTCCGTCAGCGGCAATCCAATAGAAACACTGCCACTAAATATTCACGGGTGAAGGACTGTGCTTATGCAGAGGAAGATGAGATGGTCAGGGTGGTGTTTGGCACAAACTCAGCGAAACTGGGAGAGAAAGTTTTAAGTGCCGGGACTTGGGTAACATTAAATACAGCCGTGCACATAGCACGACATGGCACCAGCACAGCTGGGAAACTTCGATGCATGTACACCGAGCGGCTCACGTGAACTGACGCAGTGCACAGACAAAAAGCAGTTCCAAAGAGCGCTGAACAAAAACCGAATTACACAATTGAAAAGGCAGCAAAAAAATATGAAGCGTCTGATACATACAAGCATATTCATAAGTGCAGCTACTACGGAAACAAAGCACACGGTGGAAAAAGTCAATGTCCCGCTAAAGGAAGACAGTGTAAAAAAAAAACCCGTGCATGCAGTGTGTCACATCTCAGATAAAGAGGAAGACGAGCTGTTTATTGATGCAGTAAGAAACGAATCGATGAATGAAACCTGTTATCTTTACAACGATTGACAAACATGGAATGTAACTTGAACACAACACATCCTACAAATACGAACCTGATTGAAAGAAATAATGATAATCAAATCCTTGATGACAGCAACACTCAATAACACTCACAAAACAATTACTGTATATTGACAGTCATGTTACGTTATTTTTAAAATGTTCCCTTTTCTTTTTCATAGCTTCTTTAACACACTACTTCTCCGCTGCGATACGCGGGTATATATACTCGTATATGTATATATATACCCCGATCTACATACTCGAACAATGGATACTTTATTCGCCATCAATGATTGTTTTGGTAAACCCATACTCAGTGTATTCATTAGATGAACAGTAAAAAAGTAAGAGCAAGGGGAGGGTGACTTATTGAGGCATGCAGGCAAAACCACAGTAGCACGCGGGCTTGATGTACGAAAAAATATATCTTTTCAAGTTCTATTTAGTCCATATGTGTCAAACTCAAGGGCCGCGGGCCACATCCGGCCCGGCGTGTAATTATATCCGGCCCGCGAGATAATTTTATATACTGTATTATTGTTATTAATGGCCCGGGTATATGAAGCGCTGGTAACACAATAAACTACAGATCCCATAATGCAGCGCTTCAGCTGCCTTGCCGAACACTTAGCGCGTTAATCAAGTCTAGCTTATGATGCTGCAAGTTATTGCGAAGCTAGCCCACACGATGCTGAAGAGAAATGTTGATTCTGAAAATAGAGCCTTTAAAAACCGATGGGAGGCTGAGTATATGTTTACTGACATTGCCGGTAAACCCGTGTGTCTCATTTGTGGAGCTAATGTGGCTGTAATTACAGAATTTAATCTAAGACGGCACTATGAGACAAAACATCAGGATAACCTGAAAGACCTGAATGCAATGCAGAAGATACAGAAAGCAGAAGAGTTAAAGAAGAATCTGACACTTCAGCAGACGTTTTTACCCGTGCACAATCACAAAGTGATTTCAAGTGAAGCTGCTTTTATGGGGGACACAAATGCACCAGTGCAACTTGCCCCACTTTCCCTGTTGCCAAGTAATGTTGAACCAAGTCGGCACAACGGTGTTCCCAAATACTTACTTTGCTGATAAACTGAGCGCACTGCGCACTGAGTTCGCAGGGCGCTTTGGTGACTTTGAAGAATAAAAAAAGAATTTTGAGTTGTTTCGCAACCCATTTGCCGTCGATGTGGAAACTGCACTTGTGCAGATTCAGATGGAGGTGATTGAGCTGCAGTGTAATGGCACACTGAAGGCAAAGTACAATACTGCAGGGCCCGCACAGTTTATTCACTCCATTACCGCAGAAATGCTCCAGCTCCGTCTACATGCGGCTCGAACCTTGTGCATGTTTGGTAGCACATATCTGTGTGAGAAGCTCTTCTCAGTGATGAAGACTAACAAAACAGCACACAGGAGTCGCCTCACTGATGAGCACCTGCAGTCCATCCTGAGAATCTCCACAACACAGAACCTCACACCAAACATAAACGAACTTGTTACCAAAAAAAGATGCCAGGCGTCCAGCTCTAAAATGACATATGAGCAAAGACAACTGAATGATTTGATTTGTTATTGCTGAAAGGAACACATTTTATTTATATTTCCAGGTTTTGTTATGCAGCATGTTAATATTTGAATTTGTATAATTTTGACAGGATATATTTTTATGGAGAGCAAAATTTTTTGGGATATTTAAAATCTAAGTTTATTTTTTATATAAAATTACATAAGAGTAAAGAAATTTGAATCTTTGTTCTTTTAACGTTTACTTTATTTCTAACTTGTATAATTTAGACAGGATATATTTTTATGGAGAGCAAAATATTATAAGTTATTTAAGGTTTGAGTTGAGTTATTTATTTATTAGTTTAGTTTTTACAATTCCTACCAAAGATATTTCTGTCAACTAAATAAAAATTCCTTCTATTTAAAATTTAAATAGAACTTGAACAGATACGATAGTTCATAATATCCACGCAGACTTGCACGTAAGAGCGGGAGTCATCCGTTTTAACAAACAGCGTATTGCACTGATACGAAATAGCCTGCCCATTTAATTATTTAGGAATGGATAAATAAATTAAGATTTTGTACAAATAATGTTTTTCATTTTTCTTCCTTGATGGATTCTGCCACCCCCAGCAACAGTTGCTTGCACCCCAAAGAGTATATGTATATATATATATATATATATATATATATATATGTGTGTGTGTGTGTATATATGTAGATATGTATGTATACGTTTATATATGTGTGTGTGTATATATATATATGTATTTGTGTGTATATATGTGTGTGTATGTATGTATGTGTGTATGTATATGTATGTGTATATATGTAGATATATGTGTGTGTGTATATATGTGTGTATATGTATAGATATGTATATATATATGTTTATATGTGTATGTATATATACATCAACATATATATATATATATATGTGACAGCAACACTCATCACTCACAACAGTGACAAAACAATTACATTGACAATCATGTTACGTTATTTTCAAAATGTTTCATTTTCTTTTTCATTACTTCTTTAACACACTACTTCTCCGCTGCGAAGTGCGGGTATTTTGCTAGTAATATGTATATAAGCAACTTGGCTGTTACAATATTTAAGCATTTATATGTAAGGTTATGTTAATATAAGGCAGGATAGATTAACGGGCAAAGGAATTGGTGTGGTCTGCTTCATTACAAAAGAAACCGACTATAGTGTTGTGAGAGTGGATAAAATATTTAAAGCACTTGCTGTGCAAATATCTGAATTGGGGATTAAAGTGGTTAATTAGTATAACCCTTCAGATAAGTTGTCAGTTAATTAGTTAGATAGTATATGTGACTCTAAAACCAAAAGAGTTCATTGTGGGGTTGTAAGGGAATGGATTGATAGTAGAAGAATGCTCAGATATATATCATTCAGAATGTACATATTATAGAAAGTTTACAAAGTATAATATACAAAATGATGGAATGTTATGAATGATGTAGCATTTTTCCAGGCATAAACTGTACAATTTTAAGAATTTGTGCTTAAGTGATTACTCACACTGCATGACAGAGTCACCAGTTGTATTTGTGCTCCACCTGTATGCATTTTCCTTCCAATTGATTTTCCACGATGTGGATGCTTAGATTACACATTACATGGCCCCCAAATGACAGTTTTACCCAATGACATAAAGCTTTACCTATTCAAAACAGCAATATGGCCATAAGCCTCTCAAAATGTCATCCAAGAAAAGAGCTGCATTGCTTACTGTGCACTGTAACTATAAAGAAAAGAAAAAGACTATGCGATAAAGAAAAGAAAAGGTGTAACTGGACACGGGGATGGACAAGTGTCTATTTTACAGAAAGATCTGGAGGTAACAATCTATGTAATTTATTGCTGTGTGTGATTTCAGGTTCTTCTAGTAAATGTTTTCCAAGATAATTCAGTCATTAGCCATTTAGTTGTATGTGTGTTGCAATATCATAGCTTTTTCAAATCAATTCAAATCAGGAGAAAATCAGTGTGACAATAGTAACACCCATCGTGCAATGCACAGTCACTGCAGTCGCTGCACAATGAATTTCAGGAAAGTTGATAGTGACATTAGAAAATGGTCTTGCGAGACTGCTCACACTATAAGACTGAAATTTCTAAAATGACAAAAATTCTTCAAATCATACGACAGCCCTATTGTAAGATGCAATCAAGAATCACAACCCTTCTCATACTGCACATGAAATGATGTTGCTGAAGCTGAAATTTGAGCCGACTCAGAGAATCAGTTGGCGACCACAAATCAGGCTTATAAGGAAAATTTTATAGATATGGATTTAGATGATGATTTTGACTTATGCCATGCTAAATTGTGTGATATTATTTACAGAAATGCATTGTATGGGACCCATAAAAGAGAAAGGTAGTACTAAATAGTGGAAAGAGGACTGCTATAAACAGTCAGGAGTACAGGAGTAGAAATAAAGCTTTCAGGAAACTCAAGAAATATCACTATTTGGATGATTTAGTTAAGTATAAAAGGGCTCAGGCAGTTGTAAAAGAAGTCGTAAGACAGACTAAAAAGGTTTACTGGATGTCATACTATGATAACACTGGAAGACAAAGATTTCAATTGAAGATACCTGTAGAATGATCAAAAAATGGGACGGTTTGTAAGGATAACAGAATTCTAGTAGTGGATAGCAACGGTACACTGGGTATAACAGAAGTTGAGAAGGCTGAATTATTAGTGAAAACGTTTGCTGAATTCACAGTAAAGATAATCTGACTAAAGAGATTTGGATACGTACAAGTGTAATTTTGTAAGATTATCCCAATATGTTGAATGCCTGATGTAGCAATGACAGCATTAAGAATGCAGAGGTTTCTTTGAATGAATTTAAAAAAGCTGTCAGTAAAGCAGGGAAGACGTCTCCCGAAAAAGATATATGCTATTACAAGATTCAGAATATGACATAAAGGTCTCTAGAGGTAATTCTTAAATTATTAAATTACATTTGGAAGATAAGATACATTCCTTCCTCATGAAAAATGCAGTAGTAATACCAATTCTAAACCCAGGTAAACCTCCTTCAGATCCATCAAGCTATAGACTGATGTTACTAACACCGAAATTATGTAAAATCATGGAGCATCATAATAACAGAGTGTTAAAATCATCTTTTAAAAGAGACAAGAGATATGTCAGGTTATCAGAGTGGATTTAGAAAAGAGAAAATGACGTTGGATTCAATAGGAGGATTATAAAATGATATTAGGAAAGCACATCTTAAGAGAGAATTTGAAATAGCAGCATTCCTTAATATTGAAAAAGGATATGACCTACTATGGAATGAATTACGTTTGATTAAAATAAAATAAGAATAGAAAGAACACTGTTCAAGTTTTTAATTTGGACAGTCTATGATGGTAAGGGAAGGGGTCAGAGTATTCTTGATTATATGAGTTAGAGACTCCACAAGATGGTTAGGTACTCCACAAGATGGTAATATTATTAATTAATATTAAGACAGATTACATTTTATCCAAGATAGATGAGTGGGATAATAGTTTCAAACTGTCAGTAGCTAAATGCAAGTAATATGTTTTACAAAGAGGGTTAAAAAACCCTGCATTTAATTTGAAATTGTACATTTTAGGTCTGTGGATGGGTAGTATTCTTAAATAGATATTTAATTAAGCAAGATATTATAAATATAAAGGAGTATTGAATATATTCAGATGTGTATGTGGATATGATTGGGGTGCTACCAGAAAACCCTCATTGAATGTTTATATTTGTTTAATACAATTCTTTTTTGATGGATATGTGGCTTATGGGTCTACTTCATCTTCTAGACTAGAATACTTTCCAGCTCGCCAGTCCTATCCACTTAAATCCCCCAAAATAACATCAAGTCTAGTTTTGAAGGTCCTACTGTCTGCCTCACTACTTGGTAACTTATTCAATAGGTCTACAGTTTTCTGTGTGAAGAAAAACTTCCTACTGTTTGTGTGAAATTTACTCTAACCAAGTTTCTAACTGTACTGTGAAGCAACAAGATCCTCCCCAGTTAAAGTCATATTAAATGTAGTGGGACAATTACCACTAAATGGTTACAACTGCTAGTAACATGTCATTATGCCATTATCTAACCTGCCTAGTCCAGACCAGGGCTGAAAGGGGGCTAGAATCTATCCCAGCTAGCATAGGGCTCAAGACAGGAACAAGCTCAACAGGGTGCCAGTCCAACTGTATCTATTGCTGCAGCCCTACCATGGTTATTTCCAAAGTTGGTAATTTAGTCTGCATGAATAATTAAAGGTAAATCAGCCTGTTATACCGGAGTATAAGATTGTTCAGCAATACATTAAAGAAAATTATTATGGAATTATATCAATTTTTACAGATGGGTCTAAAGACATTATAACTGGAAAGGATGGAGTAGCTGTTTTTGTGACTGAATTTCAAGTGCAAATAAATAAAGACTTTCAAATCATTTATCATTATATACCAAAGAATTGGTTGCAATCATTTTATGTTGGCAGTAGTACTTTGACCAAATAGAGTTGTTATATCTTCAGATTCTTATTCAGGATGGATGAATATTAAAAGTGGTCAGACTAGCTGCAAAATAGATTTCTTGTTGTAAGCTAATCAGATTTTATGTTGCTGGCAAAATATGGACTTGTATGTATGCTTCTTGTGGATCCCTGCAAATAAATGTGTTAAAGAAAAATAAAAAGTGCTGATTGTATGGACAAAAAAATTCTTAAAAAGTCTAGTGTGGCTATAGAAATTACAATTGGTAAATCAGATACTAAAGGATCAGTGAAGTAAAAAATATTGGATTATGGTAAAACATTTTGAACAACTGGAGAATAATCGGATACATTTGAATAGAATACAAGAAGGCAGGGAATAATTCTGACAAGATTAAGATTAGGAATTGGACAATGCATAATTATTTACTATATCTAAGAGGAAAACAATCAGGATTGTATAAGCATTATTATCACTAAGTGTGTCTGACAACTACCATAAAAAGACAAAAGAAGAAGAAGATCCAGACATTTGTACAATGAAATTGTTTGGAGTCTTTTATTTTTTGTGGGTATTGCTATTTCTACTGTCTTTTTGATATTTTTCTGTTTTTGCTTTGGGATTGCCGCTACTTGATGGCGTATTGGGACTTGCTTGCTGTATTTTTAGAAAAATCCCCTTTCCCTTTTTGCTCTGTTGAGCACTTTTGCTTCATTATCTGATGTTGTTAATGAATGTTTATTAATAAAGATTCCTTTATTACCCTTTTTTGTACAAGCCAGAGGTTTGCAGTCATATTTTTCCCCAGAACATTATTTTTTCTAGACCTTTCTACAGTAGAAGATATTTTTGAAGAATAAAATATTCATGTTGCTAGTTTGCAAACATTCCATTTAAATAAGAACTTTAAGTAAACATTCACATGTACAGACATATACAGTCTCTTGGAAGATCCAAGATTCTCCTGAAAATCGTTGTCTTCTCCCGGACTCCCACAAGCAGAAATCCAAAGGGAAACCCCGGGCTGGAATACTGGCCATTGGACTGGAAACCCCAAGGAGTACAATGACCGTCATATTAGCAATTCTTAGAAACACTCTTGCTGTTGGCCCTCTGCTCTCTTTCCTGTGAGCATGCCCATTCCACAAACCTCCCAGAAATCAGTTCTGCAAAAGTGTGATGTCTGCCTGTGTAACTATATAATATTTCTTTATATTTATAAATTCAAAAGATTTTTTCTGACTTTGATTTCTGGTTTACGATTAGGCTTTGTTGTTTATTATTTGTTTTTTGCAGTTGTCACTCATTTATAGTTTGACAAACTTTTCAACTCTTTGTCCTCTCCTCACTGTGTGTGCTAGGACACCTCAGCACATGACTGAAGAGACCACTGTGGGAGGGATTGTGGGGGGATTTCTCTTCCTTCATAATGATTTGTGAAAAGGTGTTAGCATCCATTGGTATGCTAAGGACTGTGCACCGGTGAGTCCTGACCCACCAAGACCTTACGGAATTAAAATTTAGGAACTTTTAAATAAAAAAAAAATACAAAATACGTCCCATAATATACTCTGCCTATCATAAAATCACAAAATCATAACAGTAGTGTGGTGTTCTGTAATAGTGGAAACTGCATATGTTGATAATGAGAACATTTCACAGGTAGCTTAGAACGAGAAAAAAAATATTATTGACTAGATGATGGAAATTAGATTATGTTGAGAAATGTAAATTTTGAATCTGATTATTGAGCTTTACATGGTAAAATTTAACTGACAATTTCCATGGAATATTAAGACTCATTTAAGAATCCAGTTGACCACAGGAAATGATAAGAATTTCAGTATTTTCAATGTTTGGTATATCAGGTTAATTTCTGAAATATTACAGTCCTGCACTGTTTATTAGATCAGCCCACGGCGGTCATTTCCACAGTTTACACTTTTTTGATTATAATAACAAGCATTTAATAAGATAACAGATTATTACATTTGATTAAACAACCAAAAGGAAATTATGCATTCTGAAACAATATTGTGTGGACAAATTAACTGTATAGAAAATATTTTTCACCAAAGAATAAAGTGCATCTAAATTGAGAAATCAACATACGATCTTACAGTCCAAGACATAATTGAATTTGCCTGAAACGGCTCTTACACAAGCCAAAGTGTCAATTGAAGGGTTTTCTCTCTTGTATTATGATTATCTGCTGTATATAATGAGCAGTAAAGCCTCCACCTGGCACTCTGTCTTAATAGGGGGAGGCTCAGTGTCTACTAAGTCTGAATGGAAACTAGCCAAAATGGGCAGAATTGGAGATTACTTCAGATAATTGTATCATGATCTGTGTAAGAGCTAAGGAGAAGTCACACATCCTCTTCTGCTTTCCAATGGCTTAAGTGTATAAGAAACGTGCTTCAATAGGTTTGTTTATTTAATCTGACACTTGAACAAATGAAACAACCAAAACAGCAAAATATTCCACTTAATAGGAATATTAAAATGACAGAGATTGCTGCATACCTAGTGACATCTGCCGCAGGCTAAGTGGCAACATTTGAAGGTTATACTCGAAAGTTGTTTTTAACTTTGTTCAAAATAACAGATGAAAACAGGTTTATAAAATGGTGTCAGATATTATTAAACTCTACATCAGGTTAGGTATTTTACTTATAAATCCTTTTAGGACACTTACGATTTAAAATCCTATATTTCTTTCTGTATATTGTTTTCCAAAAATTGCGTTGATGCACTGTTTTGAGCTGGAATGCTGTATCAGAGTTCATTTAAAACATCTGAACGATTGTGGTGAGAATCTGGTCATTTCATCCAACAAGCTGGTCCAACCTCTTCACCTAGATTATCCACAATAATATCAATTTGATATCTGAAGGTCCCTAAAGTGCTACTCTTCACCACACTACATGGTAACCTACTTCAGGTGTTTATGATTCTTTAAAAAAACTTTCCAACATTTGTGATTAATCTGCCTTTAACAAGTTTCAAACCTTGTCCTTTTGTTCTTGTTGTGGTATCTGCATGTCCTGGAAGTCATATAAATCCCATTGTGTCCTGGCTCTGTTTATCCTTCACGACACTGTAGATGTCCGAACCTTATGCATGATAAGAGGGACAGCATACTTCTGATTTTTCATGTAAGAGGAAGGAAATGGTGCTTGCAGAACAGAGGAAGAGATCATACAGATGTTCGGACAGTTCAGTTTAAATTATAATATAAATATTAGTATAGTCTATTAGCCTAATTATAAAACCCTAATTATAAATATATATTTATTTTGTTTAAAAGTATGAAATTGAAAATGGGAGCTTATAATGTGTAAAATGTTTTTGTTTAATGCTTCCCCAATTAATTTTATTTTTTTCATTCCTAACAATAAAGGTCTACAATGACAGCAGACTTTGATTTTATTTCATCTTTTAAGAAGGTCAATTCCTACGGATAAAGCTGATATCAGAATAAAAACTACAATACATATACTGTATATCATGGGGTGCCTTTTCTGCCTCTGTCTTTGTCCATTCAGTTTTGAAGTATAAATGTTGCTATAGTATTTTGTCTGCAAGTGCCTATCTTGTAACAGGCATATGGCTCTCTTACAACTGCTGGGCTGAAAATTAATTTTCCCCCAAAATTTGTATTGCCCAGGATGTTTTGAATTCTGTTGTTGTAGTCTGTGAAAGTTACCTGACAACACCTTTTTAAAATAAACTCAACAACAGTTATTTACATCTTTCTGTTAAGTGTTAGTACATATCAAACAATTTTATATGTGATCATGTCCGTTCTAGTCAGCAAGTGGTAAATTATGCACTTTACTCTTACAGTGTACAAATACATATTTGGAAAAGTCAAGGATAGTCCTTAAAAAAAGGAAAAAACAAGAATGAGACATATACTGTATCCTCTAAGCATCCTTCCATCCCTATCTTTTACTGAAACAAATCAACCCACTTTTTGAGTTGCCGAAAACCACAGCTTATGCCAGCAGCATCAGACACAGGGCAGGAACCTACTCTGGATGAAGAATCAGCTTAACTGCCTGTCCTCAGGTGAAAAACAAGGTCCTCAAAGAAAAATCACTGTCGCCATGGATGCCCTCAGTTATGCTATTTCTAAAAATACTTGCTTTCTGTTTTCTTTAGAATCAATATACAGAAATGTAGGAAGAGGTTTCCTCACAAATATGCTACAGCCTTCACATGTGTAATAATCCACAAGACAATTGGGGTGCAAACAAGAAGAAGAAGATGATTATTTGGGTTAGGGAAGTACCGAAGTCAATATGCATTTTTGTAGTAACTTTGCTGGAACTTACAATGAAAAACACTAAAAAAAAATAAGACTTTATCCTCCTTATTAATGGTAATTTCCAGTCTGTTCTGCTTCTCCTTAGTGTCATTGTCTCCTTTAGTAGAGATGACCACCTTACACTCCTTAAACAAATAGCGACTTGCTTGTTTGTATTTACCTTTTCACATGAAGTCAGTCTTCTTGGTTTCATAGTACATAGATCATTTTTAGGTACATATTAGTTGTAGACATATGCACTGCATACTTCAAACATATCAGTGTCTAATAGACAGGTAAATGTTTCCAACTAAATGAACAGAAAAGAGGATTAGTTATGAGAGAGTCTCCAGCACTGAATGTCAGCTCTTGCCATTTCTGACTATAATACTTCTACAGCTGACTTTGACTCGTACGCCGAACTTTGGTTTGCATATTTCAGCTGCAGTCAATATTTTATTTTATCTATGAAACATAGCTGCACTCTAACTTTATTTCTTTATATCAGATGTACAGACAGTTGGAAAGACTAAAGAGATAAATTTTGGATAAACTTTAGTTTAGAATATAGAATCCAAAGATAAGCTCCAATTATTTTCACTTATTGAACAGAGGAAATTCTATTTGATCAGACTAAGGTTTTATACTGTACATATTTTAATTGTATTCAAGGAATCCAACACATAAAAGTGAGCTAGGTGCTATTTTTAAGTGCCCCAGTATGGGGGCTCAATTATCTCACTATTGTAAGCAATGCATTAATTATTTTTGAATAAATAAGCACAAGAAAAAAAATAATTTCAATTGAAGCTTCACTTGAAAAATAAGGAATCGAAAAGCTTCTAATCAAAAAAAAAAATGTTGTGGGACAATCTTTAAAACACATAAAATCCATTTAGTATCACATTGGATTATGTTATTAAATGTTTTGCAAGTTGTATTATCTTGCTTAGAATTCATACATAATAGACAATTGATTGGTGCAAAAATAGCATGGCAGATAACGTCAAGATGTGAATCTATATTATATCTCTATGTAGATGTATTTCTACTGTATTTTTAAGGAGATGTCTGTTGAATAATAAAGCTTTAAATCCCTTAAGGCAATGCCAGGAGGGAATGTAAGCTCAGGATTCATCTTTAGTCACACATACTCTAATAAAGGCAGATAGCGTCAAACTGCACTTCAGAGTAAAGGATACTGGATTCAAACCTGCTATTACCTTATTGTTTAACCTTCAATTAGCATTAAATAGGCTCCGTGGGCTTCATTTGTACCAAGCCTAGACAGAAAATGAAAATATGCAGGCACTTCTCAAGACTGGATAATTTTTTGGATCAATTCTAGAAAGCTGTGTGATTCATTAAAAAGAATCAGAGTTATTAATAGGTCACCTAATGTTAAGAAGACATACATTTTAATTTGGTTGAGTGTGAGTGAGTTGGTGTTTTTATGTGCCTTGTCTCCCATCCTGTTGGTTTATGTTTCAGCTCCCCAAAATCCAAACATTAGGGATATGAATGTATGTGTGCAGACATTCTGCACAAATAACACCTACTTGTTTATTTTCAAACCACTCTCAACAGATATGTGTGTTTAGTATTTATGATTATCATCTCTAATAGAAAAACTATCATATGAATTTCATATACATGTATAAGGATTATTTTTGATTTCTAGTGCTGCTATTTACAGTACTTGCAAAGCAAACACCATATTATATGCAAATAAACATTACCAGTAACACTTTAGTTTAGATACTTTAAAAATGCTTTAATTACTCATTTACTCTTAAGTCACAAGATGTTAACAAAGGCTTCTTTTGGTCTTCATAACACTTATAAAACACATTACGTGCAGTGAATACACTTGACTGAGAGCATTGTAGCTATTCTCACGCGATCAGCGTCTCTTTGTCGTTGCTAGATGCCGTTTTGTTCTGTCTCATTTGCCTTTGCAATTCTGGCACGTCTGACCACCAATTGCAGATGCTCTTGTGATTCTCTTTCACTCAGTGTCGGCCTGTCTTTGTTGTATGGTCTATTCTTTACTCTCAGTTACTCAAACAATTCTCTTTAGCTCGGCGTCAGCCTGTCGTAAATGCTGAGTGCGGTCTTCATAGTTTTCATCCTCTTTCTCTGTACGTTTAGCATTCGTTTGCTCAGAAGTTGATGCGCTTGCTGCTTCTTGAGCAGCTCTTCTTTTCTCCACCCTAGCGGCCCACTTCTTCTCTTCTTTCATCAGCATCTTTTTGCGTTAAAACTGATTTAGTCAGTGTTTGTGTTGCAATTACTTAGTACATTTTCCTTAATTTTTCATTTAAGCTGGCACTTCAGTCTTCAATCTGCCTCAAGAATGATTTAAGATATGAAGAGGTAGGGGAAGTGACGGCGAAGGTGGTAGGGATGAGAGTTGATTCTACAATAAAATAAAATAAAAACAAAACAGTAATAATTCCAAAACTCTTCGCTTTTAATGTAAAGCTGTAGTGCAGAGTTTCAGCGTAGTATATGTGTACCACATTTTAGGCTACAGGTTATTTGATTTTTGACCTTGACTTCCCTGGGTTGACCTTTGACTTTGGAGGTCAATCTTCACCACGTAAGCGGACAGTAGATGTCATGTAGTATATGTGTACCAAATTTCAGGTCAATAGGTCAAACGGTTTACGAGCTACAGGTGATTTAAAAGCCTGGACAGACAAATGGACAGCCACGGTAGCGTATTATATATATAAGATCAGTAGATGGGTTATTTATCACTCTGTGTGGGCACATTGACAGGAGGGTAGCATTACTTGTTAATATAAAGGATTCACAGGTCTTATACTAAATATGGAATATGAAGAGAACTGTGTCTCCGATAGGCCACCTCAGACCACTCCAAAGTGAAGTTTTGCTAGTCGGTCACATTGCAGGGATGAATAAGCACTTTACTGATGCGTTGCAAGTATTATGAAGACCCAAATAAGGTCTTGTTACATAAACGTAAATGAGTAATAGAAGCATTTTTGCTTTTCCTAAACTAAAGTGGCCCTGCGGTGGGCTGGCGCCCTGCCCGGGATTTGTTCCTGCCTTGCGTCCTGAGCTGGTTGGGATTGGCTCCAGCAGACCCCCGTGACCCTGTTTTAGGATATAGCGGGTTGGACAATGACTGACTGACTAAACTAAAGTGCTACCATATTAACTTTGAATTTAAACAATACGAGGCATTTAAAATAAAATAATGACAACAAAGTACTTTAAAAGTCCATTAAAAAGTGACAAAATGGTTCAGTAAAAATGTCTGAAAAGCCATTGAAATGTTAAACTATTTAGGATGGAAGTGTTGATATCTGGTTGATGTTAATATTTTTAGGGGTGAAAGATGATTTCTGACACTTTTGCTGAACTTATTTCTAAGGAAAACGCATTTAAAAACTCTCACAACCCTCTTTCAATATACTTTATCTTTTTCAATGTGAAAATTAATGATAGGATGCAAGGAAACTGAGATTTTAATGTGGACTGCACATAACTGGTTGCATGGCACGCTGACACAAAGAAGTGCTTAATGATTAACTGGTTGTGCTAAAGTGTTTATGTTATGAAATAGCTTTCCACAGCTGCTGCCACAGTATCCGATATACAGGTAGAGCACTCTGAGTCTTTGGTCTGGACACTTACTGAAAGGGATAAACAGGCAAAGCAATGCACCTTTGAATTCAACAAGAAATAAAAGTAGTTGCAACAGCCAATTCGTGGATTATGTACTTTGACATTTACTGTAGGTCTGAATTGGAAATAGGTGATCAGTGATTACATTGCCAACTGTGAACAACTCCTGACAGGTAGGCCCAGTTGTCAGCTCTTGGTGTGTTGTATTTGACCAAAAAGAACCAGGGGTTCCAAATAAATTCATTTCACCATACCAAAGGTATAAAATATAATTTCAGTAATGCTTATTATCTTTCATTACCAAATGCTTAACAGATATTATAGAATGCTTAAAAGATTATTGGCTCATGTACAGTTTATTCAAGCAGTTAAATGTAATTACATCAGAATTCTTATATTTCTAACAATTTATAATATCTTTATTAAATCATTAATAATTATCATTAACCAACATTATATAATTTTTCATCACATCACTACAAATCATGTACTCCATCCATCCATCCATTATCCAACCTGCTATATCCTAACTACAGGGTCACGGAGGTCTGCTAGAGCCAATCTCAGCCAACACAGGGCGCAAGGCAGGAAACAAACCCCGGGCAGGAATCATGTACTCTTTAGTTGTATATCTGCACCTAATCTAAAGTTGAAACTATTTACTACTTATAAAGATTTGTTAAGGTTTATTAATAAAATTAATGGAAATTATAAAGTGTTGATTTAAATAGTTGATACAGAAGTACCCTTAGGTTATGAAATGGTGTAAAGTGTGAAAGAATAGGATAATGAATAAAGCAAAAAAAACTGGTGCAGATGGATAGGAGCAAAATTCACACCATTGCTAGTAAAGATTTTTTTCAAGCCTAGTTAATCAATTAAAGCACAATTTAAGTAAAGAAACCAATAGAAAAAAGCTGCAGTACAAACACCTAGAAAAATGTAGCTTTGCATTTTCATTATAAGGCATTTTAATTTACACTTTTGCCAGCATTGTCACCAACCATAAATCAGTGCCTGTGTTCAGTTTAAGAAGCGATCAGATTAGCAAACATTCAAGGGATGGGTCATGACTTTTTTATTTATTACTTTTTCTTTCATAAAACACTATACTCCACAGCATTTGCTGATTTTTTTTGTTTGTTTCAATTATGGCTCACAAGCAGCAGTATTGTTGGCATATGCCCAGATAACAAATTGGCAATGTGTTAAAGTGTACTGATTATAAGCATGTCCAGTCCTAATATTGCAAAAGAAATATAAAATGAGGCAAAGCAGTCAAGACAAAAAGATGGCGTCGATAAGAAGGAACAGTCTCATATGGTCACTGGCTTGTGTGCACCAAGGTGTCACAAAGAAACTGGCAATATTTGTCAGGAAACATTTCCAGGTATGGTGCCATGGACTGAATGGCCTTCAACAAAGACTGTGTTGATTTCAGATGATGCAAGCAATTCAGTCATACAACCTCCACTACCTAGAAAACTTCAAAATGTTTTGCAAATTTGCCAATGCTTTTCAGTGGGAAATTTTGAAATTTTAAAACTTCATACAGCACAATCAGTTCGAGATATATGAATGAAAATGGAACTGTCTAAATCAATTTCTTTGAAGGATACATGTGCCACATCTCAACAAAATTGGTTTTATGTTGATAGACACATGAATGGACAGAGACACATGGACTTTTGCAATAGGTGCTTTGTACATTATTTGTGAATGCACCTAATAACTGATGAGACACTAGATCACTGCAAAACATACTTTCATACACACTCACACTTACTCATACTGATAAAACTTGACCATTTACCTAATTTCTTCTAATACTAGGGACAGTAGTTGCTATGGATACAATATACACAATGTATATTGCTGCACAATTAATACTTATAAAAAACAACTTCAATAATTTAATATTAAAATAATAACCTAATAAAATCAAAAAATCTGGAAAATGATGCACTAAATTATCCTTTAAATCTGACACAAAAGCTGTTTGAATAAAGCCTGGCAGATTACATCTTATTCATGCTAGAATGGTAGCTTCATGACAGGAAAAAATGATATGCAAGGCTCATACAATATCTTTGGGCCAATTGCACCATCTCATGATTACAATTTCAAAATAGTATTGCATAATATACACTTTAATTATTAAGCTTGTAAAACCTTGGCTTTTTTTCAAAAGATACAAGACAAGTGCATTTCTTTTGCCATTAAAACACAGTTCTTTTCACCATATTAAATTTGTCAATTTTGCCGTCTCCCAAGACTATTACAGTTTTTTTTTACCTAAAACAAACATATTTAAAATAAAAATATTGAAAGTCTAAGCTATTTTTATTTTTGTTTAATTTTTATTAAATATATCATCATTCCAATCATGGATCTCTGGGGCTGACTCTGAATAAAAAGTGTGCAGTGATTTTTTGTTTAGTCCAGTGCTTTATTTATTATTATTCTATAAACAATGCACACCAAACCCAGAGAAAGCAATCACATCTTGTTAAAAAGTAAGAGTTTCAGTCATAACACAGTCGAGGGGGTACAAATCACAGGATATAACTTAAAACTGGACTAAAAAATGACTTAGACTTAGGGAGGTCTTAGGAATAACACTACAAAAAACAAATTGCTAATTCACAGGAATTTAACAGCAGGGGAGTCTAATCCATCATTACACAGGTGATCACCTGGTAGATGACAGATTAGGATGGTATTAACAAGTAAATTCCTCTCCAATTCAGTGCTGACAATAATAACACCACATGTTAGAGAAATGTAACAAGACTTGAGAAAATCATTTCTTTATATGAAAAAGTAAAAGGCTACTAGAAAATAAGTAAAGCATCGCTAATCAGTCAGAATACAGTTGTAAAAGTAATTCAGAAATTCAGAAAGGGTGGACTTGTGGCAAGCTATCTGAGACATCCAGACTGTCCATGGAAGCTAACACCTCAACAATAATGTTTTGTGAAGAAGAGTTGAGAAGAATCATCATGCAATTTCATCATGGTTAGCTAAAGCTTTAGAAAGCCATACTGGAGTGACTGTTTAATGTGTCACAATACGACCTACGCTGCATAGGAATGGCATGCAAGAATGTATTCCATGAAAGAAGTCACTGCTAAAGCCCATGCACAAAAAAAAGCCCCTTTAGCATTTGCCAGGACCCATGTTGACAAAGGGGAAGACTGTTGGGATTATATACTTTGGAGTGATGAGACAGTGTTTTTGGAACTAATGGCATCCAAATTGTATGGCATCACAAGAGTGAGGAGTACAATGAAAAGTGTATGGTACCCACAGTAAAGCATGATGGTGGCAGTGTTCTTCTGTGGGGTTGTATGAGTGCTGTAGGTGTTGGGGAACTTCATTTCATTGATGACATCGTGAATTCACAAATGTCCTGAGAAATACTGAAGGAGAAGTTGCTACCATCTCTCCAGGCCCTGGGTCGCTAGGCACTCTTTCATCATGATAATGACCTAAAATATACATCCAAGGCCACTGCCACATTTCTGATGAAGAACAACATGAAAGTGATTTGGTGGCCAAGCATGTCACTCAACCTCAACCTGAACAACCCTGTTGGGGATTCTAAGAAAACAGGTTGAACATCAATCTCTATCCTGCACCCTGGCCCTGAAAATGCTCATTCTCCAAGAAAGGAGTGAAAAGTCAAGCAAAATGACACCTTTTATTGGCTAACTAAAAAGATTACAATATGCAAGCTTTTGAGAAAACTCAGGCCTCTTCCTTAGGCAAGATGCAAACCAAGAATGGAGAAAGACAAATATGACATTATGTCACCAGCTTATTTATTCCATGTCTAGAAGAGTTGAGGCTGTTCTTAAAAATCATGGAGGCCATACAAACTATTGGAATTGGTGGAATTTGTTGTGGGTGTATACATTTTTGAAACACCTCATTTGAATAAAATGTATTATTTTTATATTCTAATAATGTTGGTGAACAAGCTTTTATTTAGTTACAAACATTTAAGAAAACTCTAAAAAGCTAACTGTTCTGGTGTTCACTGAGAAATGAAGAAATTTTCAAAGGACATGTTCTTATTTATAATGAGTACTGTATATAAATACAATATTATATTATCAGGGAGTCTCCAATTCCTGATTGTGGCTTTAAGTGAAAGTAAAATAAATATTCTCACCTGTTCTTGTTTCAGCAGCAACACATTTGAAAGTTTCATCAAGAAAAAATGTGGTAGGTCACTAGTTTGCATTATGTTCTGATTACAAGAGCCTTAAAATAGTATCTTCAATGCATTTCAGATCCAGTCTGATCTGTTCATCTGCACAGCATATTCATTTTACGATTCTTTCTTTTTTTATTCATCACTTGAATTTCACAGCCTTATAGTGGCATCTTATGGAGTCTAGTGTGCTGATTCCTCACTTGTGTGAACCATTCTTAATAGGCAGAAGCAAAAACAATTTGGTTAATAGTGGGAGCTGTTAAGGTAATCTTGCCAACTTCAGATAATTTGCCTTATAGTGTGAATGTATTCTGAATTATGTGTAAAAATGTAAAAAGGTACCGGAATAATAAGATAAGAATATTCATCCCTGGTATTTTGATCTCCCTTGTATGTGGCATTGGACTGCAAAGAGTAAATTAAATAGATTCAGTGGTCTTTCATAACATATATTGCTTTTGACATTTTAAATTGTTTTGCTCCTACCTTTGAGTATATGTTTGGATTTTTATTCAGTCCAAACATCCAAAATTCATAAAATTGTTTCTTTTTACTTAGCAGATGGTTATAGTGATGTGTCTTCAGTTTTTCTTTACTATTTACTGTTTATTTTCTTCATTAACTTTATACTCATTCAAAGTGTGTATGTCTGTTTATGTATTTATTTTCCTATCTATGTATTTATTAATTTAAAGAGCTTCTGTAAAAAGCCAAATTTCACCCTAGGGACAAAAATGTTCTATCTAAATAAATAATCACTTTGAATAATTAGAGTAACTATTTTCTTTATAATTATAAACTTCACAGTGATTTATGTTCTCAGCGAATTTTGGTTCCCATAGAAGTTTTCCCTTTTCTTTCTTTTTTGTTTAGTTTTTAATGTTATATTCTGAACATTGGGCGGCACAGTTCTTGTAGTTAGGAGACCCGGGTTTACTTCCCGGGTCCTCTCTGCATGGAGTTTGCATGTTCTCCCCGTGTCTGCGTGGGTTTCCTCCGGGCGCTCTGGTTTCCTCCCACAGTCCAAAGACATGCAGGTTAGGTGGATTGGCGATTCTAAATTGGCCCTAGTGTGTGCTTGGTGTGTGGGTGTGTTTGTGTGTGTCCTGCAGTGGGTTGGCACCCTGCCTGGGATTGGTTCCTGCCTTGTGCCCTGTGTTGGCTGGGATTGGCTCCAGCAGACCCCTGTGACCCTGTGTTTGGATTCAGCGGGTTGGAAAATGGATGGATTTTGAACGTTTTACTTTCTAGATGAATTCATGAAATAAACTGCTAATAGCATTAGTCATTTTCACAAATATTTTAAATCTTTTTGTAAAGATATAAACTATTGTGTTTTTTCATTATATGAGTATTAATATTAGTATTGTTTGTTTTCCTTTAGCACAGCATACCTTGACTGTCTGTCTGAACATGTCAGCTAAATAACAATCTAAAATGACCAACCGTTACTCTGTTTTCTTGAATATTTCCTGTAGTGGTGCTTACTGCTGATGCCACTTTAACCAAATGTCTTCAATTTTAATGAGCTTTCAGGATTTCAGGTTATTTCTGCAAAGATTTTGCAGCTGAATTGCATTGGAGCAGGAGAAATACTTGCCTAATGCACCTTCTCATATCATCTTTAGATCTGATCTCTCATTGTGAGTTGAACAAAGTTACTGTACAAATCAACAGCCACCTTCTACTTCTTCCAAAACTCTAACCAGGAATGATGTCGGTGGGAAGGCAGAATATAACAACTGATAACTGAAAAACTTCCAGATGAGTTATAATTTTAAAATGTATATATTGCATTATCTATCTGTAATGGCCATTTCTATAAATATGGTACATTACAGTTTGAATCTTGTATTTACTCACATTTCTGAGTAGTAAATTATAAGTTTCAATTATTACACCATTTCTGGTTCTGTGCATTTTGAAAAGCAGTTTGAGCTGCATTCAGTGTATTCAATGTACTGTGCAAATAACTTATTACATTTTGCTCTCTCTGCACCTATAAATTTTGTTTTGCTTGTTCACCATGTCTACCCACGTACCATAAATCAGCAGGACAGGAGAGGGACACGGTGATTAGCATTACTGCCTTGCGTCTCAGGGGTCCAGGATTTGAATCTTTGTCTGTGTAAAGTCTGCACACACTCCCTGGGTGTTCTGATTTCCTTAGTTATCTAAAAAGATGTGCAGGCTGGTGAATCTTTAAATCTAAATGGATGAGTTGTCAGTGAAGGTGTGTGAGAGGTTGTGTCCTGAAAAGGACTGTCATGCCATCCTAGGATGGTACTTGCACGATTATCTTGCACCCAGTGCTCCCTGATAGCCTTTACAGTTCAGTATTGAAATTAGAAGTTTCCCAAAAGAAAAGCATGACTAGATCTCCAACATCACAATTCTTAAAATAGCCTATTTGTTTGCTGCTTCAGCTATTTCCCTTCAAGGGCACACAGCTTTCTGACTACTTGCAACATTAATATCAGTTGCTGATGAGGTATTTTATTAAATTCTTAAAAAAATTAATTTAGTCAATGGGTATGTAGTTGATCCTTTTATTAAAGTCTTCATTGTTAGCTACGGAAATTTATGAAGTGAATTCTCTGATCAAGGAGAGTTTTATGCTGGCTGACCTCCTGCTTGTCTGTAATGACTAATTCCTTTATTTTGCTTGCTAAGCATTCTAAAATAAAGCTGCAAAAGTTTTGCCACAGTAGAGTTTCTTGAAAATTGTTTTGGTTGGGTCTCTTCTATGGTTTATATTATATTATGAATTGGTGTTTGTTGCAAACAAATTTTTAAGTACAAATGGTTGCATGTACTGTATTTATTTGTTTCATTTTGTTTGGATTTTTATCTACCCTGATTTTTAAAAAAATAATTGGAATCATTAATGACCATAGCACAATTCTGTTTGTCCAGAACACTTCAAATGTACTTACCAGTATGTTAATAACTTTTAGCAAGTTATGCATTACAATCACCCAGTGGGTTTATCAGTAGGTATATTGGCATATCCAAACTGGAAAAAAAGTTTTGAAAAGTACACAGTTTGTCAAATCAAGGTTAAATCACACAACTAAATAAATCTATGATTGAGCAAGAATGAAAATTAGTACAAACATCAGGAAAGAAAGTAGTCAGCTTTATCTGCAGGGAATTATTAATGATAAACTATCTCAAGTTTAGCCCATAAGAAAGAATGCAAAATTGCACTAAATAATTTGATCAATGAAATTGTGAAAGAATAGTTGATTGGTGCAGAACGTTTTTATTGAAGATATTGGGGCAGATTCTTTCACAATTGAATTAACTGGTACTGATACTAAAATCTTATATTCTTATTATATAATGTGTAATCCTAAAAGTCCTCATAGTTATATAGAAAATATAATAATGATCCACTTCACAGTTGCACATTTAATCAGCAAAGTGGATCATAGCTCATATGCAGAATAATGAGAGGAAATCAAATTAAGTTCCTCTCCAAATGAACGCAGCAAATTTCTTATTCTTTCTTTCTCATATATTGTCATGGGCTGCTGCCCCAAGGTCACAACTAACGGCTCAAAATTTGAGTGTGCAATTAGAAGAAAATATCACTGGAATTGGTGAGATTAGAAACACAAACCAGAAATAACTGACCTGCACCAGGATAAAGAGATCCATGGTGAGAGCAGCCTGTGATAAAGGAGTAGTTGTCTCATATTTTATACACAGTACCAGGAACTGTGGATTAAGGGACCAATGCCCAGTACTCTAGCCATGTAGAGGTAAACTCACATGAGCTTCATTCAATAAAATCACTGTATATTTTTACTTAAATTTTAAATAATAACAAAAGACTGCGGTGGGCTGGCGCCCTGCTTGGGGTTTGTTTCCTGCCTTGCGCCCTGTGATGGCTGGGATTGGCTCCAGCAGACCCCCGTGACCCTGTAGTTAGGATATAGCGGGTTGGATAATAGATGGATGGATAATAAGAAAAGATGAAAAACTATGCTTCTTTTGACAGAATAAATTGTGAAATGATTTCAGTGTTAGGCATGCTGAATCTTTTGGATACAATTATCCATCCACAAGCAATACGTTTACGTTAGGTTTTAGTTTCTCCAACACCTTAAAATCAATAATTTTTGGAACTATTGTAAATGAAAAGTCCAGATGTCATATAGAAATATATTGTGTAATCCAAAAAGTGATTGGGACAAAGACAGAAGTACATATTACTCAGATAAACAAATTAACTCCATTATTAAAACCTGTTTCTGTCAGCTAAGGGTATTGGCTAAGGTCAGGCCCTTCACAATGAATGACAAATTCATGCGTTTGTCTCTTCTCGACTTGACTATTGCAGCTCTTTATATAGTGGAGGTAATCAGTCATCCTTTGCTCGTCTTCAGCTCCTCCATAATGCTGCTACCAGGCTTCTAATAGGCAAAAGAAAACAGAATCATATCACACCAGTCTTAGGTTCTCAACACTGACTTCCTGTTCACTACAGGATTAAGTTTAACATTTTACTGTTTGTTTTTAAGTCCCTCAATGGTTTAGCCTGCATTTTTTTACTGACCTCTTGCACCCTTACTCTCCTTCACGATCACTCAGGTCCTCTGACCAGAAGTTATGGTTGTGCCAAATTGTAGACTTAAGCTTAAAGGGGTCTCTGCTTTTGCAGTAGCTGCCCCTAAGCTTTGGAATAGTCTTCCTTTTTATATTATGTCAGCACCTCTTTAGCAACTTTTAATTCCCGCTTGAAAGCCTATCTTTTTGACTTAGCTTTCTGAACTTGTACAGTATGTGAGTATTTATTTTGGTGTATTTATTCACTGTTTGATTATGTAGCACATGTTTTACTCCCAGTGGCAAAATCTTTGCTTTTGAGAGTAATGCAGAACATTAAAAACAACATATGAATTATTTGTATACTTTTTACTAGAATATACAACCCTGGATAAATCAGTGGTATCATATGTACAGCCTTAGTCTTCAGTATATGGGACTGCTTCACACACACACCCATGCTGCAATTTATTACACTATCCTTGACATCAAAGCACACAAGTGGGTTTTATTGCACTACAAGTTGAGTGTCAGGAAACAAAGTGAGAGTTGTAGGACAGAAATTGCAGGCCTGCTTAGTAAAGGAAACAAAGTCCACTCAGAATTATGCTTTTTTTGCTTTTCATCTCTTACTATCAGGATGGTATGGGTAATATTTGAATTGATATAAATCTTTGAAGATGATGGAATGACCCCTCAGCTGACATCTCCATTATAGTTTTGAAACCAAAGTGCTTTTTTATGACAGTAACATTTAATGAATAGTAAATATAAGTTATGGCTAAAGAACTGTGAAGTCATCACCATAAAACTATAAAAGTCTCACAATGAGCTCTGTTTTGTTCTTAGAAGCCAGCAAGTACCAATGGGTTACAAAGTCTTCAATGATCATAAGGAACACTTTTCTATATCGGCAAAAAAATATAACTAAATATGTCAAGAGTGCAGTAAGAGCAAAAAGTAGGCCTCTGTTTTTTGCAAGTCCTAATAAAAACAACATACTTTACAGTATATTGTACATCTCTCTCTACTGTCTCCTGCAGATACTGCAGAGGGATTGCCAAATAGAAAATCACAAACTAATTCATGAACACAACTTAGTTATTACTAATATGCAACAGAAAACAACAAAATATAAGGTATGAAGGAGGAGAGAGAAAAGATAACTTTGGCATGATACATATGCTGATGTATACTAGCTACAGAGAGCCACTGAACGACTGTGGGTAAATATTAGCATTTGCTATGAATAGCATAAACTTTTTCTGGTCTTTTATGACCATTGTGAGCTGCGGTCAGTGGTTATAGAGGCTATGTGACCCTCTCCTGGAATTTATGACGCTACTGCAAAGGTGGCAACTGGATATGATGGAGCAATGCCAGAAAACAAGCACAAAATAGTAGACAGCTCTATGAATTAAATTAAGATTATTGTCCAAAAAATTACCTTTGAACTACCCCTTAAAGAAGGAGTTAGAAAATGCATTACAATATATTATTGTGCATGGTATTGATCTGTCCAAAAAGAAAGTGAACTTTCAAAAAAAAACATTTATTATTATGTTTACAACTTAATCAGACTCCTCCTTCAAAGTAATAATTTGTACTATTTACAGTATACACCAATCTTAATGGTTTTCCATTTCTGGAATGCACCCTAGAACTCACTTTGTAGAATGTTGTGGACATCCTGTGGTGAGTTTTCTTTTGTTTGAAATCAGCAAGGATTCAGTGTGGATTTCAAATTCGGGAACAAAAAAAAAAAAGACCATAATGTTTTTACACCCATGTTTCATCACCTGTTATGACATGTTTCAGAGAGTTTTCATCAGCATTTGAATCATCTAATAACTCCTGACTGACTGTGACATAGTTCTGGCAACAGAAGTGGCACAAATTTTACAGCAATGCGATGCACCTGCAGTTTTTACAGATGCCTACTTCAGCAAATTCAAGGACAGTCAGGCCTTCAAATTACATGAATCGATAGCAGACACTTTCTCAATGTGATCAACATCCAGTTTTGGGATCGTCTGCTCGATTTGAAACATCGATACCGTTCGTAACATTAGGTGCAACTTAATCCTCTTCAAAAGCTTGCTACAACAACTGAAATGTATTGGTAAAAGTTTTATGCCAGTTTCACACAGAATTTCATATAAACATGTTGTTCTGCAAGATTATTTATATTTCAACTTTCTAAAAATTGTAAAAGGCACAGGAAACAGATACACTCTACTGTATGTACTTGATGACTAATTGGTGATTGGACTGGATTTTAAAAGTCACTGTTACACACCACCACTAGTCTGCTATGTTTGGTTACTTTTTAGAAAGACTCTGTATATATATATATATATATATATATTATGAGGGGCCGTTCAGGAAAAAAAGATTGGTTCGTAAATATATACATTGGTTCAGATATATATATCGGTTCAAATACATTGGTTTGAATATATACATTGGTTTTAATACATCCGTTCAGATATATATTTCGGTTCAGATATATACATTGGTTGGGATACATTGGTTGAGATATATACATCGGTTTGAATACATCCAGTCAGATATATACATTGGTTTAGATACAGTACATTGGTTGAGATATATATAAATTGGTTTGCATAGATCCGTTCTAATATATATACATTGGTTGAGATACATCCGTTCAGATATATACATTGGTTTGAATACATCCGTTAAAATATATACATTGGTTGAGATATATATATTGGTTGATATACATTGGTTTAAATATATATATTGGTTAAAATAGATTGGTTTAGATATATACATCGGTTCAGATACACTGTAACAAACTGATGTAAATTTATAGGATTTTTTTTACAGTTCCGACTGTTTTTTCGAAATACTGCACATTACTGTAAAAGAAACAGCATTACTGTGATTTACAATATTTAACTGTAAATATTGTATTTACAGTTTAATACACTACAGTATACAGTATTTAACTGTAAATCGCAAAGGCTTTTGGTATTTTTTACTTAGGATATGGAATGCTATGCTGTTTTGTTCATCATCTATTTTTTGGACAATCCACAATCATCAGGTTTTGTAAACATTCTATTTATGCAGTATTCACCTTTTTCAGATGTAAATTAGATAATCAACACACTTTTGAAAACAATTACGAATTTTAAAACCGTTCTGTCGCACTTTATTGCGGTTGGTTTAAAAAAAAAATACAGTAATTAACTGCAAATTGCAAAGGATTTGGGATATTCAGTGACGTGGGGACTCCATGCTTCCAGGATATGTTCATCCATCATAATCGTGGAATTTTTGTGGAATCCATAATCATCAGGTATCGTAACCATTTTTTTTGTTCAACATTCTCATACTTAGAGTGTAAATTAGATAGGGTGCACACTTTTGAAAATTATTGCGCATTTTAGAAACTTTCACCACACGTGTCAGTGCAGCACAAATGCTTA